>CAHIKZ030003360.1:67500-105693 GCA_903632075.3 Acanthosepion pharaonis | reverse complement strand
TTTTGCAGCAATTAAAAAATATTAATAATCAATTGGTACAAGATCACGTGAAGATGTCAGGTGTGATAGAACAGACCAAACGAGTTCAAACAATTTTTGTCTATTATTTCTGATGCATTTACTGTTGTGATTTCATAGAGGGGAACAACATATTTCCTATTGAAAACTGCAACGAAATTTCAACCAAACATTTATGGACAAGTTGCAGCTGCTGAATGTATGAATGTGCATGTAGTATTTCAGTGTATTTTGTGAGAAAGACTCCCAAGAAGTTGCTTCTCCAACTACCAAAATCTTAAACTGTTCAATTTTAATATCAGCTGTCATCAATCCTATATATCTGCACTTATTTCCTCATTTACATCCATACAACTTCAATTAAAAATCCTCTACCTTGAGTAGTCCTTCGGCTTTGTAGTGAGTGAACATTTAAAAAAAAAACTCTAAATGAATAATACCCTAATGATTCCACTATAACATTACCTTTATTCCATAGATCTTACATATGTGGGTAGTGCAATGGATAGTGGTCAATAATGAGAAATTAGGGAGCTGAGTTCAAATTCCTATCAGGTCTGTTACATTTAAAATTTGTATGTTATAAAAAAAAACAACATATGCTCCCACACAAATTATTTACTTCAATATATAAGAATAGAGTTATAATCTAAATATAAATCAGTACTTTATATATAAATAACATGGTACATCTACACATGTAAATTATTATGGATATATATATATATATATATATATATATATGCACACACACACACACACACACACACACACACACACACATAAATATGGATGTAAATGAATAACTACACCAGCAAAAAGTTAATTTATAACCACAATTATATAAAGTACTAAAAAAGTTTAATATCCCATTTTATACCACCATGTTTGATACAGTACTTACATGAAAGAAAGAAGTGTAATTATAATTGAAACATAAAATTACACATCTAAAGATTAAAAAAATTTAATGTGTGATGTTATATATATATATATATATGGGTATAGATATATGAGAAAGTATCTGATAAGTATACCATAGGCTGATACAAGCCTTGTGAGTGAAATTAGGTAGATAGAACTGTCCAGAAGTCATTGATAGTTGTGTTAACATGATGTCACAAGTCATTGTGACTGAGGGCTGTTGTTCAAAGTGCTCATCATGCCAGATTATACACTCTCTCTTAGAAACTGTAACTACAATCTGCTCAGCATAGTTGCAATATAAACCAAAGATGGAGCTTTTGAGAGTTGGACAAACACAAATGATGTTCCCAAGTGGACATCTGCAACAGGGATTTATTAGCTGCTGTAGCAGGTGGGTGTACTTGGAAAATGAATATCCAGGTGTTTTATATATATATATATATATATATATAAGTATATGATTGGTGTATATGGAATAAATTCCAATAACCAACAATTACTATTCTTAAAAGAGTGCTCAATCCAGAGCAGAGCGAATATAATTATTTATTTAAAAATTATAACATATATATATATATGCTCAAAACATATATACACACACACACACACACACAGTTATTTTGTATATAAAGCTAAAAGAAAACTTATTTACTGCTTCTCCGATGTAAGAATAAAACTTTGCATTCACTCTGCGTCAATTAAGAAAGAAAAACTGGTCGTCTAATGTAGATACAAAGTTTGAATAAATATTTGAGTTTATTGATATTTTTATTTTATATATATATATATATATATATATATATATATATATATATATATATATATATATATATAGTGTGTGGATGTGTGTGTAATTTGTTCTAAAAAGTTTACTTGTCGGTGTATTTCTGCCTATGTGGGCTTTGGTACGTGAGGGAGTGTTTGTATATCTGAAATATACTTGGGTGCTCCATTTTTTATGTTTTTCTTTGAGTGTTTGTGCTCAAGTGGGTGTGGTCAGATTTAACTCCTTGGCTATCGAGGAATGATGTTATTTGTTGTGTTCCATTTACTTCCTACCGATCCCTCTTTCCTCTGATGTTTGTTTATCTTAATGTCTTTCCATTAATACCTGAGAGCGGTAGCAACTGGAACATTCCATTTCCTGTAAACTTTTGTTTACTCGTTTGTGTACATTTTCTGAAGCGGGTTTTGTCGTCCAATTTTTTTTTTTTTTTTGTGTGTGTGGGGGTTAAGTATTTACTCATCTTACTTTCAGCACAATGCCAAATTAGGAGAAGGTAGGAGAATCAGGAGATGGTAGGAATATCACGTAAAAAGATTGTGTCATACCAATCATTTAACTAAAAATGGCAAGCCTACTTTAAAAATCAGTATATTGACCAGAGTACTGACTATTTTTGACAGTGCTAAATATGCAACTATCTCAGCCACCCAATATGCTTATTTACTGTAAAATTAGGGCAAGACAATTGAATTGTTTCAATCTTCTGAGTGAGGTCTTCCTACCTTGAAAATCAGCATTATAAATCTAGGTTTTTAAATCCAGGTTTTTAAATGGGCTCAAATATTGATTTTCAGTTTTTATTCAGCAGAATGAAGCCAAATTAGTGAAATTATAATTATGTGCTGTGGTTGCTAAAATGATTATTGTCATTAAAAATGGAATCAGAGAGCAGAGTTCAAATCCCAGCCAAGGCTGTTTGTATTCACTTTGCATGAATGCCTTTTGGAAAGGTATAAATCTGCCTCTCCTAGAGTAGATTGGATCCTTTATCAGTTTGAACAATTCGGAATAAAAAGAAACAAAAAACAGTATCACAACACTTCATCCCTTCAGTATCTGTCTGTATATCTGAGATGAGCTATTATGTACATTATTTATATTATTTGGACTATTGTCCTGATCTTTGTTGCCATATTTATCACAAATTTTCAGCCATTCAGTATCTGTCTATATATCTGAGATGAGGTATTATGTACATTATTTATATTATCCAGACTATTGTCCTCATCTTTGTTGCCATATTTATCACAATGTTTTTCAGCATCTGTCTATATTTCTGAGATGAAGTATTATGTATACTATTTACATTATTTGAACTATTATCCTCATTTTTGTTGCCATATTTATAACAACGTTTCAGCCGTTGTACGCTTCTGCATTCTTCAAGTGGTTGGAATGTCGAACTGAACCCTTTATTTTTCTCATTGGGGTAGACTGTTTGAGTTCCACATGCCATGTTTAATGGATGTCAGTTATCAGTTATTTCCTGTTAATTCCCCTCTCGAAGTTCTCCACTGCCTTAACTGGGTATCAAACTCACACTCTTTGGGTCCTGTCACTGGATCTAAGGACACATGGCACAGTGGATAAAGGCATTTGTTAGAAGAAGGCCGGAGCTTACAACGGCTGAAACGTTGTAATAAATATGGTGACAAAGATGAGGACAATAGTCCAAATAATGTAAATAGTAAACAAAAAACATCCTGAAAAGGGATCTTGTCCTGGGCTCACCCCACCATCTGCTGCAGTATATGATGTATTATAGAATTAAAAAAGAAAGGTTACTGTCTTCCAGTAATTCCAGATAGTGATGGTGCCTTGAAAATTAGCTTTTAAAATATTAGCTATGGTGTGCACATGAATACTGACCTCGATAATGAATAGTTGATATGCAAATACTAACCATATATATATATATATATATAGATATATATATAAATTTAAATTGCGTGTATTTTGACAGCATGTTTTCATTAAGACGTGTCTCATTAAATAATTTAGACAACTTTTGTCTACTTATTTTTAATAGGGTCCTTTCATAATTACAGAGAAGATTTTTAGTATCCTTATTAAATGAAGAAAGAAAATTACCATGTTCATTTTGTTCTGAGTATTTTTCGCCATTAGCACAATATCATCATCAGGGTGTTGATTTACACACACACACACATATATATATATATATATATAATTTATTTTAGGATATTAAATCAAAAACATTAAAAATCGTTACACAATTGCAATCATGTTTCGAGACATATCAATGTGTCTCCTCAGGCGATTATAAATTACTAGTGAGTGAACGATTAATTTAATTTAAAAAGTGAAATATCTCCTCTTTTTTCAATAAAAAAGGCCTGCGGGCTTTACCTCGATCAACCAATCAAAAATGACCTACGTTAAATTCAAACTAAGCGAAAAAGAAAAATTTTTTTTTAGAAATGGATCATGACAGGGAATTGTCTGCAAACAGATCACAGACATTAGATTAAAACTGATACAGATGTTTACGTTAATTCGTAAAGTGTATACAAATCAGAGAATCATCTTTCTGAAGAAATGTAAGTGGAGGAGGAGATAGGGAGGTATTTTAACCTAATGCAAAATAGTTATATTTTGCTCTACTCTGTATTGAAATTGTACTCTATTCATTCTCATTTTACCTGGATATATATATATATATATTTTAGAATATTACACCAAAAACATGTAAAAAATCGCTACACATTTGCAATTGGGTTTCAATGCATATCAATGCATTTCATCAGGCAATTGTAAAGTACTGGAGAGTGAACAATTTATTTAGATTTAAAAGCAAAATACAACCCCTTTTTATGGAAAAAAGAAAAAAATGGGGATTATAAGGTTTGTGGGCTTTACTCTGGTCAACCAATCAAATATGACTTACGTTAAATTTAAGCGAAGAAGCAAAAATTAAAAATTATTTTTTATAAATGGCAGTAGATTGTTAGCTAATGGCAGCCAGACATAAACCACAGAGGATACAAATGGTTACATAAATTATCCGAACACGACAATGCTGTTTCCTAAGAAAAAAAAATGGGGTAGAGAGGTAATTTAACAATGCTTTGTGAATTTCCTACATAAAAATTTACACAACCGCAGTTGTGTTGCAATTTTTACATTTATTCGGTGTAATATCCTAAAATAAATAATATCATTCTGTTCTATATTGAGCTCTCTTTTAAATTAAATGTCACGAATGTTGGAATTGTACTCTATTTGTTCTCATCTTACCTGGATATATATATAATATATATATATATATATATATAAATTCCCAAGTGGATAGAATCCAAGTAGAACTCAATATCCAGGACAGGGTAAGAATATAGTATAAAAGGCTCAAACACTAATATTCTATGGTTATAATTTATTACGTTGGAATCATAATCACGATCTAATTCATCAGACCTACAAATTCAAAAAGCCTTTTGAATTTCTAGGTGAATTGGATTGTGATTATGATTCCAATGTAATAAATTATAACCATAGAATATTAGTGTCTGAGCCTTATATATATATATATATATATATATATACTCAGGTTGTTTTAAGAGAAAAGTTTTATAATTTCAGCCAAAAGTAGCACTAGCTGTTCAGTTAATAAATGCAAAATGTTTCCTTATAAGGAAACTGCTAATATCAGAGAAATAGTTTTGTAATGTAATGTCAGGTTAGTTGAGTATGACACAAAACCAGATGAATATAGGAATATTGTGTTGCACTGAACTTCTAAGTAAATAGGAAATCATTGCTTTTATCTGGATTTCTAGGTCTGTGAGTAGTGTAATGGATAAAAACTGAGAATAAGTAACACACAAATACCCTTGGGAAATCTATCACTTTCTGCCTAGATATCAGTTAAATAGTAAGAGTTGTATCTGGAAAAATCATTGTTATCTCCCCAAAAAGATGTTTCTGCAATATTCACTCACAAAAGAAAGAAGTATTTTTACAATCCAAAATATGTTTCAGCTTTAAATAATCCATAAAGGGTTGATAAGCAGTAAAAAAAAAAAAAAAAATCAATCAATCATTTACCTGGGCTTAATAAATATAAGTAATGATGACTTCCAACAGCAGCAACATCTAAAATGTATAGTACATGTAACTTGAAGAGAAAATAATATCATAATCAAGATGTTGACTTTCCATGCTACCTTAAACAAAAGATTAGAAAGGAAACAAATATCAGTACTAGAAAGAGCAGTAACAGTTAGTGGACTTAAGAAGCTTATTTTCCTGAAAAATTGTTTTAAGAGAAAGATTTTATAAATTAAAAATGCCAAATGTTTCAGTATAAGGAAACAGCTAATCTTGCCATTACTATTGGAAATGATTTTACTATAAAAATCCTTTGAAAATGATTTTACTATAAAAAATATATTGAAGACATCTAATAGTGACAATTAAAATAGATAATGCATGTAACTTAAATAGAAAATAACAACATAATCAAGATATTGACTTTGCCCCATACTTTATACAAAAGCTTATAAAGGAACCCCCCCACCAGTACTAAAAAGAGCTATAACAGTTACTGGAGTTGAGGAGCCTATTTTCCTGAAAAATTGTTTTAATAGAAAGATTTTATAAAATACAATTGGCAGTAATGCTGTTCATTGAATGAATACTAAATGTTTCCACTGTGGAAGCAACTAATTTCCTCATTACTATCTGTCATTGTCTCTTTGTACCTGTCTGTTAGTTTGTCTGTCTACCTATAAAATCACATCTCTTAAACAATTCCATCGGCAGCAATAACAACAGAAATGGGTAGGATATGTAGCTAAATGAGAAAATAATTATATAATCAATATGTTGACTTTCTGCATTATATTAAACAAAAGATTAGTAAAGAAACTCCCATCAGTACTAAAAACAGTGATAACAGCCAATGGGCTTCAGAAGCCTATTTTTCTGAAAAACAGTTTTAAGATAAAGATTTTATAAATTTCAACTGATAGTAATACTGTTTGTTCAATGAATGCCTAATGTTTCCTTATAAGGAAATGGTTAGTGCTACCACTACTATTTCAACTACCAAGTTTATCCCATTCCATTTTTATAACAAACTGTTCATACATATAGAGATGCATCTGTATATTAGAAAATACAGAGGTGGAGATAAGTATTCAATTTGTTTAAAATGGTAAGTAGTAAATTATTTAGTATATAAATGGTTAACAAGAACATATTATTTTTGAGGGAGGGGTTCTATTATAATCTAGAAAGGGTTACTAAATGGGGAATAAGCAAAACAGAGGTTAGAAATGAAATAGTAATCTTTATAACATCAACTAAATATAATACTCGTCAGCGCCATGAAGTAGGTAAACCATTACTTGTGGTGAACTACTTAGACACCATATTACCCCCACTTACAATAGTTTCCAACATATTTATGAGGAATGGAACATACCCATTTTTTGTTCATAAGTACGGTATATAACAATATATATATATATATATTTATTTGTCTCAGCCAAGAGAGATACAAAGAAATTAATGGATTCCAAGCCTAACTGAAAATTTATAAATATTGTTTTATGTATGTGTTGTAACCTAGAAAGGGTTACTGAATGAGTGATAATCAAAATGGAGGTTGGAAATGAAATGGTAATCTTTATAACATTAACAAAATACAATACTCGCCAGCAGCATGAAGTAGGTAAACCACTTCTAGTGGTTGACTACATGGACACCATATTTCACTCTCCCCCCACTTACAATAATGTCCAACATATTTATGCAGATTGGGACATACCCATTAGTGTTCATATGTATGGTATATAATAGATAGATTAAAAAAACTGTTCATACACAAAGAGATGCATGTGTATATTGGAAAATACAGAGGTGGAGATAAGTATTGAATTTGTTTAAAATGGTAAGCAATTAATTATTTAGTATAAAAATGGTTAACAAGGCCATATCATTTTTTGGGGGAGGGGTTCATAAAAGCTTCTAATATTCTGTAGAAAGTTGAACAGCTGGGGATGAAGAATATTATTTAATGATATGTTCACTGGCAATGAAGAAGTCCTGTGAAGGGGAAAGAAAATCTGTTTTAGTCCCTATGGTATCCCATAGATGATACTATACTGCTGTTTTAGCAATCCATGTAGTGGGCTCCTAAGTCCCCTGGCAGATAGGGTAATTCCACAATACTTTCATATCAGTCTCATCAAATAGAGACTCACAATATTATTTTGTGAATTATTCAGTAAAATTTACTGATTATTGTTGTTTTGATGTGACATTTAATAATCTATAAATATATTGGGGATGGCAATGAAAATATCCGTCAAAAAATATTCTAAACATCAAGAATGTGGCTCCCCTTCTATATACCTTGTACCTTCAGGACATGAGTGATCATAGCTCTCCACAACTTCCTCGATTTGTACCATTTGTTTATGCTTTGAATATTGATGCCACTTATCATCTGGGGCTACTGCTATATATTTAGAAATCTTTGATAAAATCCAAAGAAGAATCTGCAATGTTATTGGACTTGACATAGCATCTCAGCTTCAGTCACTTACCCAATTCTTGTTCTCACTTCTTAATAATATTTTTTTCTTAATTCTCTCACACTCAGTAAACTCTTTGTGTCTTAGTGACTTTATTACCTTGCTTGTGGTGAAATGATTGAAAAAGAAAGATCTGAGCAATGTTTGTCTCTTATTATCCTTCCAAGTTCCTGTTTTGTCAACTATTTACATAAGCTCATTAGGTAGGTTACTCACTGTTTCTCTCTTGCCTTCAGTATGTCCTGTGAGTGACAAATTTTCAAGCCATCTTTCTTCATTATGTGTCCCAGAAATTTAAACTGTCTCTCTTTGATTGTAAGTACAAACATAATTGTTTTTATTTTCCTTGTTGCTAACACACTCCATCCATGGTATTTTCAGTATCCTTCTATAGAACTACTGCTTACCTCATAATTCTTCTTCATCTGTGAGGAAATGGTTCAGCCTCATATAGGAGGGTTTACATTACATAGCAGTTCAGTACTAATTCTTTTGTTTCTTATGAAATTTTCCAGTTTCTTAATACTTTGCTTTTCTTTTGGAAGACATCTTTCCTTATTCAAATCTACCTTTGAATTTCTGTGTTACATTTTCTCTCATCTGTTATAATTATGTGGGAAGTGTTAATCTTCACAAGTTGTCCCCCTTGGAGACTCTTCAACTGAAAAAGGGCTGAGGGGCTTTTTTTTTTTTTTTTTATAATGAGACGTATGTGGAGGATGAAGGAGTTGAATAAATCATTCTCTTTCCATTACATGTCTGAGTTCCTTTAAATTAAGTTTGCAGGAAGCATTATAACAGTCAATGAGAGGATAAGAATACATGCTCAAAAAATATGTTTGATAATGAAAATTTTATAAATAATCAACTCCTTATTTGTCTAAAAGTTGTAATCCCGGAAATCTTGAGACAACCACCTTTTTATTCTTTTTTTTTTTTTTTTTTGCTAATATACATCCAACAGAAGGTTCAAGATCCACTTAAGGTAGAGGTTTACTGAATTAGGTTGTAAGAAGAGGATGTAATTACAGATTACATTGATATATAATATTATCATCATCCCCACTGACTTTTGTAATCATAGGGGGGATCCAAATGCAGAAGCCACACTGAATGACCTCTCCATCAGTCTATCAACAGCAGCCATCAGCAATTCTGGTATAGTTATACTTGTCCATTGTTTGATATTGTTCAACCAGTTTTTATGTTGACATCCGCTTCCACATCCACCTTCAATGGTGCTTTGCATAATGGTCTTGCACAGGCTGTCATGCCTTGTAACATTTTTCTCTGTTTGATAGTGGTGAGAAGCGGTTCCTGGTGATCCACAAAACTTTCAACCCTTTTCTGCACAAACTCAATGGTTTTATGTTCCCAATACAAGACGCCAAGGAGTTTTCTCCTGCATCTGTTCTCAAACACTTGGATCCTTCTCTCTGTTTCTTTCAACAGTGTCCATGATTCACATCCGTATAGGAAAATGGAAACTACCAGCAATTTGTAGTCTCTACTTCATTCGAAAGCTGATTTTACCCCTGCATATTCTTGCCAATATATAAGGTAGCATAGAATCATCAAAAACCACTAAAAAACATAACATTTTAGTGATCAGAGAAACAAACGCTTGGGAACCTGTTTCACAAAATAAAGGTTCCTGAGAAGAAGCTGTCTAGATGCAACTTTGTTATTTCCAGTATGGTTCAGTTCTGTGTATATGACCAGTTTTATCTACCAGGGTGTTTCACAATGGTTGAAACAAAGCAGTTGTATCTCAGATGGGGAGAGCTTGAGAAGTGTGAGGATCTTGAGAAGGAGAAACAGTGGTTCCAGCAGGATGGTGCTCCTCCTCACTCTGCTAATGTTACCATATCACAGCTCTGTGAAAAGTTTGGGGATTCTCATCAACCATAAAGCTGACGTGGAAGGGGAACCTCACTCGCCTGACCTAAACCCCCCAAATTTCTTCCTTTAGGTCAGGCGAGTTAGGTTCCCATTGCTGCATTGAAGGCAGCCACCACTGAGAAGATCACCCAGGAGGAATGTGCACGTGTTATCAACAACTTTGCATTCAAAGGTGCCTTCAACTGAGTGACGGACATCTAGAGCATATACCCTGGGGCTCATCTTGACATTTTTAGCTCATGTCTGCATGGCTGCAGACCCTAAAATATTATCCTTTTACCTTTCAATAGATGTAATTTCCATTACACTATCATTTGTAGTCCTTGATTTGTGCCCGATCGTTTTGTTCCTAAAATTGTGAAACACCCTGTATAAAGGTCTGAACTTAGTCTTTCCTTAGCTTTTGTCAAAAACTTCTTTTCTTTAAACTTCTTCATTCTGTGTTGGGGTTAAATCATTCAGTGTGTTTATTCCTTGTGTAATCAAACTTATTACTGCTGTATGATTAGTTAGGCATTTTAAGAAGACTGATTTATTAGCATTCATGTCTGTTAGACAGTTTTAATGCTCATGGAACCCTCATCTTTATGTCTTGTTCATATATGTACCTACATGCCACACTACACTGCCTACCAAGACTCCTTAATATACATTTTTTTTTACAATCAATAAAAATTTTCCTTTCAGTTTCATGTTAATCGGCCATTTTGATTTATCTAAGTTTTGCAGTCAGTATTGCAAAAAAATAGAATTTCTCAAGGCAGATAATCATGTTTACTGACCTGGAAATTCTGAACTTGACAAATTTAATCAATTTTCTCAATAACCACACACACACACATACATGTTTTGTGTGTATGTATGTATGTATATATATATATATATATATATATATATATATATATATACACTACAATGATATCATATTTTATTGCCAAAATAGCAATAATAATAATGACAAATTGACCAAAATGTGTTCTTTTAAGTTATTGTTATCTTATTTTTAATATGTTTCTGTTTTTATTTATTTGTCTATTTAAAAAAACATTTTTTTACCCATTTTATTTTTACCTATTTGTTAGTTTTGCATAAATTTTATTCAAGTAAGAACTGTCCATCTGCCTTGGGTGAATTTAACAAAAAAATAACTTTTATAATCTTTTTTTATAATTTCTAATATTTAAAGATTTCCCTTCTATACTAAATATAGTAAATTTATTGACACATATATATATATATATATATATATATATATATATATATAGGCTGGCCACTTGTATGTGAGGAGACCTGTCTATTAGGGCAGCTAGCCAATCCCTATTGCAGATGCTCGCTCAAGCATATTTGTGTTTGTTCAACACCCACAGAGCCCACTTGTGGTTTATACTACAACTATGCAGAGCAGACCTTAGTTACAGTTTCTAGGACAGGGCATTTTATCTAGTGTGATCAACAATCTGAACAAAACTAGCACACTCAAACCCTCGGTCATGATGATCTGTGACTTTGTCCTAGCACAGCTATTGATGGCCCCCAAGGGTTCTGTCTACCCAATTTCACTCACAAGGCTTGGGTCAACCCATGGTATAGTTTTCAAGTACTTTCCAAATGTGCCGCTCACTGGGATCACCCTTCACCCACTCCAGACCAATAACACCAGGAAGTCACCTTTCTGACAAATCAACTGTGGTGAGATTCAAGCCCAGGTATCATGGTCTAACCACCTGACCACACACACACATATATATCTATATATATATATATATATATACCAATGTGTGGCACAAGGCTGAAAATATGTAGCACCCAATTAGAATCAAACTGACTACTTGGTCATATTGGTCTACTGAGACAAACTTGCTAACCATAATATCTCTCCATGGTGCCCGCATATATATGTATGTATAAAGACAGAGAGATGGTCAACTCATGAATAAATAGAGGGAGAAAGAAAATAAAGTAAATTTCTGTTTATTTAGAAATGACTTTATTTATGAGAACAATTAAAATATCAATTCTGTTCAACTGATTCATTTATTAATAGCATTTCAAGGAAATAGATTTTACACTGTTCTGAAAATTTCATTTATTTTTATAAGCTTGTCAATTTGCTTACTGTCTCCATTACTTTCTATTTTATTCTATCAATCATGATTAGTTCCAAATTATTTACCAATCTCTCATCATCTCTCACTTTCTTATTTATATATATATAGATACTACTTGATCTAGATCAATGCTTTGAAAAATTTGTATGTATGTGCTTATATATATATATATATATATATATATATATGTGTGTGTGTGATTGAATGAATTACATACATTATGTCTGCTAATTTTTAATAAAATCCATTCATACTCATGAATAACCTTCTGTGTATTGATGTTAAAGAATAAGAGAAATATGCTATTGCTGTTTAAATTTCTTTTATTTTTATTTCCCAAGTACTTTCAATCTTCTCTCAAGATCATCTTCAGGGAGGCAAGTAGTACAAAACTATATGTTGTTCATTAGTATAAGTATTTATACAAAGATATGCTTTACCGTAATTTTTCCATTATGCTTTTAAATGCAAAACGGTTGACAATGTGCTGAGTGTTCATTAGTTTTTTTATGCTTTAATGTGTGCGTACCTATGACATTATAACATAAAGGAAAAAAATTTCTTAATGGATAATTTTTTCACATTTTAATGAATGCTTTCATCTTGTGTGTTAATGACTTTATTGCCTTGCTTGGCATGAAAAGAAAGTTAGCATGAAGTTGTTGAAATATATGGAAATGTGATAACTGAATAATGTTACTATGAATTTTTTCACTTCAACTTTATATATATATAAGCTGAAGCAAAAAAATGCACACACATATATGTGTGTGTGTGTATGTGTATTTGAGTCTTTTATGTGCCATGTCCCCTCAGGATGTTGGTGATCATAGCTCTCCACAACTTCCTATTCTTTGCAGCCTTAAGCAATATTTTTCACCTCACTGTTCCTGTTCTACTATTGATTTAAACGGGCTTAAACGTTGTGATAAATATGGTGACAAAGATGAGGACAATAGTCCGAATAATGTAAATAATGTACAACCTAAACATATGAAAGTGAATTTATGCATTTTTTTTGTTTTTGAGAATTGACACTAAAAATATTAAACACTTTTCAATTGTTTATTTCTGAGAATAATTTTATATTTACAACATTCTAAAACATAATACAATGCAATATTTATCATTTCCCAATTTATCTATATGAATAAATGCAAAATTAGAGCTCACTTCTCCCACAAATTCTGAGGTTAAAAGGTCCCAACTCTACTTTATATTACTATAAAGTAGAGTTGGGACCTTTTAACCTGAATTAATTAATTAATTAGTTAAACCTGAAAAGTGATATCACCTAGATGTAAATAATATTTAACTCAGATACTGAGCTTTTAGTATGTATATTACTATATACTAAAAGCTCAGTATCTGAGAAATATTATTTTATCTAGGCGGATATCATCTTTTAAAATTCACAATTTTTTTTTGATTTTAAAAAGTATATTTCATTAACTGTTCTTCATTACAGGATTGTTTTGATTTTCATATCAAAAATAGTTGTTTGTCTTATATCGTGCAGAAAAGTGTTTGAAATTTGTATTTTACTTGGCCTTCAACAAGTTGGCATCTATTTGTAAAACTTTCCTTAATTATAACAAGCCCGGCCATACACCTGACCAATTAATTTCTTCTGTCTTTACAGTTATATTCTTTGAACAAATATATTCACAACCCCTTCAACGTTTCATAAATAGTGAACATTAATCCCATAGAAAAACCATTAATTTTATTAGAAAAATTACCTGAAAATTGCCTGCTAGTAAAGAAATAAATATGAAAGCAATTTTTTATTCATAAATTTATGAAAATTTATTAAAATATGTGAACCAACTATAAGGAAGTCCTTATTACTTAACTTTTTTTAAAGTTCAAATCAATTGGTAATTGATTAGCTGATGTTTTGCCAACCATTTCATAAACACTTTAATAAATAAATAGTGTTTATTATTTTTCTTGTCAGTTTTCAAGAACAGAGAAAATGAAATTCAGTTTTATATCTTTTGGTTTTATTACAGTTCTAATCATTAGTTTTTAAAACAATAAACATTGATGGGAAATGAAGGTAATTAAAATAATATTTTAATAATTAAAATAATATTTTAATAATTAAAATAATACAGTGTCAATGGAAAAAATGACCTTTTGATACTTTTTTTTTATTTTGTGGGCACCGAGGTCAAAGTTTGCCACAAATTCTTCCTTTTTTCCAATAAGACATTATCTGTCGGATCAACAACTCAAATGTCTAATATTTATTATAAATCTTCTTTTGAATCTTCTTTGGCTAAATATCAACTCATATTTTAAATCTGTGCTTTTTTTTTAACTTTAAAGGGTCCTGTTTGAAGACTATTGAAAGCAAAAAATACCTGGGAGAACGCTGAAGAGTACAATGTCTGTAATGTTATAATAACGACGAAAGAGTTTTAGGAATTATTGAATAAGAAAGTTTCAACAAGATTTGTTTTACTTAACAAATAAAAGAATTTGCTGATAGCATAGATTTTTAATATGAATTCTCTTTTTGCTTTGGATTTAGTGTAACATTTTTCTCATGACAATATTTAAAACTTTTTCTCTTGTTGTTTTACATCACCAAGTAAACCCATTGCCCCAAGAAACGCAATGAATTACCCAGCATGGTACCCTGACAGTCTGCTCAGATATGGGTTAATTTCATTTCTTCTACTCTTCTGAGATAACCTCACTTACTCACCACCTGCCTATCTCTGACGTTAGAAGAACAAATGGAGAGTTGATACTGCATTTAATAACTAAATTCAAACCATTTTTTCATACAGAAATGAAACAATGTTGCATTAAGATTTTTTGTTGCCTCATCCTTGTTCATTTTTTATTTCTGTTTTGATTTTTTGATTTTCTTGGTTTTATATAAGTAAAGGATTGGTGTGGATGGAATGAAGTTCCAATAACCAAAACACTATTCTTAAAAGAATGCTCAATACAGAGTAGGGAAAATATAATTTTTTCAAAAATTATATCATAAACATGTTCATCACTACAAAAATAGCCATTTTGTTTTTTTATAACATGTTTATGTTATAATTTTTATATATATATATATATGTATATATGTATGACAATTGTGTATTTGGGAACCAATTCCTCTTTAATACAAATTCCATTAAAGATGACTAACTAGATATTGTGATTAAACTTATTTAACTTTTCTGTTCATACAAGTGTTTACTTTTCTGCACAAAAAGTGTGTAAAACTGTCTAAAAGTTCAGCATATCTGAGTGCTTTCGGCCATTCTTTTAGCCATTATCAAGAATGTTTTTTAGTTTTAACTGAATGTGCGAGTTTTTATTCATATATATTTTTAAAGTTATAGAAATGTGTTATTTTTGCTGACATTCATAGATACATATAAATGTTTAAATATATATTTATATTTATATATATATATACATACATATTCATATAAATATATATATATTTATAATAAATATATATATTTATACATATATATATATATATATACATACATATATATATACATACATGATATATATATTTATATATATATACATTATATATGCATACATCTATATAATATAAATATATGCATACATATATATACATACATATACATATATATACATACATATATATATATATATATATATATATATATATATATATATATATATATATATAACATTTCATTTTTTTTTTTTTATTTTAAGATTCTTGGCCAGGCCAAGAACTTTTCAGCATCTCTTCATATAAATGACTTGATATTTCAGATGTATAAAATTATACAAAATAGCTATTTCATTATTCTTTTTTTTATATTTACCAATGTTTTATTTATTTTTATTTCTCATTTTTGTCTGTAATTTATTTTTATTTTTGTATTCTTTCTGATATTTTCTTTTTTGTTTGCTTACTTTCTGTTCATTTTTCTTTATTTTTTTATTCATGGATTATTTCATTCATTTTCATCTTTCCATTTTCTTTTTATTCACAACCTATTTTATCCCCATTTTTTTCTCTATGATTTTCTGTTTTTTACAGTTTTTTTTTTTTACTTCACATTCATAATCTGGATTTAATTTTTCAATTTTTTTTCCATTCATTAATTCTTCCTCACAACCTTCATTTTATCTTTTATGCATTTTCTTTTTCCTTCTGACCTTTTATTCATTTGCTTATTCTTTTTTCTCTCTCTCACTCTTTTAATATACCCCCTCTTTTGAATTATTTTTTCTTCACTTCATTCTTTTTCCTTTTACCTCTCACATTTTCTCATGCTTTTCACTTATTTCCTTTCTCTCTATCTCCTCTCTCTCTCTTTCCATTGTTACTCGTTTTCTTTCTTTCCTTTCTCTATCATTTTACTCTATCTCCTATCTTTCCTTTTAATTTACTTTTTTCTGTCGTTTCCACCTCAAAATCCTTTATATTCTTCCTTCCTTTCTTTTGTTTTTGTTCCATTTTTTTCTTTTCCATTTCATCTTTTTTCTATTTCTTTTTCATTTTTCTTCCCAACTTATCTTTTCCTCCACTTTGATTTCTTTTATGATCTTTTACATCTTTTGTTGTTACTTCTTTCTCCAGCACTCACTCTTGCACTTTTCTTTTGTGTTTCATCCTTTCCTTTTAATTTTTTTCTTTCTTTTTTTCAAGAGTTTCCATGTTAAGTACTGTTTTCTCTTTTTCTTTCCTTCTTTAAATTGTTCTTTCTTTGATATATTCTTCCTGTCTGCCTTTTTTTCCATCCTTTCTTATATCATTCCTTTTTTATACTTTTCTCTTGTCTCTTTCCTTCCTCTTCAAACTCTCTTCTTTCTTTTATATTCTTTCTTCCTCTATTTTATTTCTGTCCTTTCTTATACTATTTCTTTTTTTATACTTTTCTCTTGTTTCTTTCCTTCCTCTTCAAACTCTCTTTCTTTCTTTTTTTTTCTATTCTTTCTTCCTCTATTTTATTTCTGTCCTTTCTTGTACTATTTCTTTTTTTATTCTTTTCTCTTGATTCTTTCCTTCCTCTTCAAACTCTCTTCTTTCTTTTATATTCTTTCTTCCTCTATTTTATTTCTGTCCTTTCTTGTACTATTTCTTTTTTTATTCTTTTTGCTCTTTTTTTCCTTCCTCTTCAAACTCTCTTCTTTCTTTTATATTCTTTCTTCCTCTATTTTATTTCTGTCCTTTCTTATACTATTTCTTTTTAATAATTTTCTCTTGTCTCTTTCCTTCCTCTTCAAACTCTCTTCTTTCTTTTATATTCTTTCTTCCTCTATTTTATTTCTGTCCTTTCTTATACTATTTCTTTTTTATACTTTTCTCTTGTCTCTTTCCTTCCTCTTCAAACTCTCTTCTTTCTTTTATATTCTTTCTTCCTCTATTTTATTTCTGTCCTTTCTTATACTATTTCTTTTTTTATTCTTTTCTCTTGTCTCTTTCCTTCCTCTTCAAACTCTCTTCTTTCTTTTATATTCTTTCTTCCTCTATTTTATTTCTGTCCTTTCTTATACTATTTCTTTTTTTATTCTTTTCTCTTGTCTCTTTCCTTTCCTTTCAAACTCTCTTCTTTCTTTTATATTCTTTCTTCCTCTATTTTATTTCTGTCCTTTCTTATACTATTTCTTTTTTTATACTTTTCTCTTGTCTCTTTCCTTCCTCTTCAAACTCTCTTCTTTCTTTTTATATTTTTCTTCCTCTTTTTATTTCTGTCCTTTCTTGTACTATTTTTTTTTTATACTTTTCTTTGTCTCTTTCCTTCCTCTTCAAATCTCTTCTTTCTTTTATATTCTTTCTTCCTTTTTATTTATTTTTGTACTTTTCTTTTTTATACTTTTTCTTTTTATTCCTCTTTTCTCTTCTTGTCTATTTCTTTACCTCTTCAAACTTTTCTTTCTTTTCTTCCTTTTTAAACTCTTTCTTTTCTTTTTATATCCTTGTATATTTTTTTCTGTCCTTTTCTTGTACTATTTCTTTTTATACTTTTCTTTTTTTATTTCAAAATATTTTCTTTTTTATAACTTTTCTCTATTTTATTTCTGTTTTTTGTACTAATTTTTTATTTTTCTCTTTCTTTCCTTCTTTTTTTTAAACTCTCTTTTTTTTATATTCTTTCTTCCTCTATTTTATTTCTGTCCTTTCTTATACTATTTTTTTTTTTTTTCTTTCTTCCTTCTTGTCTCTTTTAATTTAATCTTCCTCTTTTTAAACTTTCTTCTTTCTTTTTTTATATCTTTCAATTTTTTTTTCATTTCTTCCTTTTTTATACTATTTTTTTTTTTTCCTTTTATGTCTTTTCTTTTTTTTTAATTTTTCTTTGTCTTTCTTCTTTCAAACTCTCTTCTTTTCTTTATATTCTTTCTTCCTCTATTTTATTTCTGTCCTTTCTTATAAACATTTTTTTTTTCTTTTTTCTTGTCTCTTTTCCTCTTCAAACTCTCTTCTTTCTTTTATATTCTTTCTTCCTCTATTTTATTTCTGTCCTTTCTTATACTATTTCTTTTTTTTGAATTTTCTTTTTTTTTCCTTCCTTTCAAACTGTTCTTTCTTTTTTTATATTCTTTTTTTATTTTTATTTCTGTCTTTTTTCCTAATTTTTTTTTTTCTGTCCTTTCCTTCCTTTCAAACTAATTTTTTTTATTCTTTTCTTTTTCTTTTTCCTTTCTTACTTTAAAATTCTTTTCTTTTCTTTCTTTTCTTTTCTTTCTTCCTCTATTTTATTTCTGTCCTTTCTTATACTATTTCTTTTTTTATTCTTTTCTCTTGTCTCTTTCTTTCAAACTTTCTTCAATAAAATCTTATTTTAAAAAATTTTAAATATTCTTTCTTTCTCTTTTATTTTATTTCTGTCAAACTTTTCTTCTTTCTTTTATATTTTTTTTTTTTTTATTCCTTTTTATACTTTTCTTTTTTTCCTTCCTTTTCAAAATTTCTCTTCCTTCTTTTCTTTTTATATTCTTTTCTTCCTCTATTTTATTTCTGTCCTTTCTTACTATATTTCTTTTTTTATTCTTTTCTCTTGTCTCTTTCCTTCCTCTTCAAACTCTCTTCTTTCTTTTATATTCTTTCACCTTTTTCCTTCCTTTCTTATACTATTTCTTTTTCTATACCTTTCTTCTTTCTTTTTTTTTAAATCAAACACTTTTCTCTTTTTATATTTTTCTTTTTCTCCTTTCTTTTCTTTCCCTACTTTTTTCTTATTCTATTTTTCTCTACCTTTCTCTTTTTCTTTCCTTTCTTTTATATTCTCCTCCCCCACTCTTTTTTCCATCCTTTCTTATACTATTTCTTTTTTCTCTACCTTGCTCCTTTCTCTTTTTCTTTCCTTCTTCTTTAAACTGTTCTTTCTTTTATATTCTTCCCTCCTCTCTTTTCTTTCCATCCTTTCTTATTCTGTTTCTTTTATCTATAACTCTTTTTCTTCCTTCTTTCTTTTCATTTATCTCTCTTTCTTTTCTTTATCCTTTTCCTTTCATTGTTGTCTACACATTTTCTTTCCTTGCTCCTTAAATTCATTTCTTTTTTCTTATATTCCAATCTTTTACCCTTTCTCCCTCTCCCTCTCTCTTCTCATATCCTCTATTAGATCCTTTATCTTGTTAATTTCAAGAAGCCAATATTAATTTTCTTCATGAAAATAATCATCACAGAAACGTATGCATATTTTTAATTATTTTTCCCAGCCTCCCTTATTGTAATTATTATGTAAAACAGACACCTTTTAGGTTTTCTACAATAAATGTGTAAAAGAAGATAGCAACTTTTGATGCTGGGTGGTTCGATTGGATATCAGAGTTCAGAAAAAGTAAAAAAAAATTATTAATAAAAAAAAAGAAAGAAATGAAACCTCCAAAGTCAACTTGTTGATTAAGAAGATCCTCTCCACCTCACCTCACATGCTTAAAAAGAAAAAAAAAACTACACAGACACAGAACTTCAAATGTATGTGAAATGTCATTCTTAAAACTGAACATAAAATAAATTTGAATTTTTCTTTATTAAACTTTATTTGGAAATATTAATTCATGAAAATTTAAAGAACTACAGAACTTGTGTGTTGTATTAATTTCATAAATTTCAATGTTGGGCCTGCAGAATTTTTCATTATTTCTAATAGGACAATCTGTCTCCATTCCCTTAACAATCAGAACCATATTTGCAATTGAGACTTTGGTGGTAAGGCGCTATCACCGAATTCTATTTAGGAATAATTTTTATCTTTTTTCTTTATTTTGTTGAGTGCAATTGTTTCACTCATTTGTCCATCGAAAATATATATTTCTTCTTTATTGAAAAAGAATTCTTTTTGTATATTTTAATTGAAGATGATGAAACAAAGTGGAAAATTTTCTATAGGTGTATGTGTGTATATATATATATATATATATATATATAAATAAATATGAGTGTGTGTGTACAGGTATATATTCCCCCAAAAACCTCTATGATGTATACATGCATGTATGTATGTATGTATGCACAGGTATATATTGATGAGCATGTATATGTGTACAAGTATGCCAAAAAATAGAAGGGATCTAATATATGTATATGCCTAGTGCGTAAATTCCTCCTTTGAGGGGTGTACACAGTTGGATACTTACCTGGCACAGGGCTCCATCCTTGTGCTGGTGGTATCATGGCTACGACTAGCTTGGACCGGCTCTGACAAGCCAGGACCAGCTATGACCAGCTTAGACCAATAAATGATTTCAGCGAAGGAGCTATTTGTATTTTAAAAAACGACCTTGTGTCACAACCTAACTCAGTGGGGGTGGGGAGTCAAGTAAATCTAAATATATATGTACAGGTACATATTGATGAGCATGTATATGTGTACAAGTATGCCAAAAAATAGAAAGCCTCTAACAGATGTATATGCCTGGGTGGATGTATATGTATGTGTATGTGTATGTAGTATATTAGTATATATATATATATATATATATATATATATATATATATATGTGTGTGTGTGTGTAACACTTATACACATCCCCAAAAAACTCTATGATGTATGCATGCATGCATGTATGTATGTATTTACACGTATATATTGATGAGCATGTATATGTGTACAAGTATACTAAAAATAGAAGGGCTGTAATATATGTATATGCCTGGGTGGATGTATATGTATGTGCATGTGTAACAGTATATATATATATATATATATATATATATATATATATATATATATATCATCATCATCATCTTGCTCAGCCTCAGCCGAGATTGAACACACCAATACTTTGATTGGTGTAGTTCATAATCTTGTCAAATAGCTGAATTCTTGATGCTTCGCTAGGGTTATCAAGGGTGGTTTTATCACGACACCATCACTAAATGGATTGCCAACCAAGGCTCAGAGAGACTCCATTCACCCTCCTCTAAAAGCAGGTTTGAATTCAGAGTTTTCCTTCTCCTAGACCAGTCTGTCCTGCTATTTACCCATAGCTGGAGGGAGAAGAGGATTCACACCTTTCCCAAGGGTGTTAGCACGTAAGTGAATGTAATGGATTCAACTTGAATTTGAACTCGGCTCTCCGATTCCTCAATCCAAGCCGCTATCCATTACTCCACCATGCCTCATATATATATGATGGGGCAGCAGATCATTATTTAAACATATATTGTTAAATATAACAGACAATGAATGTCTGTTATGTTTGATCATGTGCCGTTCTAAACTTTGTATGATTGGTTTAATTTTGGGTGAATAAAAAAAAAAATTGTTCAACATTTGGATATTTTTTTATTAAGCTAGTCCTTGATCTAAGCTTTTGGCTCACATGAGCCATCTTTAGAGTGATTGTACAGCCATTTAAACAAAGATATTCACCATCAAAGATGATATTCTGTTGAAATAGAAGATTGCTATTCATTGTCTATTACATTTAACAATGTATATTTAAATATAACAAAAAAAAATGATTTAAAATTCTACAATACTAAACAGCTCTAATACACACATAGATAAAACACACAGGTGGAAAGACATTACCCACCCTTTTGGACATTAAGAGGTGATAAGCTAGGGTAATTAATTTGATTTACGATCCCTTGCATCATCATAGATCCCAAAGCATTTTCTCGACACACACTTTTATATTTTCATTCATTTTAAACTGAGGAAGCCAAAGAGAGCAAAAAAGCATCTTTAATAAAATTTTCCACTTTGTCTTGTCATCTTAACTTTTGTTTTGTATATTATACATCCTACAAACACACACATTTTACTTACTAAAAAAGAAAAAATTGTCTTGTCCCTCAGAATTCAAGCATAGAAAGACTTTAAAGTAATCATTTTAATGTAAAGGTTATTGCTGTCTCCATCACTGTTTATATCTTCATCAGAAGAGTAAAGTAGCTTAATGTTTATTACTACAAAAAATGAAACTGGCAAGCTGAGTTCAAACTCTAGCTCGGGCTGTGATTATTCACTTTATACTATTACTTTAAAAAAGTATAAGTCTTTTTCTCCTTATACACATACCCAATTATTTTGATGAATCTTGTTACTAGCATGCCACAATGATTGAAGAAGAGTTTACAATTAATTAAGATATCCCTCTTTGCTACTGATTCCATTTGGTACTTTTAAAGCTCATATTGAGGAATTGGAGAGCTGAGTTCAAATCCAGTCGAATCTGTTACATACATGTAAATACCCTTGGGAAAAGTATGAATCTTCTTTTTTTAATTACTAGGAAAAGAAGAATTTTAGTACATTTCATCGTGCATTTATTGAAAATTTTTTAGTAGTTTTTCAGGGAGCCACATCTGCACATACATTAAATTCATAATAGCCACAAAGAAATTTACTGGTATTACTGGTACATATGGTAATAAGCAAAAAAACAGAAATATGGTACTTGTTGGTAAATAAGGTCCATACAATACATGCAGAAAAGCAAATTCCAAACTTGTGTATCAACAAAAACACACAAAGCAAACAGCAATATACCAGTGAAGGCAAATATTTCTGTAAAATCTGGTATTTCTACACAACAAACAGCAAAATATTGTGCAATTCTATAAATTTCTTAATTTCTTTTCTCTGGGGGAATTTTTCAGGGATATTTTTTATTGATATCATGTTTGTTCACTTCCAGGAGTCCTAGTTCCAGAGCTAAGCTGTCTGTGCGCACCGATTCTTGATGAACCCCACTTTTTTCATGTGTCTCCACGTCCTTCATATATATGATACTGCTGTATTGGATGCAGGGTAATTTTTTAGTGCATTTTTTTGAAAAAAAATCCGTGTCCAATAGGCTGACAAATACAGTACTTTCTAGTTATTTTCAATCCATATTATACCAGATTGAGTTCAAATTCAGGCTGGGACAGCTTGTGCTCCTTTACCAACTGATGCTTTTGGGAAAGGCATGAATCAACCTCCCCTATAGATCAGGTTAGAAAATCTTCCTTATGTCTTAGCAGGTACCATATAGCTTAGTTCAATAGGTCACATATAACTTGGTACAGTAATGGTAATCCTATATATATATATATATATATATATATATATATATATATATATATATATAATTTCTTACATATATTATTTCACTTGCATAAAAACATCAATACATGCAACCCTACATAAATCCAAAATTTTAAAAAAAATGAATCAGTTTGTCTGAAACCCAGGGTCAGAAACTTACATCAATCCAACTAAATATATATATATATATATATATATATATATATATATGGTAATATTATCGATTTCCCTACAAGGAAACATTTAGTATTCATTGACCAAGCAGGAAGCACTGCTTTTGGTTGAAATTTATAAAATCTTTCTCTTAAAATAACTTTTCATGAAAATCAGTTTATCAAGCTGTTATTGCTCTTTCCAGTATAGACAGGGCGTTTGAAATCTTACCTTTATTATGGTTGAAACATTTATAATTTGCTTGAAATAAGTTGTCCTTAATTTTTTTTTTTTTTGTTTTAATCGGTATCACCCCACACAAGGCATTAAAGCCACAAGGGTTACTAGGTGTAGAAGAATTAGGGACAGAAGCATTAATAATGTGTGGTAAGAGGAAAGAGTCATCAGGAGGGCAGTAGATAGTAGTTGACATTGCATTTAAATTTTTGTAGATTAAAGTTAGCTGGAAAGCAGTTCTACAAGCGAGAAGTGCAAGCAAAGAAACTGTTATCATAGAATTTACGGTTACATCTAGCCATCTCACCTGTAAATTGATGAAATCTTAATGCCAGTCTGATACTGCACTTAAGTTCAAAAAGTCTAAGTACCATAGTGAAAAACTCATTCAAGCAATTATCATGAAAGTATTTATAGAAAAGGCATAAAGAGACAACCTTACAGCAGTGGGAAAGTGACTGAAGCAAAGCTGCCAGATCAGGACCAATAATATTGCTGATTTTTCTTTGGATTTTATCTTGCACAACACATAGCTGACTGAGCAATGGATTCAATATAGTCTTTCTACTTCATGTCAGCTGAGAATGTTAGCCTGAGAAGGCATAATAATATATTTTCTTTAGTACCCTTGAAGAAAGCATAAATCCAGCTTCTGCCAGCTATGGGTTAAACAGCAAGACAAACTGTGCTCTCATGGGTGACAGCCTGTCAAGGAGAAAGAGAGATCTGTATTCAAACCATGTCTTTCCAGGGAGGGTCATATAATGTCCTTAATCTTTAACATTATTCCAGGGAAGTTAAACTCCATGATAATAAAACAGGAAGAGGGCTGTTCAGAGATTTTGTGGCACACTGTGTGCAATTTCCTCATTATCAGTTCTCTGATAAAGTGTAACAGTTTTTACATGAACCTTCACCACTGTAATTAAATAATCTATGTAGGTAATCACTTGGTTCAGTTTTAAATAAAAATGTGGATCTTTCATACTTTGAAACCAATAACAGAATCTAACATTAAATAAAAAATAATTTATTTGAAGTAAATAACAGATTTTAATGGCCTTGTGCCTTACTAAGCTGAATTGGGCCACCTCCCATCAATATATATTACTGATATATTTATCAATAATACAGAGTGCAACAAAAATACCTCTAACATAATGGTAAGACATTAGCTTAATGAAACCACTATTGCCACTAATATAAAATTTGGTATTTCTTACACTGTATTTTGAAAAATATTATTAATATATATTAATGCGAAATTCGCTCAATCTAACTTTTAAAAATGTAGAGACTTCTTTATATTTGATTTATTTTACAATAATGTTCATTTTTAAAAGGCAGGTATAACTGGTTTTTGTTATATCTAAAAACGAATACTTTTTTTCTCGATGTTCCAAATTTTTATAAATGTATTGCCTATTGTATTTGTTCTAATGTTGTCTAATAGATAATGTTCATTTAATAGTTATACACCTGACAAATATAAATTTTATATAATGTTTAAATTTAGTATTTCATTTCTAATTGTATTTTGGTTGATCCTATTTAACCCTACTAATAGGTCCACAACACATACATAAAATTGATATTTATAGATCTTCAGTTAAAAGAATCCATTAATTTCTTTGTATTCCATGATTCATGGATTTATATATATATATATATATTATATAATATAAATAGTATATATTTTAATAACACTAATAAGATGTTGCTCCTCCCTTAAATGGTTTTGTAACTAGTTTATAGTCCATCACAAACAAGTTTATTTTATGCCTGGTATGAAATTGTTTTTGTTGATGTTATAAATATTACCATTTTCATTTCCAACCTCCATTTTGATTATTCCTCAATTCAGTAACCCTTTCTAGGTTACAACACATACATAAAACAATATTTATAAATTTTCAGTTAGGCTTGGAATCCATTAATTTCTTTGTATCTCTCTTGGCTGAGACAAATAATATATATATATATATATATTGTTATATACCGTACTTATGAACACTAATGGGTATGTTCCATTCCTCATAAATATGTTGGAAACTATTGTAAGTGGGGGTAATATGGTGTCTAAGTAGTCCATCACAAACAGTGGTTTACCTACTTCATGCTGCTGGTGAGTATTGTATTTTGTTGATGTTATGAAGATTACCATTTCATTTCCAACCTCCGTTTTGATTATTCCCCATTTAATAACCCTTTCTAGGTTATAACAAATGTAGAGGGTTACAGAGTAAGAGATACAGTTTATGAGGATATGTAGGGATGATAAAATTCAACACTAGACTTATATAGCTTAAGTAGTGATGAATTATTACCTTAAGTAAATATTGATTAAGAGATAAAATAGCACAATTGTCCTGTTATTCAGGTTTTTGGGGCTCAAAGAAAACTTTAAAATTATAATCATCATCATCATCTTAAGAGAACAGCTTTTTAATTCATCAGTAGATCCAGATGAATTTACAGAACAAACTGTTCAGCAAGAATTTATAATATGAAAAGCATTACATTTAGGTAATCCCACTATCTCAGCTGAGGGAGTCTTTATAACATGGTATTGAGCAATCATTAGAGTCAGGGACTTCCAGGCTGTAGTAGATGAACTTGGTTTGATGTACTCAACAGCACTTGGTGATGCCACCTTCATGGCTATTAAATCTGTAGCAGGGAATCAGTCTTCACATGCAATAGGGCTGACTAAGGGTTTGGACGTGTTGACTAACCTCATTTGGTTTTTTCAAATAAGTCAATGTGGTATATTTTGGGTGTGGGCACTGATGGATGTTTGTAATGCCCGTTTGTAGGAGAGACTTTGTAAATTACAGATACAACATAGTAAAGCCTTCAAACAAAACTTGGTCAAATGCCACTAATTCCCATATATATATTTTTCCTTTACCCATCATGTGATCTCATTATTTCAAGATGAGGTTGAATGTGTTTGCTCTCTGGCGATCCATGTTCAAACTCAAGTGTCAGCAGCGACACTTTATACTTATATGACAAAAATTATAATAATCACCAAGCTGAAAGCAAAATTTTTACTGAATATAACTGCAATTTGTATGAGAATATATATATATATATATATATATATATGTGAGGTCTGTCTGAAAATTAACAGGATTGGTGTCACAAACAATTTATTTCAAGTCCAAACAACAAGCTATATGCTATATAGCTATATTTCTGAGATGAGGTATTATGTACACTATTTACATTTTTTGGACTATTGTCCTCATCTTTGTTGTCATATTTATCACAATGTTTCAGCTGTTGTACACTCCGGCCTTCTTCAGGTGGTTGGAATGTTGAACTGAACCCATTATTTTGCTTGCTGGGGTAGACTGTTCTAGTTCCACGTGCCATGTCTAATGGATGTCAATTATCAGTTATCTCCTGTTAAGTCACCTCTCCAAGTTCTCCACTGCCTTAACCAGGTATTGAACTCACAATGCCAGTGAGCGAAATAAAGGGTTAAGTTTGATATTCCAACTGCCTGAAGAAGGCCAGAGCATACAACAGCTGAAACGCTGTGATAAATATGGCAACAGTCTGTTACACGTTTGAATTCAAACTTCGGACCATATATATATATATATATATATATATATATATGGGCTGAAGAGCACATTCAAGCATGGAACAAGATGAGGACAATAATCCGAATAATGATGTAAATAGTGAACAAGCTATATGGTTTCCCCTTTCAAAGTAATCCCTGTTGAGTTTAATGCACTTTTCCATCCTTCTCTGCCACACTTCTATGCACTGCTCAAAGGATTCTTCTTGGATGTCCCTCAGTCCTGTCATTATGGTCGTCTTGATAGCTTCCATGCTTTCAAAACAAGTCCCCTTGATGATCACCTTGAGCTGGAGAAAAGAAAAAAGTCACATGGAACAAGATCAGGTGAATAGGGAGGTTGTTCCATTACGGTGATGTTCTTCTCAGCCAGGAACTGTCGGATAATCAGGGCATTGTGAGCAGGTGTATTGCCATGACGGAGCAGCCACAATAAAAAGCTTACACACAGTACCTTGTCAGTTGTCTTTAAGGAAACATATAAAAGTGAGATCGCTGCTGAAATACACAATATATATATATAAATAATGATACAATATGGTAATCCGTATGGAATTTCCAGGAGGATATACATCTAGGGAGAGCTCTATGTCAAAAGACTGAGCAAAATTATTATTAATTAAAGAATATCAAACACTTAAAATCCCATAGGTAAAAATTTTTATTTCATGAGAGCTCTAAAAAACACCAGCTCTCAATCTTCAAGACCTACAAACAAAGCCTACTATTTTTTAGAGCTCTCATGAAATAAAAATTATTATCCTGTGGGATTTTAAGTGTTTGAGATTTTTTAATTAATATATATATATATATATATATTTGGTTGGATTGATGTGAGTTTGTGACCCTGGGTTTCACGCTTTTGCGATTGTCAGACAAACTGATTAATTTTTAAAAAATTTTTGGTTTATGTAGGTTGCGTGTATACATGTAATATACATAAACCCAAAAATCAACCAAATATGTTAGTTCTATCTCTGGTATTGAGCGCTTTCTAATAAGTACTGCACATATAATATATAAATAATTTATTTATATATATATATATATATATATATATATATATATATACACACACACACACACACACTTTTCACACACACACACACATATATATATATATATATATATATATATATATATATATATATATATATACACATATTTTCACACATATATATATATATATATCCAGGATAGAGCGTGAACAAATCCTCTGTGTGTGTGTGTATATATATATATATATATATATATATATATTATTAATTAAAGAATATCAAACACTTAAAATCCAGTAAGTAATAATTTTTATTTCAGAAGAGCTCTAAAAAACAGTAGGATTTGTTTGTAGGTCTTTTTATTTATATATTTCACTTTATATTTACATACGATCTATCCTGGATATTTGGAACATTTACCCTATAAATATAACATACCTTAAAACTATATTTTATTATTTTATATATATATATATATATATATATATATATATATATATATAGATTAAATGATTTCATAACCATTATAGTCAATACTGACTAATATACAAAAAAAAAAAATCGCATAATTTTTTTTAATCAGTTCACCTCAAGCAATCTGATAATGCCACTAACACTCAAGGTGCTATTGGGAGTGAAAGAGAATGATTGAGAATACTTGAAAAGGAACTGGAATTCCAATCCTAAACATGAAACAGGGATAAACCTCTACTCCTGTTCAAGACTGGGAAGGGTGTGAACTGTACAAAAGGCATAGCTATCTACTTCTCTCTCTCTCTCTATATATATATATATATATATATATATATATATATACACACAAAAAGAGAGATTAGATATAGGTATCAACACTGCATGTATTGGTCTGAAGATGGTATTGAAGTGTGAAACTGACAGTCACTATACAGTATTGATTCTTATGCCCACACTGTCTATAAACCCTTTATCTCTGATACTGATACCTATACATACATATATATATATATATATATATATATATATATATATATATATATTGTTCACAACCTTCCCTGGTCTTTTTTTTTTCTTAGAGATTTTTATTCCTTAGGACTGGGTTTTTCAGTCCTTTCTAAAGTCTTCTCATTCTCTTTTACTCCCAGTAGCCTTCTGTATCTTAGTGGCATTATCACCTTGTTTGGGGCAAATTGAGATATATATATATATATATATATATATAATCTGTGTGTGTGCTATCATGCATACTCCTCTTGTATTAGTCTGTTCCATATATATACATCATATCTATCTCATAACATATATCTATCTATCACGATAATTCAACATGCACCAAGTTGTGATATATTTTGTTTGATATTCGTGGCTTGCACGTTAGTCTGGTTGGTGGGATTTGTTTGCGTAAAAGAAAAATAACTAAGTTAAAAACTAAACAAGAAATAAATAAATAAAAACAAACCACCTTAAGTACACTTTTTAACCCGCTTTTATAAACATACCTTTTGCAAACATATGCACATATACATTTTGATATGTATTTCCAACATACACACACACACACACACACACAAAGCAACCCCTTCGATATTGTAAAGTAAATGAATGAATTAACATTTACCTAGGGAGAAAAGTTGAAGGGTGTGGATACGGTGGTTGGGGATTGCTCGGAAAAAAACCAACAGAAACCAAAAAAGAAAAGAAAAATAAGACTGAAATCATAGGAAAAAAAGAGGGTGTAGCTATAATATTATCGAGTAAGTTGCGGATGTTGTTGCTGGTGGGGAGGGTAGGTTTGTAGATAGGTTGACTTGCATCATGGTGTATTTTTTTTCCCCCCAGGAGTTGTTGGAGTGGGCCGGGGAGGTTGGTTTCCCACTTATAATAAAATATGAACGTAATAACAGTAATAACGAAATTCGCTAACTTTCAATCCAGTTTTGTTGGGCCCTGTTGGCTGGACGAAATTATTTATACACACGTGCGCGTGTAAAAGGCTTGGTGTGTATATTTGTGTGTTGTTAAGGAGTCGTCTTGTCAAGACTCAAGAAACATCCATTCATTTTTATTTTACTGTGCCTTTCAAATCCTTCTGATTTACTACTCTCACTTATTGCAGTTTTAATTTTCACAACAAAATTGTGTTTCTTCTCCCTTCTTGTGTAACCCCCCCCCCCCCCACACACACACACACACACACGCCGAAAAAAGACGAATCTAAAAAGTAACACCTTCCTGTTGCATGATAGGAGTTTTTTTTACTCCTGATTTCTTCTCAAAGATTTTAACGAAGAAAATTAATAGCTTTTGTGAATTACAAGACTCTTTTTTTTTTTTTAAATCCTCAACTGGTTCAGTTTACTGAGAAAAAATATCGTGGTGCACATATCTTAAGTACCGGCACAAAAAAAATAAGAACAAAATAAAAATTCTAAAAATTAATTATTTGAATCCTTACCCTAAAAGATTCCGCTGTACGCAGTCAATTAAAAAACCGTTTCTTTTTAAGGTAAGTATTTTTCCTCTTCATTTTTTTAAATTAATCTTCTTCTCAGTCATTGTTTTTTTTTAACCAAACTTGGTTTTTCTTTTTACACTGTTGTATTTGCCTAGAACCCACACACGTACACACAATACACGTAAATTTTGTTGAGTAATTCCTATGAAACTTCTTAGTCCTGCACAGGGTCTGAATAATAGATTATCCTGTCGAGTGAATAGTGTAGTGATTTACCAGTTGTCTGCGACACTATTTTACTTACCAAACCAATGCTCCACGGTAGGTGCCATAAGTTAAAAAGTAGATTTTGGTAAAAAATATATTCAGTTTCTTTACTCCGCTAGAACAGTAACACATCCTTCTTTTCTTTTCGTACGTGTTTGTTCTTTCCAGTTAGTTTTCGCCTAAAGTCAGCTTGCAAGGAAAGGCGGTGGTGACTAGAAAGACTGTATAGCGCCAGTCCTCCAAATAGTGATGTTTTGCCCGTCTGACTGCAAAGGAACGACATGAGGATTCGAATTCTTCATATTAACCTTTTCTCGAACACCGACCTTTAGCACCGGACGGTTGCTCGTATGAGTTGTACATTTCTTAGGTGTGTGTATATATGACGCATCTGTGTACTCTCTTTTTGTGTGTGCCTCGTATAGATCCATGTACTCTGTGTGTACAAGTAACATTTTTTTTTGTATCCAACAAAAAAAGATAACTATAAAACTAAGCAAACTTTGAATTTTAAATTCTTCAGCGATCTCGTCCCAAATTATTCTGAGTTTTTTTTTGTTGTTGTTTTTTGTTTTTGAGAGGATGACATTCGGTCATTTTGTAAGCCACTTGCAGCAAAAACACTGATGCAAATCTAATAACTCTCTTCCTTCATGGATTTTTTTTTCTTCTTTTTTACATTCTCTCTGTATTTTTCTTCATACAATTTCTCAGTAAAAGGAAATGAAAATACATCTGCTTTCAAAACTAAAATGTGACTGAAAACTGTTGCCCCCATCTACGGTAAAAATTTAAAAAAAAAATAAATGCACTAAGTTAACATATCTGTTGATGGATTTTTAATTTGGGGTTGCTTTTTTTCTTTCTTTTTTTTTTTACACTTATGAGATTTGATATTTGTTTTCTCTTGTAAGCAATCTAAGTGCCCTTTGCAACAACGTGATAATTTGGGACATTAAACTTCACAATCATAATTGTTTTTCTTTTATATCTTGATTTAAAATTTATAACTTAGAGACATTATAGTTTTTTGGTTTTTAAATATTATCGATCAGAATTAAGAAGCTGGCTTTTTATTTTTGCTCTCTTTTTATGCTAAAAATCGGATGATATTTTTCTTTCTTTCTTAACTTATTTTTCAACTTTGTTTTCATTTGAAACTGGACATTACAACTTTTAAAAATCACGAATTCTGAATTCGTGTAAAAATGTAAAGTAACATATCGGCTAACATTACAAAAAAATAAATAAACTATTTTTTGACGTTTTAATAATGCAAAACCGTTTAAATTCTCCAATAAATCTTCAACAGCCAAACATTTTTAACTTAAGGAAGATTAAAAAAACTGTCAAAATTAAAATTAAAAATACTTCATCTCAGGTGCGAACATTTACATTTTGTTAAAATTATTTTTTAATGAATTATTGTTTTACTTTTATTTATTTATTATTTAAAAAAAAAATGTTTATTTAATTATTTGAGAAATTAAAATTCTTCATTTATTCAATTTATTGAATTGTTTTTCTTTTGTTTTGTTTTTTGGAAAATATATTCTTGATGTAATTATGATTACATTTTGCCCTTTGAACGCTTTTTAAAACGTCAAGAAATTTACTTCCACAAAAATACTCATTAGAGATGTAGTATTTATTGAATCGTGATAATTGTTGGTTACTCCACTGTTTATTTTATTTCTTATACCATATTTATAGTATTCTTGGAAAATGGAGATTGTACTAACTTGTTTTAAATGCATTGCATATGATATATATCTGTAAAATTAAAAATAAAATAGACAAATAAAAAAAGGTTTGTGCTACTTGCATTATGAATGAAAACCCAGGAAAAGAATAGTTTAAAGACAGAATGCTAGATTCTCTAAACGGAAGAACTTTTTTTTGTATTTTACTGAGTACATCCTAAGGGATATAATTTAAGTTGGGATAAAAAAAAAAAAAAGATATTTCAAGGTTTTTATTTTATTTATTTTGATTGGAAGGGTTCTAGAAAAGCTTTTTAAATTGTAATACTTATACATCTATTTGGAGGAGAGGACTTTCTTATCCTTACAACTAAGCAATATCAGTCACTTTTTTTTATTATGGTTTTCTTAAAGAAATGATTACAAAGCATTCATTTTCTTAGGTACTACTATGAAAAATTGTATTTAATTAATAAATTTATTTATTTATTGCATTCAATTGCATTTATTATTTTTAATATACAAGTTACTTTCTATAAATCTTTCTAAAGTTAAACTGGTGAACATGAAAATGTAATCTGATACTTTGTTGTTGAATATTAACTAAAAATACCTGTGGAAATTTCATGGCTTTACTATTTTAATTTTCTGATGAATCAAATTCATAATTGAATAAACTCTTTGCAAGTCCTTCAACTATAAAATACCTGTGGAAATTCCTTGATTACATTCTTAAATATTTGAGCTTAATTCCTTAAACAAAATATTGTCATGACAATCATGGGTATGAATGTAGATCATTGTTTAAGAGGGTACAAATGAGAAGATATGAAATTGACAAGTTTTTCCATTTCACTGAAGCAGACATTAAACAAATGGTAGTGTTATTGGTTCCTCTATCTTTTTTTTCCTTTTTTTCTTTTCCAACTGAAACCAAACAGTGTCTCTGATATGTCTTTTTCCATCTTTTCTTGTGATAAAAACTGAACAGTTAATTATTTATTAAGGATTAGCAGGGCATAATGTACATAACTAAGGGACTACTTGAATTATAATATGATTGTTGAAAATGAGTAATCAATAAAATATTGATCCTGAAAATAATGATAAACTGGTAAGATTGTTAGTTTCTTGTTTAGGTAAACTAAAATGAAATGTTTTCTTTCTTTTTTTTTCATACATTAATTTTGTCAAAGTATTGTTCCTTTTTGGATATTTTATTTCACAAATTTGCTCCGACACTCACAGGAAATATTGTGAAGGCAAGAAAAACAGAAAAGCAGTGAATAACCTACTGAAAAATTGTGTAAATGTTTAGAAGAACAGGGATTTTCAGGGATAACTAAAAAAACAAAAAAACAAAAACCTTAGTAAGAGTTACAAAGAACAGGAAATTGTGGAGAGCTATGATTGTCTATGTATTGAAGGGACACAGCACATAAAAGAAGACTCACTATTGTAATCAATTCCTGTCTTACTTTTTCTTCCAAGTGCCATGTCTCTTCAATACATTGACGATCATGGCTCTTCACAACTTCCTCTCTTTTGTAGCTCTTAGTAATATTTGACTTTTTAGTATCCTTCCCACCCCTGTTCTTCCATTTTATTTACATAAGCTCATCAGGTAGATGACCTACTTCTTGCCCTGTCTATTTTGCTAGTCTTCTTCTATGTGTAAAGTTCCTTCAGGATGTGGGCAATCATTTCTTTCCACAATTTCCTGTCCTTTGTAGCTTTAACTAAGTTGAAACTTATATATATATGTATGTGTGATCTATTGTTGAATAGTTGGTAACTAAACAGACACCTCTGCTTCAATTTATTGTGAGTGAAACAGGTGGTTAGGAAACCAATAGGATGAAAAATAGAATCTATCAAAAGGCAATAGAATTCTTGAAGAGTCAACAGCCAGCTAACTGGAGGTAGTGTCTCAATAAAATCACCATGAAGAAGGCAGCAGGAAACCACTTAATTATCAATACCATGAACATTGTTTTCCTAGTAACTAGTTACAAAAAAAAAAATTTAATGTAAACATACACATGAATTGTCCTCTGGATGGATCTTCAGAAAATTTATTTCCAAGAACTGCTGCTTTGTTGAACGAACTCCCGAGAGGATGCTTTCCCAGTCACTACAATTTTAACCAATTTCAGTCTATTCTTAACTGTTAACATTCTTACATATTCCCTTAAACTGTACTTCTTAGATCCTCCTCTTACATGTGACAACCTAAGTCCGTAATCTTTTAGCTTGAGTGGCTCATAGGCCTTGTATTGGGTGAACAATTAGTAAGAAAAAAATCACACTTGCGTACAATCCAGAAAAAAAATGATTAATACTGACTTGTGAGTGTTCTGTGATGTGCCTGTTACATTTTTTAGCATCCAAAATAATCAACATTTTTCTATATATTTCTCCTCTTTTATCATTTCAACCCAAGCAAGGCAATAATGCTATGGGGACTCAGGGTGGGGATACAGGGAGTGAATGAGAAGACTTTAGTGAGGAAAGAGACAGGGTTCAGAAAGATAGAAGATGACGATTGATGTTGCATTTAAATCTTTGAAGATTGTAGGTGGCAGGGAAGCAAGAAATCAGAAGGGAGTTCCACAGGTGAGAAGTATGAGAAAAGAAACTGTTAGAATAGAAGTGGAGATTGCATCTAGCTAGTTCAACAGAAAAATGATGCGACTTTGTTGCCAATCTAGTAGTATGCTTAAATTCATACAGTTGAGGCACCAAGGAAGAAAGCTCATTAGAATAATTGCCATGAAAATATCCGTAAAAAAGACAAAGGGAATCCACCTCATCCTGGTGAGAAAGTGACTGAAATTGAGATGCCAGGTCAGGATCAAATATATTACAGACCCGTTGTATAATTATATATCTTGTTTAATAAATATTTATTATCTTCTCAAATTTTTTTTTAATTTAACCCCAAGCAGAACTGTAAAGCCACTAAGACACAAGAGATTACTGAGTGTGAAAGAATAAGAAAAAGAAAAACATTATTAATGAGTGAGAACAATAAAAGAAAAGTAATTAAGAAGACAATATATAGATAGGTCTCATCATTTTATTGTGGAAATTGGTAGATATAACTAAGTTATATTTTAATAGTTTCTTCTCTTGCACTTCTTCTCTGTGGAACTTTCTTCTGGCTTCTTGCTTTGCAGTCAACTATGATTTAAATTCAATGTCAATTGGCATCTTCTGTCTTTTTGAATCCTGTTCTTTTTTTATTCTCCTGACTAAAATTTTCTTATTTTCTTTCAATTTCAATAAACCCCTTTCATTTTAGTAGCTTTATTGTCTTGCTTGTGGTGAAAAGATTAAAAAGAATGAAAATTCACCAAATAACTTTCAGGCTACCAAACTTATACATGCTGAATGGAAGTTGAAATCTTTATGATTTGACATTCTTAATAATATCATGACCTTGTTGGATAACCATTACAGTGGAATGGTCAGCAAGTATATGTTGCTGACCAATTCTTTATTTCAGTCAGTTAGATTTTTTTTATCCAGAGCACTGCTTCTCTGACTTTATACCTTGTTAAACGTTTTCATTTTTTTTTTATCACTTCACCCAAACAAGGCAATAAGAAGTTAAAAGGAGTTACTGAGTGTGAAAGAATAAGAAAAACATTATTAAAGAGTGAGAACAATAAAAAAAAAACAGGAATCAAGGAGACCGTAGATAATGATTGACATTGCATTTAAATTGTCAAAGATTAAATTTGGCTGGAATGCATGAAGAGAGTTTAAGAGAAGAAACTGTTAGCATAGAACTTACAGTTACATGTAACCAATTCAACTGTAAACTGATTAGACCTTGTTGCCAGTCTAGTGCTGTGCTTAAATTCATAAAGTCTAGGTAGAATAGAACATAAGAACAATTACCATGAAAGTACTTATAGAAAAGGTACAGGGAAGTTGTATTACGTCGGTACGAAAGTGACTGAAGTTGAGATGACAGGTCAAACAATGAAATTGGGGATTCTATGGATTTTATCAAGAATAAATATATAAGACAAATTCAAAGACAACAATGACAGCAATGGCAAAATATGTACTTGACGGTAATTAGTATTTGATTAGTAAGGAAAGAGTTATCAATATTGATTCGCATCATAGTAAAAAGTTTGTATATTGATTACAAGCTAAGTGCTGACTTTATCAATCAGATATTTTAAATTTACTCTTGGATTTCATATTTATTTTCACTTCAAGGCTCCATGTTCATAAAATATAAATTTCACTTTAGTTAAACTTTTTATTGTCGTTGTTACATTTTTACCATAACAGTGTCTGTCATATTTACCTTGAGCTGAGGTAGTTGTGTCAAATATAAGTAAAGTAACAATTTTCAAGAATTATTTTCTATATTATTTTTTTTCAAAACAGGCCAGTTAACCACCTTTTATTATTCTCTAAAAAAAAAAAAAAAAAAAAAAAAGTCAAGGTTGACTCTCATTGAGATAATGAGCAGGTTTAATTTGCAAGTAAGTTAAACTTCTCACAGGAACCCCAATTATTTTGTCCTTGTGTCAAATGAGACTTACTATATATATTATTATATTATTATTATAAGAGAGTATAATAAAAACATTTTGAAACCACTACACAAAAGTTTTCATGTTTCAATATCATGATTGTCTGAAGAAATACAATCATAGTATTGAAACATGAAAGCTTTTGTGTAGCGATTTCAAAATTTTTTCTTGTAATTTGTTATAATAAAAATATAATAATAATATATTGCTCTACTTTGTATTAAGCACATTTTTAAAAGTAAATGCTACAAACAGTGGATTTTTACTTCATTTGTTCTTTATCTCATTGGGATATATATATATATATATATATATATGGATACTTGTATTTGAGTAGACGTTTTATTAAACAGAGTTTATTTCTTCTACCGGTCTGAATATTTGAGAATTCTTATTACAAAAATATGCTCTTGCCTAGGGGGAACTGTCATTAGATCTGACATGTTTTGACCT
>CAHIKZ030003360.1:57500-60000 GCA_903632075.3 Acanthosepion pharaonis | reverse complement strand
TTAATATATATTTATATATATATATATATATATATATATATATATATATATATATATATATATAATTTGATATATATATATATATATATTTACATATTGAAAAATTTTTTAATGTGAACCTTTGTATTTTATCTATCTAAATATATATATATATATAAATTCATATAAAAATTAATTTAATTGATTTTAATCAAATTATAAAATTCATATTTCATGTCCTTATATTGAATACTTTAAATTCAATGGAAACACTTTTTAAAAAATTGGTTGTGATTATTACCATTATAAAAATCATATGCTACAATATTCATGGGAAAATTTGAGGAATTGATATCTATCCAATCATTGGTATAAATATTTTTTCTATTCTATATATTTTATATAAACAGATATATATTCTTAAATTTTATACATATAGTGATGACAAACTTACCCAATTCCTTATGACCCTAAATACACAGTGCATGAATTCAATTAAGTTTGATTATGAAAAATCCACAAATCATTAACATTTTTAACACCCGCATTTAAATATAGATGAAAAAGGAAATCCAAAAACGACACTACACACTAAAAAATCACCAACATCCATAAAACTATCTACATTTTAAGTCTTCCCACCCTAAACATCTCAAAGAGAACCTTCCCTATTCCCAAGCACTTAGACTCAGAAGGATATGTTCCAACAATGAAGAATTAAATAAACACATTGAAAATCTGGAGCATCAATTCACAACACGTGGCTATAAACAACACCTAATCAGGGAACAAATAAATAAAGCAATTTCCACACCTATAGAAGACACCCTAATGTACAAGATTAAAACTAAATCTAGCCTCATTCCTCTAGTAACCACTTTCACTCCCACTCTGCCTCCACTATCCCAAATAATCAAACATCGCTGGGAAATACTACATCTCAAACCAGACCTAAAAAAAACTTTTTATAACCCGGCCTTCTATCATATCGTAGACCTAAGAACCTAAAAAAGAAATCATAGGTAGTAACCACATTTCAGGGGACAAGGTAATCCGTAATAAACTAACAAAAACAACAGGATTTTCCCAACCATGTAACAACAAAAAGAAGTTTATGCTGCAACCATATTAAAAACACGAATTCATTCACTAGCTCAATCACTAAATCTACTTTCAAAATCTACCACGATTTCTAACTGTAGAAGTCATAACATAATTTTTACTCCTAGAATGCACACTATGCCAGAAACAATATGTAGGAAAATCTGAATGGCCCTTTCACTACAGAATTAATAATTATCGCAATCGAATTTAAGTCGACTCCCCATGAAAAATTATTACCTGTAGAACAACATTTCCGCCTGGAAAAATATGATTTCAAAACCCATGCCAAATTCATTATAATTGAGAGAATTCAGAGCAGATAACATTAGAAAGATTTTAGAGTTCCATGAAAATAAGTGGATACAACGTCTAAAAACACAATATCCAGCCGGGCTAAAACATAAATTTAACAATATAGATAGTACTAATATATAACTCAACAAATCAAAACCTACCCACATTTCTCACCCACACAAGACAGACATGCTTTACGGAGGTGTTGAGGCCTCACACTTATACACACACCCACACGAATATACACACACACACACATCATACTCACTCACTCCCTAATGAGCCAAATGATAACACACACCCACAGCAATACACACACTTACACATATCATACTCACTCACTCCCCTAAGAACCAAATAACACACACACAAACACTAAACAGACAGAGACACATCCCCTCTCCAGGAACCAATAAAACTGTCAAACTGACCAAGAGAATTCAGAGCATTCATGTTATCCATCCAGCTCTTATCTCAAATAACAACTTAAAAGAGACTGTTTGACCAACACAAGGAATGTTAAAAGATTCATGTTAAAAAAAAAAAAAAAAAAAAAAAATGAATAAAAAACTACAGACAAAAATCTACAACATTTTCTCCATCAAGACATTCATTTCTGTAGTTCACTGCTACCAGCAAGCAGAAATATTTTTTTCCTCCCGATGATGGCCATTTTGGTCGAAACTAGTCGAGGAATCTAAATGAAATAATAATAAAAAAAAAAAAATATAATATAATATTAATCTACAAATGATAGTGTGTCTGAAGATTTTAATTTATATATATATAAATGAAGTTGAAGTAATACATAAAATCTCAAATAAAATTGATATTATGTAAAACACTAATAGTTTAAATCTGCAGTAATGTGTGGATTGTTATGAAAAGAATAATAATGAACTTTGTGATAATTCATTTTCTTTTTCTCTGATCATCTTAAAACTAACGAGGATAATAATGATAATAGTAACAGTAGATTTTTCACTATATATTGATTATATTAATGATTATTTGGAAAATAACATTGATTGAGATCTTAATAGAAGTGATTGTCAGTCATTAGGAATGCTGATGTTAGTCCTGATTATTACTGACATTAACGACAATGATTACGTCTGTTATG
>CAHIKZ030003360.1:32500-50000 GCA_903632075.3 Acanthosepion pharaonis | reverse complement strand
CTGAGAAATGAATTAGCTATTTTTTGCAGTAATTGCCATAAATATTACTTAAATAATATTTAAATATAAAAAAAAAAAATCATAATATACATATACTTTTTATATGGAAAAATAATTTTACTTACTATAAGTAATTTCAAATACATTTCCTTCTGTTAAAAGTAATATAGTCTATTAAAACTAACAATGAAAATATTTTAAAGTTGTAATTAAAATTGTTAAATTAAATAAAATGATTTCTAAACTAAAAAACGTTTTTACTTAGTACTACACTACACGCAATTAAAAGAATCCAATAAAACACCTATAGTAAAATAAAATTAATATGAAATGCCAGAAGATGTAAGCTTTTGAATGATCCATGTCCTTTGTACTTACATGAGAAACAATATATTACTAGGTTTATATATAAAAAAAAAAAAAGTTTACTAAATCAGTGAAATTAAGTAACTATTTTTGACGTCATTGTCATAAATTTTAAAAAATAATATAAAAAAACATAAAAAAAAAAAATGTAACCTAATATACATACTTATACTTGATGTAAAAATAATCCTACATACTATTAGGGATTCTAATACATTTAACTGTTCTTTAAAAAAAAAAAAAGTAGTATAATAAAATTTAAAAATGAAAATATTTCAAATCGTAGTTAAATAAAAAAAGTATTCTAATCTGAAACACCCCCCCCAAATCTTTAAATTTACAAATAGAAAAAAATGCCGTATGAATTTTTTTGCCGTTAACAATAAATTTTTTTTTAAAAATCCAGACGACATGCATTCAACGGATGTCAGTTTTCATTGAAAAATACATCCCTACCCCTTACCAAAATGTAGCTAATAACCGATACAATGATACAGACATAAGGAAAACCCAGACACCCCTTGTCCAGTTGAAGTAGATTTATCTGTAACCATGGAAACGTTATTTTAGCTGTGTCTTTAAAACCCAGTAATTTTAAAAGTTACTCCAAAATTCGCTTGAGGATGAAATGGAACTAATGTCTTTAATTTAATTGCAAAATTAAATTCGTGGCTTTTAGCTTCCATTTTTGAAACATGGTTAGAACTGTGTAGCAGAAAAAACCATAATTTAAATCAATTAATTTATAATATTAATGCTCTGTAAATTTACATCGAGCACTATTTTGTAAAAATAAAAATACCTATAAGAACACCAGATTATATATCTTACTGTGCTTTCTTTTTATTTATATATACACACACACACACATACATATATATATATATATATATATATATATATATATATAAAATTGCCAAATTGTAACTTGCTGAAATTATTCCAAAGAGCACTTTTAGTCCATATGAGAGCTCAGTGTATGTTACAGAGGAAATTATAATCATACTTAGAAAAAACCTTAAGGATCCGTAGTCAGTAATAATTTTATTTCAAGGAATATAAGTATATTCATTTTATCAGACAGACTACATTTTAAGTTGGCCTGATGAGAAGATTATAGTTAGTATAACCATTTCTTTCTCTTTTCTTTCTTCATTTATTTTCTTTTTTTTTATTCTTTCTTTCTCCTCTATTCATCTTTCCTTTCTCTTTGGTTTTCTTCCTTACTTTCTTCTTACTGGATTTATCTTTTACCTTTCTTTCTCCTCTATTCACCTTTTCGTTTTCTATTTCAACTTTTTTTTCTCTTTTTATTATTTCTATTTATTTTTCTCTTTTTGTTTCTTCCTTTGTTTTTTATATTCTCTCTTTTTTTTTTTTTTTTTTTTTTTTTTACTCTCTTTACCATTTTCTGCTTTTTTTTTCTCATTTTTCACTTTTTCTTTCTTTTATTTCGTCCTTTCTCTATCTTTTTCTTTTATATCCTGTCCTTCTATTTCTTTCAAACGTCTCTTATTCTACCTTTCTTTATATCTCTTCTGATGATCAAATCATACTGAAGACACTGGTTCTCGTGAAGTTCAGCAGCATCAAGCCCTGTCTACTTAGATGGGTGACTACTTGGAAACACTGGATACTGTAAGCAGCCTCCTACAATCCAAAATATCTTTCGGCTTTAAATAACCCACAAAGGGTTGATAAATCATAAAAAACAATGAATCAATTTCTTTATCTCTTAATTTACCTAATTGATTTTTTTCTTTTCATTTTTATCTCCTTTTCTTTCTTTTCTGGTCTCATATTTCTTTCATATTTTCTTCTTTATTATTTCTTTTATTCTATAGAACAATTATTTGTCTCTTATAATTATAGATTTTTTCCTAATCTTTTTCCTTATCCTTCTTTCTTTTTTTTCTGTGTTCACTTGACACCTTACTAGTTAAAAATCTGCTTATCAAGAATCAGTGTCTGTTCAATAATCCCCCCCTCACCAGTATCCATTTTGTTTACTTTCATTGCAAATAAACAGAAGATTCTCGTTAGAACTGATTTATTGATTGACAAATTTAGCATTTGTGACAGTTTGATGGATAAGTCAGGTTAAATTGTTTAATGAAAGACTCATTATATTAACACAACAGTTTTCGCCTTATTAAATTGCCTTGAATAATCAGACAAAAGTGAAAACTAACATCATTTTCTTATCTCTTTTGCCAGAAGAACTCTCATTAATAAGCCAATATAAAAAGCATATTGGCAGTAAGTAGCAAAAGAACTTCTTAATACTTTACAGTTCTTTTAAACAATAGATATCGTAAGAAAAATAATATTTTTTTCTGCTTGGATCTGTCTCATTGATTTTCTGAGATTTAGACACAAATGTATTTTATTTTGGAAGAAAAATGCATTCAACTTAAAAAATGTTAATACTGTAAATTAACTTTGCTACCAAATTAAAAATGCATTGTTTTTATTAATTTTGATTTTTTTTCTGTATTTAATAATATATTTTTTCTTTTAAACACTACCAAAAAAGATTTGCTTCCTAAGAAATATAGATATGTGGACTTTTTAAATTAGTTTTATTATAATTTAAGAAGAATTATTTTCTTAGCATTTCCTATTTTCAAAACTGTTATCTCTACATTTGTCCACAGAATTGTATATATGACAATTTTTAATAATTTTATTCTTATTTTAAAATCATGAGAATTAAGTAAAAATCTATCCTGCATAGTTTAGATATGAATGTCAGCTTTTAAAACACAAAAAAATATTTACTTCATTTTTACATTTCAGGGAATTTCACCTTTAATTTTTTTTTTTTGTTTAAAAAGAATTATTGTAAAAATTTATTATTTGTTTTAAAAAGCTATTTTCAGAATTTTAATAAAGACAAAACATATGAAACTGTATTTAACATCTTAATTTCTTGCAAATTAGCAACCAAATATATTAAACTCTATTTATTAGATTATATCTCTTTGAAACTAATGAACAGACAATGGATATTGGCTTATATATACTGACAGGTATATCTTACTGTCAACTAAGAATTAAGTCATAGAAATATGTAAATAGAATATTCTAAAATTAAATAATTTTTATTTGTTTATTTGTATCAAATAATTTACTATAATGGATAGAAAAAAAAAGACTCCCAAGTACCTCCCACGTTTGCTTATATGTTAGACTAAGTAGCTTCTTGTTTATTCAGACACTGTAAACTAACTGCACTGATATTTCACTTAACTCTATAAGACTGTAATATTAAATGTAAATAGGGGCGAGAGACTTGTATATCATCAGTTTGGGGTTTTGAATCAAATAATATACCATAATGGATAGAAAAAAATGACTCAAAAATATGTCCCATGTCTTAGACTAGACTGATTAGATTCTTGTTTATTCAGACACTATAAAATACCTGTACTGATATCTTGTTTAACTATACAAAGTGAATGAATCATCAAGTAAGGTTAATAGTACCTTTTAAATACAAATTTATTCTTGAGATCTAAAGAATATCGGATCTAATGATGGTTTCCCCTGTCTAGGAGATGCAGTTTTGAATTCTACTGGAAAGCACACATTTTTTTTTTTTTTAATAAGATTTGTCTCATATTCAGGATGGTAGATGAAAATAAATATACTGTTTAACAAATAAATGGAGTGTCTATTCAATTATGTGTATCCAGTAAAAAACATTTAAGTAATAAATAGTATATGTGTTGGGGGTGTAAAAGTTCAGATATAACTAAAAATATATCTAAAAAAAGATGATATATCTATCCTTAGCTGATGCATTTCATCCTCTGTTGGATTTTATCAAGACAAAGCTAAGGATTTTATTTCAAAATGTATTTATAAACAGAAGTAAAAGCTAATTTTTTTTTGTCTGTTTATAAATACTTGTTGCAAAATAAAATACTTATATTTGCCTTGATACAGTCCATCACAAGATGAAACACATTGGCTCATTAACTTTTCCTTTTGTCTTGTATGTGCATGTATTTATATATATATATATATATATAACTGCCACTTCTTTACAGAAGAAGACCATGACTTCACTGTATGCTGAACTGAGTAGCCATGGGTCTGCAAATAAATTTGCATGTCAGCCTCTAAGCTTTTGATGGCCATCATTTTTGACATTCAAAAGATAATTTATCACAGAATCATATTCATCAAACTAATCCTAATGTTTTCTCTTTCTGAGACCAAGAACTTCAACACTAGTGTTGTAAACTTTGGTCTTACACTAATTGCAGATGCTGATAAATTTGATACCAGTGAATAGTATTTTAAGATCCTTGCAAAATAGCATGATGCCTCAAGTTTGGATCCTCAGTATGATTGGAAATCCTTGTTCCATTATATCTTATGTTTGATGCAAAGGTTCAATTTATCACATGCAAACCTGAGTTCTGTCCTATGTACAGCACCATGTATGATTCAAAACTTGCATACATTCTTACGGTCTTGCTTATGACAAATGACGTAGTTGAGAACGTGCCCCAGCTTGGATCTTGGATGATTCCAAGTAACCTTATGGCTATTTTTTTTTATGGAAAAAGGTGTTGCAGATGTCCAATGCCTTTCAAGTTTTGTCATCCTTACTGAGGAGAATCTTGTCTGCTTGTGGAAAAAGCATTTCAAATTTACCAAGCTTTACACAAAATTTGATTCAAGGCACATTGCTTGAATTTGTCATTTATTGTAAAAATCACAATTGTTCCAACAGCACATTACAAAATCTTGCATAATGATTGGACATAAGTTGATTGCACCAAACCTACTGGCAGACTGATTCAGTAAGATGGGTGCCAATGTGTTTTAGCTGCCTGTGTAATTTTCACTGAATTGTCCAGTCATAGCATGGAATTTTCCAATACCACTTGGCTGTAATAAATATTAGACTGATCAGAAGGAAGAAAAAAAACTTATTTTGCTTACAATTGGTTTCGTTTCTTTTTGGCTGAATTTTCGTTAACATATATTGTCAAACCAGCACTAATATAAAATAAATAAATATTCATTAATTAGACACACAAGTCAAAAGTACATATATATATATATATATATATATATATATATATATATATATATATATATATATATATATTCTATTATTAAATTCTTTGATTAAACTTTTATTCTTATTTTATTTATTTACTTTTCTGGGAATGAAATATTGGCTTGTATTGGTAACCTTTCGAATCCTGAACACATGTATTTTATTTTAAGATTGAAACCCCTTTTAAGGGATCTGATGGCTCAACAGTCTTGTTTGAAGTTTGCACTCTGTTGAGTTGGCATGTGAGTGATATGATACCTTATGAAATGTGTTATATTTTCATTAGGGTGGAGGCTGTTACAAGCAAAGTAACAACAAATGAAAATGTGCAGGAAGACTCTTGTTTACTGCACAAATAGAGGCTGTAGTATTAATCTTGAGAACTAAGCACACGTAATAATAAATGCACGTACGTTATTGTGAGGGCATAGTGAACTGAGTCACTACAAGTGGTGCAGATGGGGGGCAGTGTCATGTCATTCTAAGGACAACCAAATATCTCTTGTTTCTCTTGAAGCAAGATTTTCACTGATATGCGCAGGCCAGATGATAAAGGTACACACATAGATACACACGGCCAAGTTAGATACAAAAGTGATGCTTGTACAAACATTACAAGAACAAACAAAAGAATCGGTGTCATAGTGTGCAGTTTCTTTGGATGGTGCCAGCATCAACTGTGTTCTTGCTTTTTTTTTTTTTTCTTGGTCTTTTGCTTTCTCTCAGTTTTGCAATTTTTGCCTTTTCTGCCTTTTTATTTTATTGTGGGTGGAGGATGGGATCTTTTTATTTCATCTTTTTTCTCCTTTGTTTCTCTTTTTTGTTGTTTCTTTTTTTTGCTTTTCTATACGTTTCTTCTTTCTTTCCTTTCTTTTTCTTCTTTGATTCATTTCATCTTTTTCCTTTTTCTTATTTGAATTTGTTTTTTGTTTATCATTTCGACATTTTTATCCTAATGTTTTTGTACGTTTTTCTTTTTTCTTATGAATTCCATCACACACAAACTTGGATATCTTTGCTTAACATCTGTATCTGGGTGCATAAATATATACAAGCAATTATTTTGCAACATAGCTGTACCAAGATTCCACACACACACACATACATGTGTATGGGTGCACATACAGTATTTATGAGGGGTGGGGATGAAAAGTTCTCAGCTTGACCAAGAAGTCCATTGCAAAAGTTTTGATTTTCTTTTTTTTTTCCATTTTATCAGATTTTGAATGAAAAGTCAGTTGAGCCAAGAACATTCCAGCACATCCTTTATTTATTTATATATATATATATATATATAGTCATCCACAGACAGACTGTTTTGCTATTTCACAGCTCATCAGTGTGGCTAGACGTCCAGTTGCCTCAAGCTGGCATCAAGATTTTATGCCTAAGCCATTGGTGCACAGCTGGGATGAAAGTGAATTTAGACGTATTTATTTTTAGACAAACATGCCAATGATATATATATATATATATATATATATATATATATTCTAATAGTTTCTTTTCTTGCACTTCTAACTTGAGGAACTCTCTTCCATTTTCTTGCTTCACTGCCACTTACAATCTTCAAAAACTGAGATGCAAATTCAATCGCCATCTTCTGTTTTCCTGATTCCTGTTCTTTTATTGTCCTTTCTGAAGTCATTTTATTTTCTGTCACTCCAAGTAAACCCCTTGTGTGACATTATCACCTTGCTTGGGTTGAAATGACTAAAATATATATGGATGCACAGGTAGTCTAATGCTTAGATGTTTGGGATATGAAGTTGGTGAGACAGGTTTGAATTCCAATTGAGTTCACTTTTGGGAAAGGTATACATCCATTTCTTTTAATCCCTAAGTTATAGATTAAAAAAAGTAGATTGGACTCTTCATTTTTAGTTGGCAACCAGCTTAAGAGGGCAGATCTAAATTAACAATCTACAATAGAAGCTATCACCAGTCATGAGCATTTTTATCAGAAAATTCTGCTAGGTGATGTTCAGAGAGTGGCTTCACGTTGTCAAGTGTCTGTTGCTGTAAACTTTCTTCATGAATAAGCCAAACAACAGTTAATTTACAAAAGTGGTCATACTCAAAATCTAGTAGACACCCATTATATATATATATATATATATATATATATATATGTGTGTGAGAGAGAGAGATAATGATATATAAATTTTTATATATCAAGAACAGTTTTAGGAGAAAGATGTATGTCAAAGTGGGAAAAAATTTTGTGTAATGTGTTTCAACCCTTAGGACTTCATCAGACTACATTTGTTTATATTGCACATAAAATTGGGAATATAAAATTTAGAAAACAAATTATTTTTTTTAATGTGTTTTTTACGATATGTGTGTGTCAAAAAATTCAGATATATTAAAATATATTTGTAAAAATGCTATATGAATAAGGGCAAAAGGAGAACTTTTTTAAAAAGAAGTTTTTCCATTATTTATTTATTTATATATATATATATATATATATATATATATATATATATATATATTAATGTTTTTTGTTTTGAACAATAAGAAATATTAAAAAAAATAAAATCTTCTGAACACACTATATGATATATTAATATTTTTTTGTTTTTATTATATCATATATTAGATTCCTCAATATATATATTTTATATATAATAAAATTTCATGGCCAATCATCATATAAAAAATTTTTGGAATATGATGGTATATATATATATACTAAAGAAATAAATAATATATATATATATATATATATATATATATATATATATATAAAAAGGCTTCCCAAGATTAAAAATAATGGAATATGTATGTATGTATGTTTATATATATATATATATATATATATATATAAAAAAATCTATGGAATATATGTATATATATATATATATATATATATATATATATATAAGGCTTCAAGATTAAAAATAATGGAATATGTATGTATGTATGTATATATATGTATATATATATATATAAGGCTTCCAAGATTAAAAATAATGGAATATATATATATATATATATATATATATATATATATATATATATATATATATATATATATGAAACTCAGAACATGATGAGCTATATTACATGAAACTCTGGAGTTGGTGAATAATTCACACGCACACACACACACACCCTGTTTTCCCCTAGGGAAAACCCGTCATTACATTTGACATGCTTTGACTTCTCGGCTACAGTGTGTGTTGATGGCCAAGCAAAATTGAATAGTGTCTTTAAACACAGATTTTTCTCTGATTCTTGAAATAGACATATCTGCTCAGATTCCTATCCTAATGTAAATAAAAGAATTTCTAAGAAATGGATGGATATTTCTTTTATTTATTAATCTGACAGATTTTTATTACTTTTTTTTATGTCAAGTTATTTTTAGTGGATACTCATATGTTATTAGATGCTGCATTTATTTATTAAACAGTATATTTATTTATTTTCTTCTACCAGCCAGAATATTTGATAAATTTTATTAGAGAAAAATATGCACTCTCCAGCAGGATTTGAACCTGAGTTCACTTAGAAGAAACTGTCATTAAACCTGATATGTTCTTGTATATATCTATCTATTTATCTATCCATCTCTCTCCCTCACACACACACACACACGTGTGTGTATGTGTATATATATATATATATATATGTATGTATGTATGTATGTATGTATGTATATATATATATATATATATATATATATATTTGTGCTTCTGTATATATTTGTTTGGCTAAATAGAAATATACCTTGTAGATGGCAAAAACGTGTAAATGATCTTGCAATAATAAGCAAAGCAGGCCTTATATAAACATGCAAATTGTGCTAAAACTCCTACGTGTAATATGTTCCAAAGATAATGGATGGCTTCATTATTTTGTTTCTGTTATCTGTAAATAAATGAATTTGCCTCACACCTGAATTTTCACAAAGACTGATGGTCATTTCACTTCTCCATGTATCCACTGGACCTCATTTAATAATAAAAAAAACATACGTGTTTACATAGAGAAAGTTATAAACGAGATATGTGGTGCTGTAATTTTCTTCTCTTTTGGGGAGTTATTCCTTTGTGTTTTTATGTAGTGTTAATTGAAGTCTTTGTGTAATATAAAGTCAATATTACTTAGTAAGCATAGGCAGGTTTGGCACAAGGCTACAGTGGTGAGGGCATCTGAGATACAAAACCTTATACTAGTAAATTGTTTTGCTACATTGACTTGTTAACTATCTTCCACATGTATTTATAACTCAGCAATATCATAACTGTTTGCTTACCAAATAAATTTTTTATTTTTATCAACACATATTAGTTAGTTGATGATGAACTTACCATTTCATATAGTTGGAATGAATTCAATCAAAATTATCAAAAAGAAGTTGATAACCAAATGTCAACCCTCTGACATTGAATATAAAAGCTCTAAAAATATACTACTGATGGCTTTCAGGATTCGAATGATTGTTGCTGTCATCTAGTGGTCCTGTGTTCAATCCTTAGATTAGGTAGTGAAGTGCTGGTTCAGTAGAAACAAAGTATCCACTTTACTATGAAGGCTACTTGTACCGTGTAATCCACTACTACTTGCCAAAGGGATCATCAGTGGCTAAATCAGCCCCCCCACCCAATAGAATTTTCTGGTGAGGATGAGGTGGCTAGACATCTATGATTTTTTAAAATTTTTTATTTTTGTTACTCCTTATATATATATATATATATATATATATATATATATATATATATATATATATATATATTCTCTGGCCTTTTTATCAAATGTTTTCTTTTGGTTGTATTGCTTCATTTAAAAGCAATCCATTTTGTGATTATTTACTCTTAGATGTGTGGTTAGAATATTAAGATTCCAACCATGAGACCCAGGTTCAAATCTCATCATGGTCAATCTCTCAAGGAGTTGTCTGGGGGAGATGATCCCAGAATGTGGCATTATTAAAAAGTGTTTCATAACCATTCCACAGGTTGAACAAAATTTTGAGTGTGGAACTGGGTAGACAAAACTCTTCAGAAGTCATTAATGGTTATGTTAGGACACTTTAGCTTATAAACAAGGTTTCAAGCCTAATGGCCTAGTTTAACTGCTGATTGTACCAGTTAAGGCATTCTCTCCTAAAAATTGTAGCTAAGGTCTGTTGAGATTGGCTCTGTGGATGTTGAAGCAGGCATCTGCATTTAGGGATTAGCTAACTACTCTCACAAATAGTTATACTCAGAAATGAGTCATCTACCATTTTATATATACATGAATTATTATATAATTTATATAAACAAGGATCAATTCATTCATAACGGATCTGGAGGTTTTTGTATGCTATTTGAATTGTTTGCGATGATGGATGTCTTGCCATTTAAATCATTAACCTTTGCATTAGTTTTGTGTGAATAATTCATGTATTTGTAAATTGATTGTACATTTTATATATATATATATATACACACACACACACACACACATAAAAGGTTAATGGTCAGAGTTAAATCAGACCAGGAAACAGTAGTATTAAAAAGTGTTCAATACACATGTGAAAACCTAAAATATAAGTAAAAATAAAATGTAGAGCTTTTAACTTCAAAATTCAGGAGATCAGTTGAATCTGTTACCTTGGTTTCAACCTTATGGTATCCTCAGGCAATTTTTATCAATTGACCTCACAACACTTTATTTTTAAAAAAACTAATGAATGCTATATTATTTTTAAAGACAAATAAACAAATGCACGACATTGGGTCTGATAGAAAGGGAGGAAGAGAATGAGAAGAGAAGAAAAGCAATGGTATTATAAATGTATCGGTGGGGATTAACTGAAATGTACATTTTTTTTTTTCATATCCAGCCTCATATGTGCTTAAGAGGAATTTTTTAATATGTATGCAAGGACTTAAGACTTTGGATTTCTGGTTCTAAAGCTTCTTTGGATCCAGAAATATCATTATTGCTATTTTTTTTTCTGTTGGCAGAGGTTGCAAATATTGTTGTGGTTGTTAATATATATTAATTGTTATATATAATATATATAAAATTAAAAAATTGCAGTAATAATGGGGAAGAGTGTTCCCTATCAGAAAAAAAAATTAGTAAATTTGTAGGTAGATAATATAAATCTACAAACCAACATCAGTTACTGACTGATATTTCTAAAGAATTAAAGAATTTCATTTTTCAACCAGACATATTTATATTACTTTAAATAATATTTTTAGTGGATATCTGTATTTGAGTAGATGTGCCATTTATTTGTTTTAAATAGTGTTTATTTTGTCTACTGGCCTGCATGCTCAAGAAAACTGAATAAAGAATATGTACCCTCTAGCAGGATTTGAACCTGTGTTCCCCTTTTCAGGAGAAGCCACTGTCTATTTTGGCCTGTTTGTTTAACTATATAGCTCTCTGTAGCTGAGCATTCAAAGCACTCCAGATTAGACAGTGATTTCTCCTGCAAAGAGGGATGCAGGTTCAATTCTTGCTGGAGAGTACATTTTAAGGTCAGTAAATGAAATAAAAAAAATTAAAAATGGAGCATCTACTTTGCCATGAAAATATTTATATATAAAGCACAGGGAAGCTATGTTACAATGGTGGGAAAGTAACTGAAGCTGAGATGCCAGGTCAGGACTAAGAGTATTGCAGAATTTCTGAACTTTAGAAAACAGTTACATTCAGAAAGTTTATTTACAAAATATCTTTTTTAATAGTATTTTAGGTATTTTTTTTTATATTTGTTGTCTGTTTTTAAGTATTTTTTCCACTTGTTTCTTTGTGTTTTTTATTTATGATCTTGTAATTTTAATGCCTTGTTTTTATATGTCTTTTGTATTTTGTTTTTATTTATTTTGTTTCATTTCCGCTGCAGATATTTTTTAAAGCTTGCTGCTTTATATTGTTATGTTTGCCAATTTTTTGTACTGTAATGTTTTTGTTTTGTTATATTACTAATGATAGTTAAACTTTGAGTTTTACTTTGTTTTACTCCCCCCCACCCATCTCTTGATTTGTTATATTTTTCTGAAAAATAAATTTTTTGAATGTCAAAACTACCTGAATTGTTATTTATTTTATTTCTATCATTGTTGTTGTTGTTTTTATTCCCACTCAATGTTTTCTGTTTTTATCTGTTGCAAATATTTTCAGATTGTTGATGTTTTTTGTTTGGGATATTTTGTTGTTGATGTTTTCTTTTTCACTGAGACAAATGACACATGAATTCTTGTCTGATTGCTGACTATCATGTCTTCTGTCCAGCCATAATTCCTCAAATTTTCTGTGTTTATCATTTCTTTTTTTTTTTTTTAGCTGTATCTTTTACATCTATAAGCCTACCATAAATTTTTGCCAGGTTTTCTAACCCAGAAAAATCCTCTACTAAATAGATAAAAGAAATGCTTACCATTACAATAATGAAATACAAACAATTTTTTTTTTTTTTTTTTGAAAGATCAGCTATACAAATCTATATATCAGACTAAACATGGGTAATCAAATCACAAAATGAAAAAGTCCATGAGTAACACATTTAATTCCTAGAAGGTACTTCTTCAGATTAATAAGACAAATGTAATGATTTTATTTTTCAACAAGTACGTATTTGACAGTTACTCAAAATTTTTAAAATTTATGAATGCTCCTAAATATTCATCAGTTCAACTGAAAAGTTTATCTGTTAGAACCTAGATTATGTCATATAGGATCTTTTTGAAAGGAAATTTTTAAATTTAAAGACACTCATAAATATTCAACAGGTTAACCAAAATGTCTAGGCATTTAGACCTAAGATTACATCATTTAGTATACTCAAAAAAGAAATTTCTTTTTTTACTTGTTGCAAAGTAAAATCATCAAATTTGCCTTGATGAAGTCCATCAGATGACAAAATGTGTCGGCTAATAACTAAGTATAGTTTTTTCTTGTCTTTTCATTCATTCATTCATTCATATATATATATATATATATATATATAAGTGAACATTGAAGTCAACACTTAGAGGTGACAGGCTGTTTCATCGTCAGGCCTGATGATTGCATTTAGCAGGAAACAGCCTGCTGCCTCTGAGTGTTGACTTCAATGTTCACTTGTATATTTACATACGCTCTATCTCTTACATACGATATTGAGCACTTTATCCTATAAATATAGCACACCTTAAAACTATATTTCTTTATATATATATATATATATCCTGTAGACTCCCTGGGGAGTATGGGGGCACAGCTACTGTGGTTTCCATAGCAAGTAGTAGGTTTTTACAAGATGGAGTTTCTATTTTCATGTCATCAAGAGGATTTGGTCCGTAACTCATTTTATTGAATTTTTCCACTTTTATTATAAATGCTATATTACATGGTTATGGCTTTGATCATTGTTGTGTAGTTAGTATTAAAAAATCTGTGTGCTGCTGGTATTCACTGAACTAGTAAGTGGGAATGACTTGGAGGACTATTTTGATATAAATATTTCTGTAAAAATTAACACTTCTTCAACATTTGACCTCCTCAATATTACACCTGCCTCCTTCGCTTCATCAGTATTATTCCTTTCCTTTAGTTTATCAACATGAATATTATTCCTGCTACTTTTTTTCTCTTCCCACATTCTCCGCATCAATGTTATTCCCTCCTCCTTCCTCACCTTCTCCTCATCAATATTACTCCCTCTTCCTTTTCTTTCACCTTCTCGTCAATATTATTCCCTCTTTCTCCATCACCTTCTCACCAATATTATTCTCTCCTTCTCGTCAATATTATTCCCTCCTTCTCTCTCATCTTCTCATCAATGTTATTCCCTCCTTCTCTCTCACCTTCTCATGAATGTTATTCCCTCCTTCTCTCTCATCTTCTCATCAATGTTATTCCCTCCTCCTCTCTCATCTTCTCATCAATGTTATTCCCTCCTCCTCTCTCATCTTCTCATCAATATTATTCCCTCTTCACCTTCTCATCAATATTATTCCCTCCTCCTCCTTCACCTTCTCATCAATATTATTCCCTCCTCCTCCTTCACCTTCTCATCAATATTATTCTCTCCTCCTCCTTCACCTTCTCATCAATATTATTCCCTCCTCCTCCCTCACATTCTCATCATCAATAATATTCAATCCTCTACTCCTTCTCCTCATCAATAGTATTTCCTCCTCCTTCACTTTCTCCGTCTCAAAATTATTCCCTCCTCCCTCATCTTCTCCCCATCAATGTTATTCTCTTCTACTTCTCTTTCTGATCTTTCTTAATATTATTCCCTGTACCTTATTACCATCAATTTTATTTTCTCCTCTTCATCCAAAATAATTTTCCCCTTTACCTCATCTGTATTATTCTCTCTTTTTGCTATCATCACTTATTACCCACTCTTCCACATCATCGACATTACCTCCTCCTACTTCTTCTCATCATTATTATTATTGTCTATTTTATTCTGCATTATTACTACTGATATCTTTTATTGTTGTTGCAGTCCTTCATGTAGCTCATTGCACATGCTGCAGACTTTTTTGATTCTATAAAATCAGACTGCATAAATGCATTTGAACTGAACTACATGCGTAATGGTTAATTCACTAGCAATCACAACTCATCAGCAATTTTACATTTATTAAGACTGATTTGTGTCTCTCTTCACTGACTCCTCCCCTCCCGTTCACTGATTCTTCTCTTTGATTGAACGCTTCTCTTTCTCAACAATTTCTACATATGGATTATTCTTGGAAGCATCTATCACCTTTCATCAGCAGACATGCACATAAACAACAAGCTTATTATATAGATTCAGGTAATCAGGATTTAAAGCCCTCTGTCAGTCTTATACAAATATGTACCAAAGTTTTTCTACTTTTAAATATAATAAATATATATATATATATATATATATATATATATATATATATATATATATATATATATATATATGGTTTAATATGGTAGATTAAGATCTTGTCTTGTATGAAAGGGTTAGGAAGTCCTTGTTGATTGTCCATTAATATAGTAAGCTTGATTCTCACTGAGTGCTTCGGTATTGTGGCCTTGTCCTAGATGAAGCTAAGGAAATGAAAGAAAACCTATAGCTTACGTCTATGTATATTTAAATAGAATCAAAAAAAAAAAGAAGCTTTACTTTTCTTTATTTTTTATATATATATATATATATATATATATATATATATATATATATTTCATTGAATATGACAGACAAGGTACTTTGATTTAGTTTTTATACAATTTCTCATATGATCTAATAATTTTTTTTCTTTTCGGATGATTATTTAACAGTTAAAATATTTCCTCCTTGAAAATGGCTAAATGTATAGCTGAAAGCACTCGGATAAAAAGAACATTTGGACAGTTTTTTATAATTTATCATCTGAAAAGAAAAAAAAAAATTATTAGATCGCATGAGAAATTGTATAAAAAAATAAATCAAAGCACCTTGTCTGTTGTATTCAATGAAATGTGCATTAAGAAGGTTTGCTGCCTAAACACACACACATATATATATATATATATATATATTATATATATAATAGATAATAGCTTTTGTAGATAATAGATAGATAGAAATCAGATCAAATTTTACAATGTTTTCAATTATTTACAGGTTTGATTCAACTCAGTCACACAACATATTTTTCTATGAAATTTCTCTAACATTAAGGCACATAAATATAATTAATACTGTTTAATTAGAAAAAAAAAAGCATTTAAAAAAATAAATTATATCTACAGAAATAACATATTTTGTGGAAAATATATTAAAATAATCCATTTCATAATAAATACACACACACACACACATACATACATATATATATATATATATATATATATATATATATATATATATATATATATATATTTTTTTTTAATTTTTCACTCCAAGGAAAAAAGTAAAGCTACTAAGACTTAAGGGGGTTAGTGAAATGTGGAATAATTTTAAACAGAAACATTAGTAATGGACAGGAACATTCTAAAGAGTATTCAGGATGACAGTAGATAAATTGACATTGTTTTTAAATTTTTTTGGCTTAAAAGCATTTTACTAGAAGAACATCATTTCACAATTAAGAAGAAGAAAATTTTTGTTAGCATAGAATTTTGAGGGTTACATCTTTTGAATTCAACTATTAATTGATGAGAACTCAGTGCCAGTCTAGTACTGCGCTTAAATTCAAAAATTCTCGGTACCATAGTGAAGACCTCATCTAAACAATTATCATGAAAGTACTTACAGAAAAGCCACAGGGATGTGACTGAAGCTGAGATGCCAGATCAGGACCAATAATATTGCTGATTCAAGGAGCTCTAGATAAATAGTAGGAGCACCAGACCATTAGGTGCCTCCAAAAAAAAAAAAAAAAAATGATACCTAAAGTTTAAAATAAATTTTTTAAAAATGAAAACTCTTTCTTGAAACCTTTATTTTAATTTTGTTTCCATTAAAAAATCTTTCAAAAATAAAATATACTTTTTTGAAACTTTATTTGAGGAATATTAGCTGATTTAGAATATAATTAGTCTGATTTGAAACAAATGTTCTTTCCTTTAAGTTTATTGCAGACATGCATTTTTAGCTTGACAGTAGTTGTTTTGATATGTTGACTGGTCTAATGGAGACTTTATCTGTAAAATATGATTTAAGAAAAATGATATGTGCATCCTTTTTATATAATTTTTTATACACTCTGTAATCTTAAAAATTTAGGAAAAATATTCTCTGTAATCTCATGTTTTACAAAATTTTACTACTGTTGACTTTAAATTTAACATAGTCATTTCTCTTATTTTCTGATAAGGTTGTGTATGATTATCTGGACTTAGAAAAATCAGCATGTTTATTACACATTAAAAAAAACTACAAAATTCTTTTAAAAATATTGGTGTTTAATAATTTGTATTAAGCTTTTACATTTATGATTAGTAAATACAGTTTTCACTTAATAATATCATTTAAAAGACTGAAATTAATACAGAACTTTAAAAGATTAAAACTTAATAAATTTTTCTAATTAAAATTTAAAAAGAAAAGTTCTTGTAAAAACTCATTATTCATCAAAAACATTT
>CAHIKZ030003360.1:0-30000 GCA_903632075.3 Acanthosepion pharaonis | reverse complement strand
AATCTATTACATTCATTTTATGGTAATACCCTTGGGAAAGGTATAATCCTTTTTCTCAGCTATGTAAATATATTTAGGACAAAATAAATAATAAAATCGCCCTTTCTATAATGCCTTGTATAACCAAAAGTTCTAAGATATGAAAAACTCTGAATTCAAAATTTGTGGTCCGGAAAAGTTTGGGGAACTTGTTGCATAAATAAATAAAAAAAAAAAATCGTAGTTCTTTCTGCAAAATTTTCACCACTATAATCAAATTCTATAAAGTGCTAAATACATCTTGTTGGTTCCTAGGAACTTTAGTTGCTTGACCCTTTTCATTTTCTCTCTACAATTTAGAGTCTCCATATATTTAATATATTATATATATATATATAACCGATTAAATAGGTCAATGTCTGGTCCCTCTTTCCTTCATCTAAGTATGATAGAAAAAATTTTAAAACAAACCTCTAAACTCAACCATGTCTCTCACACCACCCTCACTACCCTCTCTGTTAAATTACATAAACTTAATACTTCCCGTTTTTAACAGTAAATTTTTTTTTCACCGTTTCACCTTTTGGAAGTGATGTCTGATGATCCAGCGTCCTTTAAAAGGTCTCTGGTGAAATAAACTATTACAATGGAACCATAAAGTGGTCTGTTTTTCTTTAAATTATTAGCTCTGAATTTACATTGAGCTCTCATATATTTCATCCTCCTTGGGACTACCCATATGGATTACCAAGTTTTTCGTAACTTAACTATATATATATATATATATATATATATATATATATATATATATATATATATATTGTAACTTGCAGATCATTGTTCAAACATATATTGTTAAATATAACAGACAACAAATGTCTACTATATTTTATCATTAGCCTTTCCCAGTGTTGCATACTGTTTATTTAAAAAACAGAGTATTTACTTAAATAAATTGTCTCTATTAAATAACATATAAACTCAAAATGCATTAAATAATTGTCAGACTTAATCCATTTCATAACATATTGTCAATGTTTACGTTAAGGTATAGTTCATGATTAGATATGGTCTTTCGAGAAAGATTGTTGAAGATTTGTTGTTTATAAACAGTAATTTGGACTTTGCTAACCAGACACTTCTCTGTAGCTGAGTGGTATAGCACATCGGATCAATTGATGGTACCATATAGGACACAGATGTGATTCCTGTTAGAGAGCGCATATTTTCTCCAAAATTTCTCAAATGTTCAGGCTGGTAAATGTAATTAATATTGTTTATTTAAAAAAATGGATCATTTACTTAAATTATCTATTAAGTAATGTAAAAAGAGAAAATATCTATCTATCTATCTATCTATCTATCTATCTATCTATCTATCTATCTATCTATCTATCCACACACACATCATTCTTGACAGTATTTTCATGGTAATTATTTGGATGAGCTCTTCACTATTGTGCCTAGACTGTATGAATTTAATTGCAATACTAGACTGGTGATGAGATCTCATCAATTTACAGTTGACTTAGCTAGATGTAGCCGTAACTTCTATGCTAACAGTTTCTTATCTCGCACTTCTTGCTTGTGTAACTCCCTTCGAGCTCTATGCTTTCTAACCAACTTTAATCTGCAAAAATTTAAATGCCTTCTCAATCACTATCTACTGTTCTCCAAAATGCTCTTTTCTTTTTCTTCTCATTACTAATGTTTCTGTTCCTAATTCCTCCACACCATGTAACCTCCTTGCGTTCTAGTAGCTGTACTGCCTTGCTTGGGGGTGATACTGATTTGAAAAAAAGAAGTGTGTGTGTGTACATATATATATATATATACACACACACACACACATATATAATATATATATATATATATATATTCTGCTGTGTACCTGTAGGCACGCACCTGTTGGAAAGAACCTAATCCTTATTGGATGAACCTGTTGTAGTCTTGCAGCATTCATTTCTGATAAGTTCATTGCGTATCTAAGGTTTTGTTTTAATCTTTTTGCATCATTGTTCTTTTATCCAATCTTTTTCAATTTCTGCTTCTTGCCTCCCATTGCATGAGAAAAAGACGTCTGTCTTTCTTTATGAAATTACTTATGATACACTGAAAAGACATTATACAGAACGCATACTCATCAAACTCACAATATGCCTTTGCATATCAGCTTGAATTGGCTGATCAGATTAAGAACTTTTCAAAATGTCCAACAGCTGAAAATTATTCAATGGTTTTATTGGAGTATGAGTTTATCTGTAACCGTCTAAGAACTCGAGTCATGTTCTTACATAGCCTCATCAGATCGAGTCTCTCATAACGATGTCATGCATGGCGTCCAATTCTTTTAGAAATGTCTAAACTATTGGCTATATGCAACTGTTTTCACAGATCAATGATTTAAAAATGTATCCAAGCAAATGAACCCTAAGCTCTTGAAAGAAAAACTATCCCTCAGCAGATCTCACAGACTGTTACTACAGAATCACAAACAAGTTTATAGTATAATAGAAACCACATCCGCAATGAAGACTTCCAACCTCATCAACAACTATAATGGGCATTCAACTCTACCTTAAACAAAAGGTTAGGAAGGAAACTCCCATCAATGCATGTGAGAAAACTCTTTGCCTGAAAAGCTGTTTCAAGAGAAAGATTTTATAAATTCCTGTCATCATCCCATTAAAACCAATATAATAACATCAGTATTTAAATGATTTTGCAATTGCATTTTTTTTTTATTAGGACTAATTATAATTTCCATTTTTTTTAAAAACTACTAATCATATGTAGCCATTAAGAATTAATTTGGATTGATAAGGATAAATTTGTACAACTGACCATCCCCATCACCCCACCCAAAAAGTTTAGTTCCATAGAAGAAAGTTAATGTCTTGCATGTGATAGGATTGTCAAGGTTATTATTCATGTAGAGCTCTTCAAATGCAATTAACCACTAAATGCACGTTTTTATATCCAGCAGCTGCAGTGTTGTTCACCCTGACCACACAAGTCCATACACAGCAAGAATAACATGAAAAAAAATTTTGATTTGTCAGTTCTGCTTTACCTGCTATATTCACCTGACCTTGCACCAATTGATTAGTACCTTTTTCGATCACTGCAAAACGTTTTGATGGGGAATGTTTTCTCTAATGAAAATCAGATTCAAGTGTTTGTCGAAAACTTTTGCACATGAAAGCCAGCAGAATTTATCTCAAACATTATAGGAGAGCTGGCTAATAAGAGACAACAAGTCATTGTAAATAATGGCAAATATATAATTGAATAAAATGTAGTTTTACTTTACTTTTTGAAGCACAAAGTTGATAAATAAAAATGGAAATTATTTATGACTCAACCAGCACAAATATTCATGGAATTTTATCTATAAATTAACTCTATTGTTGGATGTGAGATAGAAATCTATTTTTTAAATCATTAGAAATAGAAATATCTAGATAATGCAAACACTAAAGAAAAAAAGTTGTGTAATAGCTGCCTGATCCCCCCTACTTACGAATGAGATATTCAATTGTTGTAGTGACATGAAACATGTTTAATTATTAATGTAAAATTAATATTTTCTGTTAACAATGAAATATCTTAGTTGGAGAGGTCTCCAATAAAGATATAAACAAACATTGTGTAAAAAAATTCCCAGTATGAACCACTTCCAAAAATTTGACCAAATTTCAATGTTTTGCTATTATTATTCTTTGCTGTGCCAAATATTTCTCAGCACCTCCTCATTGAATCATTTTTCTTATTGTGTTCCTTATTTTGTCATTAAGAATGATAAATGATACTTAATTTAAACCAAGTGTCTAGTTGTAATATATACTTGGAGATAAAGTTCGAACTGCTACTTTAGTTTCATGCTACCACGATTGCCAGGTGTCCAGAAAGCCTGATGATCATGGTAGCATGAAACTTGAGTAGCATTCTGAATTTTGTCTTTCTGAGTTTTGATGCTGGTAAGAGTAATTGCTCTGTCTTGGTAACTTAAACATAGATATTGGTATGTTCTTATCAGGTAGGTGTCTGTCTTTCTTTTTTAGCTTGTTTATTTTTCTCTTTTCCTTCTGTCAGATTTTCTCTTGCTTTTTGTTTTTCTTAGGTATTTTCTTTGGTTTCCATTTCATAAATGTGTTGGTTCTACCTATATATGGGTTTTATGTATATATATATATATATATATATATATATATATATATATATTTTCACATTCTGACCATGTGACCTGGGTTTGAATCTTACCATGGTCAATTTGTCAGGAAGGAGACTTCCTGATGTTATCAAACTTGAGGGGTCGATCCCAGTATGTGGCACCTTTGGAAAGTGACATAGGGGCTGTTGATAGCTGTGCTAACACAGTCACAAGTCATTGTGGCCGAGGGCTTGAGCGTGCTGGCCTTGTTCAAATTGTTGATCACCCTAGATAATACACTCTCTCTCAGAAACTGTAACTAAGGTCTGCTCAGCATAGTTGCTCTATAAACCACACATGGGCTCTGTATGTGTTGAATAAACACAAATGCGCCTGAGCAAGCATCTACAACAGTGATTGGCTAGCTGCCCTAGTAGACAGGTATCCACAAATACGAATAGCCAGCTATTATATATATATAAAATATAGTAGTGTAAAGATTATCAGTGTGGAAAGTGGAATTGGTGTGCTCTGTTTGGATTCCAGTTCATTGCATCTCGTTTCCTATGTGCTAATGTTCTTAGAAAAGACAGGAATTCATTTTTCCCCAGACATTAATTGAATAAAGAATTGGTTTCAGACAAAATGCAAACATGAAAACCATATCATGAACACTTACCTTTTATAAATGATACCATAATCAATTAAGCTACCAAAATTTAGCAAGTTCTTCATCTGCAACCTTTCTGTCGCCTACTTTTATCGCAAGAATATTCCATACTTTAAATGTGTTTCGAAAAATGAAAATTTTCAGATGCAATGGGTTGTATATTAATATGTTTTTGTTTTATTATTTCAGTTAGGTTCCTTGACTAGTTTTGGCCAGCATGGCCATCATCAGGAGAAAAAGAAACAATTCCTGCTTGTTAGTAGCAATAAACTACAAGAGTGAATGATTGTTTTTGAAGAAAGTGAACTTTATCTGTAGTTTTCATTTGTTTTTTATATCATTAATTTTGGTCAGTCCTTGTGTTGGTCAAATGGTTGAAGTTGTTTTTAAGATATATATATATTTAACTGCTAGGTTTTTATGTATTGTTTAGTATGTGCACTGTTCTATAAAGATTTTTATTTAATTTTTTTGGTTACATGGTTTGGCATGTTTCAAGTGATGATCTGCCACAAATCCTCTGGGTCTAATATGATTTGTTAAGTTGCTGGTCATCCTTCCAATGGTTCTTAGTCAATTGTCAAATGGTCTGTTGTTGAATCTAGCTGAAATATGATTATTTTTATTCAGAATAAATAGTCCAACATTTACCTTTACTGACACACTACAAATAGTATTGTTTTGTTTAGTGCTTTTTTGTTTCACATTTGTTTCGCTGGTAATCTGTGTAACTGTCAATCATAAGGCTTTTGTAAGTGAATAGAAACATGGACTTTCTGTCTGTTCTTTAAAGAATCCAGATATATGACATTTAATTTAAATTAAATTTTAATGTTTTTTACATTTTTCATTACCACTTTTTTATTTTAGTTATTTAAAAAAAAAAATGAAAAAAAAAAAAAAAATTGTTAAACTAATTTAAAATTATGTAAAATATTATTGGCAAAATATGTTGCCTGAAAAGTTGAAATTTATTTTCCTGAAAGGATTTATGATTTTCAAAACTTTTCATAAGAGAGAAACTGATTCTCTAAAGTATTCTGCTTACACCTTGAAGAATGAGAACTGCTTTTGGACCAGTGGTCATCAGGGTACATCCATACATAGGTAACCTTTTGAGTATTGAAATGTATGTAACATTGAGCTACTTAAAAACATCCTTCATCTTGGCACACACATACAAAATAAGTTCTTTTTTTTTGCCTTTTTTTGGAACAATTAATTGCTTCATTTCCTTAAAAAAATGATTTCTCTTAAAATACAGCTACATAAGAGGGGAAAAAGTGATCCTATTTTCTCTGTGAATTTATTAATTTTTTTTTTTTTTTTTTTTTTTTTTTATTTGCCCCCATCAAGTAAGATTGATATCTTTTTCTTTACGTTGCAATAATTGGTCATAAAATTTTCATCAAATAATTTGACAAAGTCTATTTTTCTTTTTCTTTTCTTTTCTTGGTGACTTTTTCAGGTAGAACTAAAAATGAAGTAAAAGGGGACAGAAGGGAGACAACTCTAGATTACTACTGCAGCTCTTTTTTTTTTTTTTTGCCTTCATTATTTTTAATTATATTTGTCTCTTCATTTTTAATTTTTCCCTTTCTTTCATCTTTGTAATTTTTCCAAAATCTCCCCAAATCTTAATGAACATACTAGCTTCAATTCATAGTTCAAAAGAGATTTTCAAATGAGAACAAAAAAAAAAAGAAATTACAAAAAAAATTTAAGAAACATCTTTTCCTTTCACCATCATTTCAACAATGAACTTGTAATTTAGCAAAATGGTTTTGTTTTAACTGGGAAATAAGAAAAATAAAAATGACTGAAGAAAAAAAGTTTAGATAAGCTTATTAATGTGGAAGAATAAGTGAATTCTTGACAAAAAAATGTCTGTTGCTTTCTTCATTCTTGATCTTGCTTTCTTTTAATCTTCATAGCAATGTAACTATGATGACAATCAGAAATATATCATGTTCGAGATATCAAGGAAATAAATCTTCCCTCCAGAAACTTTCTTCAACTCAGAAAAATAATTATCATTACATTCTCTTTTTCTTTCTCTTTGCACACACCCTTTCACTCTTATTTCCTTGTTTCTTTCTTTCTTTTCATTCATTAATTTTATTCTCATCTTTTTCTCTTTTCTTTCACTCTTTGTTTTTTTTCAACTCTTTTGCTCTTTCTCTCTCTTTCAGCTCCCTTTTTGTCTTTGTTATTTTGTTTCTTTCTTTTATTGTCTCTCTCTGATTCACTCTGATGTTCTCTTGCACCTTAGCATTGCTCTATCTCTCTCTCTCACTTTACAAATGATTCTTTGTTTTCTTCTTTTTATAACTCTTCTTTTCTCTTTTTCTTTTTTATTATTTCCCCCTTATTCTTTTTGTCATTAACCCCAAAATAATAAATGTCAGATAATCTTAGTATATTTAATTTTTTTTTTCTATTTTTGTCCTCAATTTTCTTATTGACTTAGAAGTGTTAAATTAAATACAGAGTTATATACATGCATACATACGCACAACATACACATACCTGTATAAAGATAAATATGCCCCAAGTTCTCTATATTATGAGATTCAAAGATTGTGTTGGTGTATTGTAGGTGTCTTAGGTATATGATAGGTAGGTGCATGTTCATATGTAAATAATTAACTAGAAAGCATGCAAAAACTTGGATTTCTACTACAGACTATTTATTCTATTTTTTTTTTTTATATAAGCTGTAGTAAAAAAAAAAAGGTTCTCAATAGCTGTTTGGTATGTCTGTTTTTCTTTTCTGGTCCAGAACTTTGTGTAAGTAAGAATTGTTATAATGGTCAAGCTCTAGTCAGCCTTGCACAGAGTTGAAACTACCAAAGAAAAGTTTGTACTCACTTCATTGTTGGAGAGTCAGTATGGTTATAATAGTTGAGCTCAAGTCAACCTTGTGCTGAGTTGGAGTGACCAAAGAAATATCAGTGGATCAGGAAATGATTGTGCCCATACAGGGATGTCTTTTTCCACATTTTGCTGCATCTTGGAACAAGAGGGAGAATGAGAATGAAGAAGGAAAATGTTTGTCTTCTTATAGACTTGTATAGATTTTGATAGACTTAAACAGCACATTAAATATCTATCAAAATACGGTAATGATATGCCACAATTAAAGACAAGAATGAAGTTTACAATCAAAAAATGAAATGCATATCCCTTTAGGATGTAGGGGATCATGGCTTCCACTAGATTCTGTTCTGTTTTTTAAATTATTTGTAATTGGTATGACTTTTTATGAAAGATAAGTCATTTCCTGTTGCTTTTTTCAGTTTTGAATTCAGATTAGTACTTTACCTAGACTAGCTGCTACTTCAAACAAGATGGCCCAGTATTCACAGATGAGATTTTTCTTTTAGTAAAGTTCACCCAGAGTAATGCAATAAAACCACAAGAGGCTACTGAGTATGGAAGCATTAGAAAACAGAAACATTACTAAGGAATGAGAACACTAGGAGAGTAATCAGGAGGCCAGTACATAACGATTGATATTGCATTTAATTTTTTGCAGATTAAAGTTGATTGGAAAGTATGAACCTGGAAGAGAGTTCCACAAGCAAGAAGGGCAAGAAAAGAAACTGTTTGCATAGAACTTATGGCTACATCTAGCCAACTTAATTGTAAATTGATGAGACCTTCTAGCCAGTATAGTACTGCACTTCATAAAGTCTAGGCATCGTAGTGAAGGGCTCATCTGAACAATTGCAATGAAAGTATTTATAGAAAAAGCACAGGGAGGCAACTTTACAACAGTGGGAAAGTGATTGAAGCCTGATATGCCATGTCATGACCAATGATATTGTTGATTCTTCTTTGGATCTTATCCAGGATCTCTAAATATATTGCAGGAGCACTGGACCACATATGTATTATGCCTCTTGATTCCTTGGCAAACATAGGTCCACCTTTTTGTGGTTTCTGTAACAAGCCAGTATTTAAGTCAGTAGGTTGTTAGCCTATTGCACAACCCCTAACCTGGATGATCAGAGTGTGTTTTTTGTCTGGCTCCTACCCGACAGACCTGTTGAGCTTGGTTGGACCTCCTGAGGGCCAAAGTCCCCACCCACATAACTTTGGGGGTTGTTGTAGCATGCAAGCTGTCTTACCATGTCAAAGCAATACACCATCAGGACAGACTGGATCATGACTATTTACATTATTTGGACTATTGTCCTCATCTTTGTTGCCATATTTATCCATATAAATATGATGACAAAGTCTGAATAATGTAAATAGTGTACATAATACCTCATCTCAGAAATATAGACAGATACTGGAGACTGGATCATATTTGGTAGCAATATTCTAAGCATGGATGAATGGTAGACTTATAAATGTGTAAGATACATTCCAAGTGAACACAGACTAGACTAGAATTTACATAGATTGATATTTCCCCTGAATTTTATGTTTCATGACGTGTGATCTGTTAATACTATGGTCTGAACTTGTGTTCCAGGAAAAAGTATTTTTTAAATCATTTCACCCAAGCAAAGCAATGATGCCACTAAGATACAATGGGTTACTGGGAGTGGAAGAGAATGAGAAGACTTTTGACAGGACAATAAAAGAATAGGATACAGGAAGATGGCAAGTGGTGTTGGTTTAAATTCAAACATTTAAGGTTGTAGATGGCAGAAATGCAAGAAATCAGAAGGGAGTTTCAGAGATGAAAAGTGCAAGAAAAAAAATTATTCGAATAGAACTTAGATTTACATTTAGACATTTCTAGATTAATGTTCAAGATATTTCTAGATTAATATTCTAGAAATAAAACAATGAGACCAAGTAGTATGCTTAAATTCATACTGTCGAGGTATCAAGGATGAGAGCTCATTAGAAGAACTGCCATGAAAATATTTGTAGAAAAGAGAGAGAGAGAAGCCGCATCGCAGTGTGTTGGGGAAACTCTGTGAAGTTGAAATGCCAGGTTAGGACTGATAACATTACAGATGCTTCTTTAGATTTTCTATGGAATCTTGAGATATATAGGAGCACCAGCAATATTTAACGCATGGCTGAATCATAAATTTATAAATTTTTCAAGATGGATTTCTTATGAGAAAAATTATCTTCATAGCAGACCTAGCAGTTGATTCAGTATAATTGCTTCATTTTGTGTCAGTAGAAAACATTGAGACAAAGAAGGTGCAATGAGTTGTTTTTCCGGAGGTTAGCATCAGCCATATTGATGAAGGGAAAAAATGGTTCTTTATGATGATTAAAGGATAGCAGTTACGTTTTGGATATGTTAAAGAAAATAGGATCTACAAGGAAACTTATAATCAGAATGAGCTGAAATTTCTGGGATACAAAATGAGGAAAGAGGGCTTTGAAAATTTAAAATACAAAATGAGGAAAGAGGGCTTTGAAAATTTAATACTTACAGGGCATACTGAGGGTAAGTGAAGCAGGAGGTGAAACAGTGAGTAAACTTCTTAAGCTTGAATGAACAGATAACAGAATAAGAACATATGTGATACACATATATTTATTTCAGTAAGGTTGTAGTGTTTGTGAAGCAGAACTTCAAAAATCTGAATGAATTTAGATTTTGTATAACTAACAAATTCGGGAACCAGTAATAGAGAAAAGTAATAATAACAAAATTGCAATATGAGCTCTGGTAAAAAATGAGTACTGAAAGATTAAGTTTATAAGTCCCACACCAAAATTTTACCCTGATGTCCTCAAGGATACATTGCCCAGTGAGTAAATGTATTGGTTGGATCCAATGATTTGACCTAAAGAGTTGTGAGTTCAAAAACTTGTAGAGTTGAGTTAAAGGGAGATAACTGAGACATCCACAAGAGGCATGACACATGGAACTAGAACAATCTACCCCGGTGAATGAAATAAAGGGTTCAGTTCAAAATTCCAATCACCTGAAGAAGGCTGGGTCATACAATGGCCGAAACGTTGTGAACATGACAATGTAAATAATATAAAGAATAGCAAATTACATTCAATTTATAGTTGACACATTATTAGAACACAAGATATTTATCAGTTTCTGGTAATATTTTATTGAAAATGATTAAGGCAATATCCCTACTGTATGGATAACAACTTTTAAATTAAATTTAATAAAAATTAAATAAAATGACTTCTAATTTATTAAGAAACATCAAAATCACACAGCATTTAAAACATATCACATTAATCTGTTTCAGCTTGTAAGCCTGCATAGTTATTTAGTTTTTAGAAATTTTATACTCGTCAAGTAATGCACATTCAAATTGAGCCAAAGATTTTTCTATTACAGTGTAACCCGGATATAAGAGAGTTGTCGGGACCGAAGAAGAAGTCTCTTATATCCGGGTTTGGTCTAATTTATATACATTAACACAGGCTCTAATTTGGGACCAGAGAAAAAACAAAAATATCCGGGTTTGGTCTAATTTATATACATTAACACAGCTCTAATTTGGGACCAGAGAAAATCTCTCTTATGTCCGGGTTTCTCTTATATCCGGGTTACATTGTACATATTCCTGTGCATTTCTTGTTCATCAATAAGTCCATACAGCAGATATAAATAAAAAATAACAATGTATCAAGTAGATAGTCCAAGTAACAATCAGTGTAAAAGTCAGAGTTAATAGAGTAAGAGGTGTCGTTAAGTAATCTTCCCATGTATAGTCTATTTCCTGTCGTGAAAACAGTCTTCAAAGAAGTATTTTGATGAAAAATTTATGGAATATGACAAATTGGATTTACATTATATCTGCATTCTTCTTTTACTTCTTTTTTGTGGTTGAGTTTAATATCGTTATTAAAAGGCCATATTTTTTACTCTCTTCTACCAGCTACAATGTTAGGAAGGTTAAGTGATATTGTAAAAGGGCAAACTTAATATTGAGCTTCTATTAATTTTATGTTAATTTTGATTCAGACATAAATAAAATTAAAACTCTTGAAATGCCATTTTTATATGAATGTTTGTTGCTTGAGTTTAAACTTGCTGTATATTATGAGGAATACTGTTCACTTGTGTATAAGGGAGGTCAGCATCAAAAGGGGAATTTTCATTAGCATGTCCAATTTAACCAACCGGTGCAATGTCCACTTTATGTTAACTTTGCATTTAAGACTCAGTCATTCTGATAGTTTGCTCAAACAACCAGAAACCAAAATGTTCAAAGATTTAATGACATTGTCAATGGGGCAAAGATATAAAGCCAGTGTCTGTATAAACCCTGCGTCCATATAAAGGTCTGGGATGGGTAAGGCAAACTGGTTTAGCTGGTCACTTATTGTTTTGAATGTTTACAAAATACAGTACAGGGAGATAGGATTGAGACAGGAATAATGATAATGTAATGAAATAATAAATCTGTTTCATGTTTTTTTTTTTTTCCAAACACAACCATTTCCTTCAGTTTAAATGACTTTCTGAATTTGCTGTGTGGATATTCATTGTATTGTAAAACTTTGGGCTTTGTTTAGGGTGGAACTTGTGTCAATAATGGAAGCACTTTTCTTCTTTGTCCTAATAACTTTTAAAAGAGGAAAGTAAACATATACAATACCAAACACGACAGTGTTTGGCTGGGTACATCCAGGGCCATGTTTTCTTTATTCATGTTTATATAATCAGGCAGGTAGTTTTTGTTGTCTTTGTTGTGCGACAGAGACAACTTTTCACATTATATATTACTTCACTCATATATATGTATATAGACATATATACACACCTCTGTACATACATTTACTATACATACATACATACATACATACATACACACACACACACACACACACATATATATATATATGGATATAGGTGCCAGTTTAATTCAGTATACCAAATAATGCTTATAAGCACACACACACACACATATATATATATATATATATATATATATATATATATATGCACATCACACACATATATATATATATATAAAATACTAATAGCTGGCCACTCATATTTGAGGATACCTGTCTCCTAGAGTGGTTAGCCAATCCCTATTGTAGACGCTTGCTCAGGCACATTTGTGTTTGCTCAACACCCACAGAGACCACCTGTGGTTTATACTGCATCTATGCTGAGCAGACCTTAGTTAGAGTTTCTGGGAGAGAGCATCTTATCTAGCATGATCAACAATCTGAACAAGGCCAGCATGCTCAAACCCTCAGTCATGACAACTTGTTACTTTGTGCCAGTACAGCTATTGATCGTTTTCCAAGTGTTCCATCTACCCAGTTTCACGCACAAAGCTTGAGTCAACTTGCGGTATGGCCTTTTCAATGGAGGCACTTTCCAATGGAGCTGCACGCTGGGATCATCCCCCTCCAGACTGATAACATCAGGAAGTCTCCTTCCTGACAAATCAACTGTGGTGTGTGTGTAATATATATATATATATATATATGAACACACACACACACACACATATATATATATATATATATATATATATATATATATGAACACACACATACATATGTGTGTGTGTTTTATCACTGTATAATAGTATGTAAAACAAAATTGGAGATTGTTCTTATAAATGATGCCTAATCTTTGTTAGGTTCAGCTTCATTTTTTCTTTTTTTTTTTTTTTTTTTTTTTTTTGTTTAATTCACCCAAAGCAAGGCAACAATGCCACTTGGTTTCAAGATGCTACTGGGCAAAAAAGAATGAGAAAAAAGCTTCAAAATACACCAGAAACCCAATCCTAAACAGAAAACAACAGTTAAACATCTTACTCCTGTTCAAAAGACAAAGTTTTGAATGAAAGACAAAACTAGCTACAAGGAAAATGTGTTGGATTTTTCAGGATGAGAGGGGCAATAAAGTAAAATCCAACAGACACAAATGCCTTTAATATATATATATATATATATATATACACAAACAAACACTTTCTGGTTTTTCAGTTGTTGGATCTGATATGTTAATTAATGCTCTGCTTATCCCCCTAAAATACCAAAGCATTTTGCTTACACAGTTTTGTTTTTCATTTGAACCTGAAGAAGCTAAACCCAACATATCTCAACAAAATGCATGATTGTAAACTTTTACACTTTAAAGGCATGTGCCATCAATAATTACTCAGGGTAGGTAGCTTATGGCCTTTATATATTAAATTTACAAAAATATAAAACATTTTGAATTTTATGAACAATAATTAGAGTAACCTTCATAATTTTGTTGGATTAGGTGCATAATGTGCCACAGAAGCAGGGTAGACACTTCTGACATAGACAGCATATCCCTGATATATATATATATATATATATATATATATATATATATGTGGAATGCTGAAAAATTCTTGGCCACACCTGTTTCCTAAATATGTGGCAGAAACTTTTCAACATCTATGTGAAAAATAATATATATATACACACACACACACACACACACACACACACACACAAATATGCATAATAATAATAATAATACTCATTAATGTATTAGAAAACACTTAGTAAATTACTGGAGTTTAATGCCTGTATAGGCAAGCAGATTTTACAAACAAAATGTTCAGGAGAGCACATATGCTAGAGTCTGTTCTACAAAGTGGCAGTTTTTGGGAAAACGTTGAGTGAAACTTTCTCTTTGTATTTGGAACAATGAGATAAATTACCAACAGCAGCAATAGACTGGAAGTTGTGGAGAGTCATGATTGCCTAATTAAGTAGGAAAGAAGACCAGAAGTTGGCATTCAGGTGAAAATAACTTTAATGTTGAAATGGTTGAGCATGATAAGTGGAATAAGAAAATATTCAGAAAAATTCATTCTAGAAATCTCCTATAAAGGTGTCATATCCTATAAAGGTGTCATAAAATAAAACGTCATATCCTATAAAGGTGTCATAAAATCAATGGGTTTATACGTCATATCCTAGTTTAATCCAAATATTTTGAAAAGGTGTCAAAAAGTAAAACGTCATATCCTATAAAAATAAAAAAAAATCGTTATCCTATAAAGGTGTCAAAAAATTCATATCCTATAAAGGTAAATATGAGTCTTTCATATCCTATAAAGGTGTCATAAAAAGAACGTCATATCCTATTCATATCATAAAGTACGAAATAAATCATATCCTATAAATTGTGTCATAAATTTTGAATATCCTATAAAGGTGGTCATAAAATTTTTGGTCATATCCTATAAAGGTGTCATAAAGTACGAACGTCATATCCTATAAAGGTGTCATAAAGTACATAAAATATCCTGAAGGTGTCAAAACGTCATATCCTATAAAAGGTGTCATTCACGTTCATCTTTTAAAGGTGTCATTTAGTAACCTCATATCCTAAAGGTGTCATAAAGTACGAACGTCATATCCTATAAAGGTGTCATAAAGTACGAACGTCATATCCTATAAAGGTGTCATAAAGTACGAACGTCATATCCTATAAAGGTGTCATAAAGTACGAACGTCATATCCTATAAAGGTGTCATAAAGTACGAACGTCATATCCTATAAAGGTGTCATAAAGTACGAACGTCATATCCTATAAAGGTGTCATAATGATGAATGACATATCTTGATCAAAATTAATCTCATGCTTTTACTCATATCTTACATATAGTCTTTGCTGGAAATTTTCAGCATGGTATTAGCAAATTAGACAAGTAGAACTGTTAGTTACTGTAAAACAATACTAAAAAATGAAGCAATATAAGAAAGAGTATGATATCCTTATTTTCATGCAAAATCTGGATTATAAATTGGCAACAGATTTTTTTCTCCAAGAGTGAAAAAATAGGAGTTTGTAAATTTAAAACTGAGAAGTCTTCGTTGTTCTTACAATATCAAATATAGATTATTTATAACCTTTTGAATATAAATACACACAAACATTTTTCTAGGTAAAACTATTTTTTTCTACTGAGCTATATACAGCAAATTATAGATAATTATCAATGTATGTTTTTTGTCACACAGGTAAAGAGTTGAAATCTGTGTCCATATATGCATTTAAGATACATGATGGGGGAAAATAGAAAGAATTAACGCTTACATATTTAAGAGGTCAGTGGATAAAAATATAATTTGACCAGAGTGTGGCATTTGTCAGAGGAAAGTGTTAAAAATTATGACTGCTGACCATGTACAGTTTATCAAGGGGAAAAAAATGAATGTTTATATGTATCTATAACAAATGGTGAAAAAATAGGAGTTTGTAAATTTAAAACTGAGAAGTCTTCGTTGTTCTTACAATATCAAATATAGATTATTTATAACCTTTTGAATATAAATACACACAAACATTTTTTAGGTAAAACTATTTTTTTTCTACTGAGCTATATACAAAAAATTATAGATAATTATCAATGTATGTTTTTTTCACACAGGTAAAGAGTTGAAATCTGTGTCCATATATGCATTTAAGATACATGATGGGGGGAAAATAGAAAGAATTAACGCATACTATTATTTAAGAGGTCAGTGGATAAAATATAATTTGACCAGAGTGTGGCATTTGTCAGAGGAAAGTGTTAAAAATTATGACTGCTGACCATGTACAGTTTATCAAGGGGAAAAAAATGAATGTTTATATGTATCTATAACAAATGGTACCACATGCCACACTTGTCATGGATGATGGTATTTGCACACACATATGCAAATGATCCATCTGTCACTGAAAAGATTATTTATAACCTTTTGAATATAAACACACACAAACTTTTTTTCACTTTGTATGTGCAAATAAATAATCTTCATGAACAATAGCATTTATAAACTTCATAGACATAATGTAAATATTCTCACTTATGCGTCTATATGAATATAGATAATTCAGTCTTGAAGGTAAATATTCAAGTATGAACTGGCAGGTAAAATATACATATTGTTTTTTATTTATTTATTATTTAAATCATTTCATCCCAAGGAAGGCAATAAAGTCAATAAGATGCAAGGGGTTACTGAGGATGAAAGACAATAGAGAAGAGTCAACTAAGAAAATGTTAGTGGATAGAAAGGTCAATAAAGCAAACAGGATTCAAGGAGACAGACGATTGTAGTTGTGAGGAAAGAAAGAATCTGAAAGAGAGTTCCACAAATGAGAAGTACAAGAGATATAACTATTAGAATAGAACATCTGATTCTTCCTGCTTTTCTCTAACTTTAAAAGAATCAGATCAGGTTGAAAATGGAGAACTGCTGCCATATATGGGCAGGAGATGCCCAGTCTTCACCTTCCAGTCTCTATCTCGTCCTGGGTAAGACGTTAAACTATGTCCAGCAGCAAGGCCTCTGATCAGAAGGTTTTGAGGAGCGTGGAACCACCTCTTAATTGCTGGTGTTTCCAGGTTTACCCTGACCCAGGGTGGTAGCACCTGTTAGGATCCCAGCTATGAGCAAATAGTTAACCATTACCAGCAATACTTTTTTGAAAAAAATTATTACCAGCAATACAATTTTGAAGGAAATATATTACCAGAAACAGATTTTTGACAAAACAAAATATTACCAGCAATAAAAACTGTTGTCAGCATTAAATAACCAATTGAGTTTTCTATGCTATAAAACAAAATAAACCAAACCAATCTAAACCAAATAATACATATTCTATTCATATGAATCTATCCTAAAAATGTTGTTGGCATTAAATAATCCATTGAGGTTGATATGCCGTAAAACAAAATAAACCAAACCAATCTAAACCAAAGAATACATATTCTATTCATACGAATCTATCCTAAAAATGTTGTCGGCATTAAATAACCAATTGAGGTTGATATGCCGAAAAACAAAATAAACCAAAGCAAACCTTTCAGTCTCTATAGTCCAAAAGTGTCTCTGTGTCCTTGTAGGTGACAAATTATTTTCCACACATATATGCATAATCTGTGCTCTGTAACCCTCTACCTTGAGTGACCCTTGAGTCTTGAACAGGGTGAACATCAGGGTAAATAAAAAAAAGAGAAAAGAAAGCAAAATACTTACATTTAGACTTAGTAATTTCCTAATTCGATATATTTATAGAGGAAGAGTGCTTAGCATCAAAGATACAGCATTTACAGTTACATAAAGTTTGTCTTTGCAATTTACCCCTGAGGATGACCTCAGGGGAGACTGTACTTTACTTGGGTAAGAAAAAACTATAGCGCTTTCCTTGATGAATTTCAACTTAACATGAAGAAGTTGATTATAGAACTAGAAAGGATTATTATGTAGGTAATATAGACATAATATGTCTATATTATTTAATGAAACATGTTTGTATGAATATATACTGTCTAAATATACATATATGTGTGTAAAGATATTACATAATAGAAGAAAATAAAAAATCCTCTCATAATGTCCTATTTCATTTTATTTCTTGTTGTGAAAGGACTCGATGTATCTAAATATTCCAATTTTTAACCTCCTTTCTCATCATGTTTCTATTTTGTCTAAAGGACAAATAATATACAAATTTTATTATTTTATTATTATTAGACATCTCTCAAATTTCTTTTATTGCCCTACCAATATCTGTCTACATTTCCTCAAGGACACATGGCACAGTGGATAAAGACATTGGTTACATCCAGTGACAGGACCCAAAGAGTGTGAGTTCAATACCCGGTTAAGGCAGTGGAGAACTTTCAGAGCGAAATTAACAGGAGATAACTGATGACTGACATCCATTAAACATGGCACGTGGAACTAGAACAGTTTACCCCAGTGAGCAAAATAAAGGGTTAATTCTTTATTAATAACCACCTGAAGAAGGGTGGAGCGTACAACAACCAAAAACATTGTAATTGGCGACAAAGATGAGGACAATAGTTTGAATAATTTAAATAAAGCCCTACCAATATATATATATATATATATATATATATATATATATATATATATTATGTGGGAAATAAGTGATTCTCACGGTTACAGTCCATTTCTTGCTTTATTCAATTGTAATATATGGAAAAATATTTGTGAATATGAAAGGATTATGATGAAAATAAGCAGACAGTGTTTGTAATTTATTCAATCAAACATGCTTAAAAGAGAATTTTCTGCCTAAATACACACACACACTCACATATACCCACACATATACCTACACACAGTGTGCCAAAAATGTATCGACACTTCAGGAAAGGAAAAACTTGTCTTTCATAGTTTTATCAAAGTAGGATAACACTCTTTACTGTAGTACAATATTTTCTCAACAGAGGGCACTACTTTAGCAGCCCTTAGACAAAAAATTAAAAATTGAAAATGCACGTGCAGCAATCCCACTGGACACTTTGACTAACATTGCCCAAGCAGTAGTTTTCCGTACTAATAAATGTCTGGAGACAAAAGGCCACTATTTTGAGCATCACTTGTGATTGTAGAGCCTAATGGTAACTTGTTTTAATCTTGTAATGTCTGAATAAATTTAGTATTACAATATCTATGCATGTTTTTCCTTTCCTAAAGTGTGTACTTTTTTGACAGACTGTGTGTGTGTTATATATATATATATATATATATATATATAAGAAATAGTTTTAAAGTATGCTATATTTATGGAATAAAGTGCTTAATATCAGAGATAGAGCATATGTAAATATGAAAATGAACATTGAAGTCAACACTTAGACAAAGTTCTCTTCAGATATTGTTTTAATAAAAAAAAATCATCGCCACATGTGTTGTATTTTTCTTGACTATATATAAGGGTCAGTATTGCATTGTGGGTAATCTATTCTAATGGTTATTTCAGCTGGAGTGGTTTGTTAATTTATTATTTACTTTTATTTATTTATTTATTTGGATTAGTTTATTTTACTTGTTTTTGCTTATTTATTTTTTATTTTTATTTATTTATTCTTTTCAGTTTTTGGTTTTTAAGTAACCTAGTAAAAATATGTTTTTGTGTCTGCATTTTGGAATGAATTCTGATCATTTATTTAGTTGTTTGTTTTGGTCTGGGAAAGTAATTATTGCTATTTTTTCCTCTAAGCAGATTTTGCAGTTTTTGGATTGATTGTTGCAGGCTGATGTTTATTTTATCTTTATTTTCCATGATAGTTTTGGTGTCATTTGCTTTTTGTTTTTAATTTCCCAGATATACTTGGAAAGCATTGTGCTGTTCATGTATTTACTATTTATGAAAGATGTTTTATGTGCATAGTTTCTTTGTTTTCAGGGTCCCTCAGTTATTCCTATGTATATTTTTTCTTCATTATCTGATGATTTTACCATGGCTTGGTATTACATTGTTTTGTAAGCAAACAATAAATTTTTTTACGATTTACTTTATTAAAAATAATTAAAAATATAAAAACTGGTTCATGTTTTGCATAATGCCTTTTCAAATGCCTTATTTGAAGAAAAATATTTACTAATTAAAGTTTTAATTCTTAATAAATTACTTTTATTCGGTTATAAAAAAGTTTTTTATGGTGCTGAGTTGTCCTGGCACTCAGTAGGCAGTGTTGAGTTGTCCTGCACCCTTCAATGAGGCCTGATATGTATTTGTCAAAATATTGTGATAAGATTGCATCATTATTTTAGTAATTTAGGCTTACTCCATTTTAGTAAACTGTTTCATTCAAGCTGCTGTCTACTTCCTGGACTTTGGGCTGGTAAACAGTAGTCAAGTTGTAACCTCTTTGAAGATTAAAATGCTGATCATCTCTGGAACCTGCTTTGAGTCAGTGGAACATTACATATAAACTGTTTATCAAATTCCCGATTACCATGGTAACAGTCATCAAATTATCCATTTAAATTGTTTCGGTTGTTTCCTGATACTTCCGAGCAGCATAGCCACCCACCAGGCAATCCTGATAGTGACAAGTTCTTCTGGTATTTTTGCAGGGTATTGCTTGTTGATATGTTTACAAAAACATTCAGTCACATAAAATGCAAGTTCTTTCCTAAAAAAGAGAGAGAGAGAGAGAGATGTTGCCACTGGACAAAAGCACTTGTTTCCTGCTTGTTTTATCAACACAAAATAGTCCTTGTTTGGATTTGTTTTTGTTGTTTTTATTTCTTTCTTCCTTGTTTTGTTTTTTTTTTTTCTTTTCTTTTCTTTTCTTTTTTTTTCTTTTTTTTAAAAATCCTTCTCTGTACGTGACAGGAGCAATAACAGCTATTTGGAAAAGACTTGCTAATTTCTGTCTGCAGGTGTGTTTGCATCTATACGTACATGTTTATCTTTGTGGGATTGTCTTTGTTTTGCTATGTCTTACTACTTTTGTTTTGTTTGAAATTTTGTTTTTGTTTCTGCATTTATAAAATAAATTTTTTTAAATATGTATAAAAGTATATATTTCATTTTATTCTCAATAGGTTATTTTTAAACTAGTTAAAAAGGTATGTGTATATCTTAAAGTGTTGTATAATTTTAATTAAATGGGGAAAATAAATTCACATGATTGATTGTGTGTATGTGTGTTACGATTGTTGACAAAATTCATTTTTTCATTTGTAAAATTAAAAAGTTTTATTTTGTTACAACAAAAAATCATAAACCTTTTACTATTTTGTTTGAGCCCTTTTTTAAGCAAATTTCAAAATTGATAATTTTATTTTTCATTTTGTCAACAATTTTTCAACCTTTTTTATTAAAAAAAATATATATATATCTATAATAAAACTGAAATTCCTTTAAATAATTATTTTTTAAAGAAAAATAATTTTTTTTAAAAAACGATTCTCAATCAGTCAATTCCTTAATCAATGTTCAAAAAAGATTTAGATTTTTTTTCAATCATCAGATTTTGTTTCTTGATATATAACTATTACATTGACCTTCAATAAGGGAAAACATATTTTACTTCTGATTTAATTATTATTATCACTCTAGTCTATATTGCCATCCTGGGTATGACGATAAACTACATCTGCATCCTAGGTAAGATGATAAACTACATCTGACAGCAAGGCCTCTGATCAGGAGATTTTGAGGAGTGTGGAACCACCTCTTAATTGCTGGTGTTCCCAGGTTCACCCTGATCCGAGGTAAAAGCACCTGTTAGGGTCCCAGCTATGGGCAAATAGTTAATCCCCAAACTCAGATCAAAACACTATGAAAGTGTAAAAATAGGTTTTAATAACAGAAATACTTTGTATAAAAAAATTATTACCAATAATAAGAAAAACATTTTTTTTGAAAAAAAAACATTACTAGCAATACATTTTTTGTTTGAAAAAAATTACCAGCAAAGGGTTTAAAAAAAACAAACCAGAAATAGATTTTTGAAAGAAAAAATATTACCAGAAATAGATTTTGGAAAAAAAATATTACCAACAATGAAAATTTTGTTTAAGATTAAATAACCCATTGAGGTTGATATGCTGTAAAACAAACCAAAAAAAAAATCTATTGCAAAAATATTGGCAGAAAGGAACCTGTAGTTGGAAAAACCAAAACAAGCATGTTTTTAAATGAGAAATTAGAGAGTTCAGATTCTAGTCAGGTTTGTTATATTCACTTACGTGCATATACTATTGGGAAAGTTATGATTCCATCTCTTCTCTCCCCAGTTATGGGTTAAATAGTAGGACTTGTATCTGGAAAAATCATTGTTATTCCCAAAAATTATTAATGCAATATTCACTTGAAAAAAATTATTCTTTCAATTTAAAATGTTTTGGATTTAAGTAAAGGGTTGATAAGTCATAAAAAAACAAATAAATCTATCAATTATTGGCTGATATTCTATTAAATTTGATATACTTTAAATTATATAATTTAACATTATTATTTGCTAGTATTAATAGCTAGCATTATTATTTTATTTCATTATATATACGTATATAAATCAGTTTGGGAAAGTTTTACTTTGATATGTTTTACTGATGGATAAGGTTCATTAGACAAAAGAATTTTATTTTATCCAAGTCATCATGAGTGAGACAAGTTCTGATTCATTTTAAGTGTATCTATGTTTGACTTTTAATTTACCTGTATCATTATCAAAATTAATTTATAACTAATTGCAACTTAGTGTGTATTTTTATTTATTTATATACTGATTTATTTTTGTTTTTTTTTGTGTTTGGAACTCAAGGAGAGATGTGTTTTTTTTTTTTTTTTTTTTTTTTGAAACTCAAAAAAATTAAGAGATTTTGTGATTTTCCAAGTGTAGGTTAGATGTGGCACAAGGCTGAAACTATGGCACACTCAGTGAGGATCAAACTCACTACTCAGTCATAATTGTTTGAGTGAGACAAGCTTGCTAACCATTGCACTGCATCGTGGTGCCCTTAACAGATTAGAAGTTTAATTGAAAAAGTAAACATAAATATAATAATTTCATATAATTTGCAATTATTATTTCTTTTTTTTAATTTATTGTATTTATTTGCACTTATATATATTTATTGATTATTTCTTTCAAGTTTTTCCACAGTTAATGGCTTTTTCTATATTAGTATTTATTTGTTTTTGTACAACTAAACTGAAGATAATTTGTCTTATTTTACTTTGTTTTACTTTTCAAATACGGAAACATTATATTTATCAATTTTGCGTTTTCTATTTTCCTTCATTTTTTATTATTTGATAGTTTAGATGTTAGTGCTGTCAAAAAGGTAATACAGATTTTTTTTTCTATGTTATAAATAATGATTTCATAATATCCAACTATTTTAGGCTTAAAAAATTCCATTTTATATTTTTCTTTTTCTTCCTGCAATCTTTTTCCAGTCATCAAACATTTTTATATTTGTTTACGATTCTTTTATAATTTGTCTTGCATTCTAGTGTTTTTTGCTTATCAACTGTCTACATATATATATATATATATATATATATATATATATATATATATATTAGAATTCCGATTTTGGCATCAGTTGGGTTTCAGTCCCGGCTTGAAGCAATCAGATATCTAGTTAAACTGATGAGCTGTAATACAGCAAAACAGTCTGTCTGTGGATGACAACTATATATATATATATATATATATATATATATATATATATATATATATATATATATAGATAGAGAGAGAGGAGGCACAAAGGAGTAATGGATAATAGCTCTGATGCTCAGATTGCGGAATTGGAGAGCAGAGTTCGAATAAATATATATATATATTTTTTTTTATGTTAATTTTTTTTTTTGCTCTAAAATGTATATACTGATTTTATATATGTACATTATTTATGCTACAAAAGGTTGTCATAGCAGAGTGGCAGGAGTAAGGACAATCATCAACTGTCTGTAAAATGTTCCCATGGCATGTGTCTCAAATAGTCTTTGACAACTAAGTCCAGCTCCGAGCTAGAGAAGGAACAAAGGCAGACCACAGGCACTTCATAATGAGTTTTAAAGTCAATGAAGCTTATCAGCTCAGAAAGACAGTACACTTTTTTCCTAGGAGAAGGAAAACCCAAATTCTATATCTCTGCTCCCTTGTGGCCATATCTAAACATGGAGCTGACAGATTTCTAGCAACTCATGCAGCCAATCTAGCTCCAAATGTAATGTGCTGTATTCCTTTGGATCTTATCGATACAGCCAAGAATGAGTGGTTTGGGTGGGGGCATGTGGTCTTGGAAACACACAGCCTCGTATATAACATCACCCAGACCTGAACCCTAATGAGGTCTGTCCAGTGTCACCACCAAAGGACTGAATTTGACCAAATAGGGTTCTACCATTACCTTGCAACATAATTAGATTCCTAATACTATTACTACTACTAATACTGTTCGTTTATTTTAAGGTTTGTGTATTGAACATTGTTTCAGTATTAATTCAGTTGGAACAGGCAAGAAATTGAAAAATCCTGGTTTTACATTAAATGTAGGGAATTTGTAAATCATTTATAGACTTGTTGGATGAACTCAACATTGCTGACAATGTCTGACCATCAGGAATGTTGTTTTCTTTTGACCACTGAAGATACATTCTTGCCAGAGGCCTGTAGCTGTTTTCTCATCTTAAACCCAAAGGACCTTGTGAAATTTAAGAATGCTGCAATCTTCTAATCTGTGTGGCTGTCAGCTAAAGCAATGACAATGGCATATGTTTTCATCTGCTTTTTAAAACTTTTAACATGATTTTGTTAAAAAAAAAAAAGAGACAAGATTTTTCCTTAAAGTTGATAACTCGTGGCTTTTTGAAGACATGTTCTCAAATATCTAGTACACCAGTATGTTCATCCTGGGTATGATGATAAACTACATCCATGTCCTTGGTAAGACAATAAACTACATCCAACAGCAAGGCCTTTGATCAGGAGGTTTTGAGGAGTGTGGAACTACCTCTTAATTGCTGGTGTTCCCAGGTCCATCCTGACCCGGGGTGGTAGCACCTATTAGGGTCCCAGCTATGGGTAGATAGTTATCCCCCAAATTGGTGTCAAAACACTATGAAAATGTAAAAATAGGTTTTAATACCAGAATACTTTATAAAAATTATTACCAGCAATACATTATTTACAGCAATACAATTTTGAAAAAAAAATATTACCAGCAATACATTTTTTGAAAAAATTACCAGCAATAAAAATTTTGTCGGCATTAAATAACCCATTGAGGTTGATATGCCGTAAAACAAACTAAACCAAACCAAACCAAACCAACTACCCACTAGACTTGGGTCAAAACACCTATGAAAGTGTAAAAATAGGTTTTAATACCAGCAATACATTTTTTTGAAGGAAAAATTATTACCAACAATACATTTTTTGAAGGAAAAATTATTCCTAGCAATACATTTTTGAAAAAAAAATATTACCAGCAATAAAAATTGTCAGCATTAAATAACCCATTGAGGTTGATATGCTATAAACCAAAAACCAAGCCAAACACCAGTATGTGTGTGTATCCAATATATTATATTTTGAGTACTTTTTTCTATGCACTCACCCTCAGCTCAAAACCCTTCCTCACATTTTATCCATTTCAAGAACTTTTATGGAAATCTGTTTGTTTTAAACTGGCCCTCACAGATAGACAAACATGTTTATTTCTGTTAATATTAGCCTGATTCTGTACTTCAAAACAATGAAGACCCACCAGCTTCTACCCTCCCATTAGCCCCAGTGACAAAGAGTAAATTTTCAAGGTCCCCTCTTTCTTGGAAACAGGAAAATAATGCAAACAAAATATTGGCTATGACAGTAATAAGACCTTGAAAACTGTTTTTCTTATCAATTGTTTATAATTATATTTTTTTCTTATAGATACCTTATAAAATGCTTATAATTTTTTCCTTATAGACAATTTAGAAATTACTTAGAATTTTTTCTTATAGCCAACTCATAAATTGCTTATGATTTTTCTCTTACAGTCAGCTTATAAATTGCTTATAATTTTATTCTTTTCATTACCTGATAAATTGCTTGTAATTTTTTCTCTTATAGCCAATATATAAATTGATAATTTTTCCTTATAGTCAGCTTATAAATTGCTTATAATCTTTTTACTTCTCTTGAATTGCTTTCCAAAATGCACCACCAGTTTAACTTTCTCAGTTAAAAAAAAAGTAGAAAAAGTACGATTTTTTCCTAATTACCATAACTGATAGCATATAAGATAATTTTTTTTCCAAATGTTAGAAGTTCATAAATTTATAACAAATGAAACTCGTTCTGAATTGGGCCAATGAGGGATTATGAATGAAATTCAATAACATTTGATTTGTAAACCAACAATTTATTTTTTTTGGATATTCCCTGCTGAAATGAAGGTGGGTTTATATACCATGACCAAAAATCAGATTTACTTTTTTAAGGGCTTCTTCAATGGGCAAAGAATTTTTCTGCCAACCACCACTTCTTTTACCTAGAACTTTTGGGATCTACAAATACCTCAATTTTCACAGATTGAATATTGAGCCTTTTATGTGTCAACACACACACACATATATATATATATATATATATATATATATATATATATATATATATATATTACATAAAATAGCAGTAGATAGGCTTGCATATTGTCCAGTTCACACTTTTTCCTGATCTTTTGAACAGGAGTAGAGTATTATTATTCCCTGTTTAAGATTGGGTTTGTGGTTTCTTCTAAATTCTGTTCCAATTCTATACTTCTGGCATCCCTGCCAGAACACTGAAATTTTTCAGTATTTTATTTTTTTTTTCGCTGCCCCCAATAGAAGTAGATAAGTTCACCTATTATCTTATTCAGGTATTTTGAGCAGCAGTTTTAGATTTATCTCTAGTTTTTTTTTTTTTGTTTAAGATTGGGTTTCTGGTTCCTTCTAAATTAAATCTTGACTTCTTCAAAGTCTAGAATTAGCCATTATCTTTCCTGCATAGCCCCAAGAACTTCACTTCTTGCCCTTTCTTAGACAAATACGACTCCACACAGTAACCCTCTACCTTGAGGGACTCATGGAATTTACATTGGAAGAACATTAATAAAAATAATTGTATGCATGTATGTTTCTGTGTGTGTATACATATGCACACATAAACAAAAAAGTTGAAAACGTGTGTTTGTGTATATGTATATATATATATATATATATATATGTGTGTGTGTGTGTATGTATGTGTGTATGTATGTATGTGTGTGTGTATATATATGTATGCGTGTATATATATATATATATATATATATATATGTGTGTGTGTATGTATATAAATATATGTATGTGCACCTGTGCATACATAGGTTTGTTCTGTATATATATATATATATATATATATATATATATAATATAATATGTGTATGTATATATACAGGGTGTACCAAAAGTCACACAGCAATTGGAAAAAATGTACACTTGTGAAATTGCAGTCAGAAGAAATTTTTATGATATCATTTTCCAGTAAAACCAATAAAATTTCCCAATAATATATTTTCAAATATAGAAACATTATTTCATTTGGTGAATAAATATAAAATTCACAAAGTTTTACAACAGTAGTGTGACTTTTGGGACAACCTGTGTGTATGTATGTATGTATGTATGTATATATATATATATATATATATATATATGATAATCGTTTCCTATTGTTCTTTATCTTATCTATCTAACATGTTTCACTTTTATTAAAGCTTCATCAGAGAGTGAGATATGGAGAAAAAGAAGAAAAATTCTGGTACTTTTGCTTTTGTATTTGACCCTCATTGGTTAATCATGTTTTACATGCATTCAACTTGTTGCACTAATGTTAGTTTAATTTGTGGCATTTCCAAATTCAAGGAGAGATATGCATCTATTTGAAGTTTCAATATCTGTTTTTTGGGGGTTTTTTTTTCAGTTAGGATTGGAGTCTGTTAATTTCTTGAAACTTGAAATGGACTCATGAACATCATTAACCAATCAAAAGTAAAAATACTATAGTTTCTTTCTTCTTTTGTCCATGTCATTTTCTGACGAAGCTTTAATGAAAGTGAAACAAGTTAGATTGATAAACGTTTCCTATTTGTTCTTCATCTCATCATTCTGTCAGTTTCTTCTTCATATTTTATCTATATTCGATCCCAACTCATTTATCTATTATACAAGATTAAAGGCCAGCAAAAGTCCTTTGATAAGGACTTTTAATTTATTTTTCTATATTTCACATAATTTTCCTGGTTTCTCTTGCCTGTATGAATAATCTATATCTATATATATGCCTGATGATTGCCTCATGCTTGAAACTTTGAGTAGTATTATGCAGTAAGGATCAATAATATAATGATTTTAATAGATATATAATGAGCTTAGAGTAATTGATAGCATGTTTTTTGGGACAAAGCATTAGCTGATGTAGTGAGTTTAATGCTCAGATGTAACGTTATTGCAGTGCAAGGCTCTAAGAATATTAAGCAAAGAAATACTTACAAAGTATTTATATCCTTACCCCATATATGTATATAGGTAAATAGTAGAACTGGGTTCTATAGTCTTGGTTGGCAGCAATCTAGGAGAAGGGCAACACTGAACTCAAAATATGAGGAGGGTTGTTTGGAGACCTTGTGGTATACAATGTGCACCAGTTCACTGTATTCGGTCCTTCTTTCTGAAAAGTATGGTTGGTTTTGCACAAACCTTCTTCACTATAATCAAATCATATATATTCATAGTCTGTATGTTTCTAAGGACTGAGCTGCTGTACTTTCATATGTCAAAAATGACAGGAGTGTACAGTACACACACACACACACACACACATATAATTATTTATTCAAAAATTATAACATATATGTTATAAAATCACTATAAAAATAGCCATTTTGTTTCAACATTTCTGGTGTCTTATCAAGTGATGGTGTTGAATGTATAATAAAGATCCTTTTATTCTACTATTTTATAAAATAAATTTTGTTTCAACCTTTTTAAGTGTCTTATCAAGTGATGGTGTTGAATGGCAATAAAAGATCCTTTTATTCTACATTCAACACCATCACTTAAGAGACCAGAAATATTGAAACAAAATGGCTATTTTTGTAGTGATTTTAGAATATATATATGTTATAATTTTCAGAAGAATAATTATATTTGCTCTATTGTATTGAGTTTTTTTTAAGAATATTTGTATTTTTTGGGTTATTGGAATTTATTCCAAATATACCAATCCTATATAGTGGGTATATATATATATATATATATATATATATATATATATATAAAAAGTACAGGGTTGGTACAGATGGGATAAAATTTCAATAACCAAAAACACTATTCTTGAAAAAATGCTCAGTACAGAATACAGCAAATAATATTTATTCAAAATTATATATATTCAAGAAAGACATTCGGATTACTAACACAAAAACAGAGAATGTCTCATATCGAGAATATTTAACATTAAAAAACAAAGAAAAAAATTAATTATTTTCAATAATATGTGGAAATCTCTGACTTTTACCTGAAGATGGTCACGAGACCAGAAACGCGTGTAGTAAAATTATGGAAAATAAAACATTTTTTTTTAAAAAAAATCCACATTACAACCAAAAACGTTTGTGGCACCTCTCTTCTCTTCTTTTTAATATACACACTTTTTTCTCGTTGGAACCACTATAACCTCTGTCTTATATATATATATATATAGAGAGAGAGTAGGTGGAAAGAAACTCCCTATATAAAATTGTTAATAACTTTATAATTTATTGGTTGATTTTCATAAAACAGGTTTTATTTTGAACAGTATAATGGTAGAAATACAGTAAGGGTTTAAAATTCTTCCTCTTGCACATTTTTTTACAATCTGGGTGTTGAAGAATAACGACTTTTGTGGATGTCTGCTACGAAAGATCCCGTAACCATCAGCCTGGAATGACAGTTTCTGAT
>CAHIKZ030003359.1:0-102529 GCA_903632075.3 Acanthosepion pharaonis | reverse complement strand
TTTTTAATTTTAGATTTTCTTTTGTTTTTCTGATTTCTCAACTGTTTTTTTCATTCCTTTAAATATTTAATATTTTCTTTTCATAGACATGACTGTTAGTTGATCCTTTAATTATTCATTAATAAACAAAAAGAAAATATGCAATCATATGTTATAACAAATTTGGGGGGGTATGAGTTGATATATATATAGCAGGGTAAAGGTTTGAATATATATACAAAATAAAGGTTTGACTTTAATTTGCTCATGAGTCAGCCTGATTCCAAAAACATATAAAATTTTGGACTGAAAAAGTGCAATTCCATCCCAAAAGTTTCAATTGCCCCTATCTGTTTATTATACTATGGGGGATTCTGATATATATATATATATAGATTAATATCTTTGTGAATTTGTTACCTTAACTGACTGACTCTGTAAATGCTCAACCATCTTTAAGAAGAAAGGGGTTTTAAACAAAAACAATGATTGTCAGTTTTTGACGTAAAGAACAATTTACCCTTTTCAAAAACAAATCTAGTCTTGATTTGAAGAACTCACCTTTGCCGTGCGTCTTGAAAAAGGATCTCCAATCGATTGTGAACTGGGGTATGAATTGGCTGGTCAACTATCAACGTTCAAGACAAAACTGCCTTCTATTAATCACCACAGAGAACCTTCCAAGTTCCCTCCATTAGAATGTCTGACGCTCAACTTCTCGAGAGCGACAATTCAGGCTTTTCGGTCTCCATTTAACTGCTGACCTGAGATGGAATAAATACATCGAGTCAATTGCCTCGTCCACTGCGAGGAAAGTTGGCTCCTTTGCCACGCTTCAGGAAATTTTTCTCCCTGAATCGATCCTCCAGATATACAAATCCACAATTCGCCCTTGAATGGAGTATTGCTGACATATATGGTCTGGCGCCCCTTCTGTTTGCCCCCAATAAGATTGATAGGCTCCAGAGGCGGATATGCAATATAATTGGCCTGATTTGGCATCTCGTCTACAGTCACTTTCACACAGACGCCGTCGCCTCCCTCAAACAGGTAAATAGTTTCATGGTTTCTCAAAAGGAGCTGCATTCGCTGGTTCCCAGACTTCATGAGTTCAGCGCCCAAGATTTGGCATCCTTCTCTCAAAACTGTCGGAAACTAAAATGTGCATCTTTTTCTAGGTATAAAATTTAATGTCTTGCACCTCTCGCCTGTGGAACTCCCTTCCTATTTGTTTTTCCTGAATTTAAAATCTAGCAATTCAAATGTAAATATTAAACATCTAAAGTTTTTAATTATCCACTATCCTCTCCTTATCCTTCCTTCTATCACTCCTTTTCTGATCTTGCTAAATTTTCTGTAACCCCTTTATCCTAGTGACTTTGAGCCTTGCTTAAAATTTGAAAAATATATATAATAAATATATATATTATATATTTATATATATTTATATATATTATATTTTTAATGTACCATGTTGTATAAGATAAATGCTATATATATTTTTTTATATATATATTGAAAAATATTTGATTGATATATATATATAAATAAATATATATGTACCAAATTTTAATATATATTTGGGATATATTGATTCTATATATTTAATATGTATATAGAAGAAGAATGTATATATATTTATAAATAAAAAAATATATTTATCAAATATTGATAATATATATATATATATATAAATATACATATAAATATATTTTAATTATATATATTATAAATTATATATTTATATATATTTATATATAAAAAATTTATTTAAAAACTTTGTTGTCAGACTTCTCAATTATCTGAATGTGTGTGTATGTTTAAAGTGGCCCTGTAAAAAGATTCAAATGTTGATCCCAGTTCATTGTAAACAAATGTGTTTTTTAATTCAATTTAAATGGTGGAGACAAATATAAATGGAGTGGGAATACAAATTACAAGAGTAAATTGAAGAAACAAAAATGGAAATATGGATTAAGAACTAAAAGATTAAATTTAAACTTTTTCAATTAAGATAAGTTACCGAATCCTAATTCCATTATTCAAATGATGTATGTTTATGACCCTTATGCAACTCTTCACTGAAAAAAAGACAACAAAAAATAAAATTTTGAACATTACACAAAAAATGGAATGTCTCATATCATATATTCAATTGAAAAACATGAAGGAGAAAAATGAATTAAAATTTAATAATATTTTGGAATATAAAAAATACCCTTTCCTGATGATGAACAGTAACCTTAGACCAGAAACCCGTGTTTTAAAGAAATTATGGAAAATTCAAAGCATTTTGTTTTAAAAATTTTGATTAAAATCAAAATATATAAGAATTCTCTTTATTTAAATATATATGACTGATTTTAAATAACTAATAACCTCTTCAAATATTTATATACATATATATATTGATAAAATATATTGATAGTATATATTGATATATTAGATATATATACAATTATTTATATTTAATATATATATATGGCTATATATAACTATATTGAACATATATATAATACAGAATTTATTGAAAATTTGATATATATTTACATTTATTTTCTCATTCTGTATATATATACATATATATTGAAATGATATATATATATACATATATTTATTGGAATAATTTCATAATATAATTGGCATATAATATAGATGAATATGATTGTTATATGTTGAACCAGTATATATATTGAATATATTGTTCAAAATTCATATATATATATATAAAATTTGATATTTACTTGAATTTATATATATTTATATATATTATATATATATATAATATATAAATGAATTAAATATATATATTTATATATATTTATATATATATATATTGATATATATTTATAATTTTTGAATATGTTTATATGTAATTTACAAAGGTCATCCTTTTGCATGTCTTATATTTTTTGTCTAATTATAATAGCAAATATATTTATATGTAGTTAGATTTTATAAATAAACATTTGTATGTACACCTTTGTATACATAAGTAAATGGGATGGGAACTTCATCAACATATTTTGATTTGTAAACATTCCTAATTTTTTTTAAATACATTTGTGTTATATATTTAAAAACATTTTTATGTAAGAAACTATTTCAATTATAAGCATATTTTTGTCCCTGGATTGTGTGTGTGTGTGTGTGTGTGAATGTTTTTATATATATATATATATTGAAATTTATGGATACAATTTCAGTAAATGGAATCTTGAATTTTTGATTATTTTTACCAAGGGATGGATGGAAAAATAATTTTCTTTTAAAATTTTGCATTCTAGCAACTTGATTTAATGAAGTTCTGTAAATATATATATATAAGTATATTATATATTATATGATTTTATTTATTACCCTTAAAAAAATTAAACACAAATATTATTAAAATATGGTATAAATGCAGAAAGTTCAAACAAAATTTTTCACACCTGTTAATTACAAAAAAATGAATTCAAAATTGTATTTTTTTTATTAATAAAAATGTATATTTTGATTAATATTTGATATATTTAAATATATATTCAAATGAATTAAGGAATTTTAAACTTGCTTAATTTAAAATTTGGCTTAATTGTATGACAACAAAAAAAGACAAAAGGATTTGCAATTTAATAAAAAAAATTGAATTTGATGTTAATTTCAGGTATATTAACACTAACAAATGAAAAAATGTTATTAAAAAAATTGAAAATATTTTTTGCTAAACCTTACAAAATTCATGTTAAATTATGAATCAAATATCATCAAGTATATTTGAATATGAAATAGTATATATTGGTAAGAAAAATTATTATTCAGATTAAAAATGATTTTTTTTTTTGTCAACAAAATCAAATGAAGTGAATGGGAAACTGTTCCCCCAATTAATGAAATTACTAAAAAAAATTTTTTTTAATAAATGTATCTTATCTTCACAATTTTTTCTTTATTCTACTAATTATGATTATATATTCAAATTATCATTCAGTAATTTTATCATGAGAAATAATCATTTAAAACGTATAGTGGATGAATTTAATAATTTAAAACCAATTTTTATATTCTGTTACTATTATGCTGAAATATGTTTGATATAAAACAATTTCTAAGATGGAATAAAAGTAGTTTTAAAATAAAATTATTTGAATCCCCGATTGGTTTTTTATGATATAAAACAATAAATACTAATTTTTATAATATTAATAATAAGATAATAATAATAATAATAAATAATAATTTTTAAATGTCCTAAAATTGTTTAGTAATAATAGTAACAGTAAAAATAGTAATTCACTTTGTTTAATGAATTGAAAAAAAAAATTTAATGATAAAAAAGACAATAAGATGGAATAAAACTTTAGTAAAATTATAGAATAATTTATCATCTTGATTAAAAATTTTTAATATAAAAAACAATAATAAGATGGAATAAAACTCAAATTTAATATAATTTAAAAATTATTTTGTTTTTTAATCAATTTAAACAAGATGATAAAATTCATATTAACTGAAAGATTATATAAAACATATATATATATATAAATTATATTATGGCCACTCATATTTTATTAGGATACCTGTCTACTAGGACATTTAGCCAATCCCAATTGCAGACACTTTCTCAGGCACATTTGTGTTTGTTCAACATCCGCAGAGCCTGCATGTAGTTTATACTGCAACTATGCTGAGCAGACCTTAGTTACAGTTTCTGGGAAAGAGTGTGCTATCTAGCGTGATCAACAATTTGAACAAGGCCAGCAAACTAAATCCCTTGGTCATGATGACTTGTGACTTTGTGCTAGCACAGCTGTCGATGGCACCCAAGGGTTCCGTCTACCCATTTTCACTCACAAGACTTGGGTCAACCCATTGTATGGTTTTTAGGCACTTTCCAAAGGTGCTGCATGCTGGGATCACCCCCTCCAGTCTGATAACATCAGGAAGTCTCCTTCCTGACAAATCAACCATGGTGAGCTTTGAACCAGGTCTCATGGTCAGAATGCGAACATTCTAACCACTCAGCCATGTGCCTATAATAAGATAGAGTAAAAGTAGTAATAGTATACTGGTTGATAGAGGTTATCTTCTGACAATGTCGTTTCTCACTATATATCTATATGGCCTTTTGTAAGGGTTGAAAGAAAATGCAGAAAGTTAATATATACTAAATAAATTTTTATATGACACATGTGTGGACATTTTAGTCATCTGTGTAAAAGGATTGAATGATAAAGTTTCAAGAATTCAAGTGTAAATGTCCTGAGTGAAAGAAAGAGTCTGGGAGAAAACGTGTATGTATATGGTGATTTTTTTAAGTAATGCTTAGATGTATCAAAGGCCTGAATTATATTTTTATAAAAAAGGATCAAATTCACTATTCAGTCATAACAGATGTATATTGAGACAAAGCTTATAACCAATTTACCATGTTGAAGTGCCAATTAATAAGAAATGTATTATTTTTTATGTTGAGCTTTGTACAAGGTAATCAAACCACTCATAAGCTCAAAAATACATTTCAAGCATGTAATTAAATATAACCTAAAGACATTTGGCATTAATGTTGAAGACTGGGAAACTGTTGCTGGAGATAGATCCTGTTTTGCCCAATCAAATTGATTTGGGAATTTGCAACAATTTTTTTTCAAAAAATCCGAGCATTCCAATAAAAAACATGCCTTTAAGAAAAGTGAAATAGAACCTGTCCCAGAGCTATTAGGACACCAACACAATTGCAGTATTTATGGAAAAGACACCCTTTCAGCAGATGGTTTAGCCAGTCATATGAGATCACATCAGACAGGTCAGGTGAAAACTCTTGTGAATGCAACCCTACCAAAAAGACCTTAAGGTTATTTGTGAAAGTTTTTTGACAAGGTTTGTAATTTTGTTGCAGGACTCAAATTTCACATGATTTTACACAGGCACAGGCAAGTTTCCAACATAGGTAACACATACCAACTCTATGTTTGCCATGGGTGTAAAAGAGGTTTTAAAAGTGAAGATGGCCTTAAGAATCACTTACACGACCATAGCTTGGGTAAAAATAATGGAAATAATAAAATTCTGAATGAAAAACACAAAAAAAGCTACCAAGGGAAGAGATGGTCTTCTTTTGCAAAGTTGTAATCATCATGTATGTATGTATTCAGATGTGGTAGCTGCCTGTGTAAATAGTAGGAGGAAGTATGTATAATTGTGCATTAATGTAGGATAGTGTGGACGTTTTAGTCACTTGTATAAAAAGGAGGTAGTTATATGTACATGTCTATGTGAGACTGTGTGGGCCACATATAAGTATTGTATTTAGGCATTGGATCATCAGAAAATTGATAAAATTAATTGATTGACTCTGATTTAGTTCAATTGTCCATATCCTCATATACATATGCTAGCACAACAAAGAGATTCATTTCAAAACTGCGTCTTGGTTTTTGATAGGTCCATAATCAGTGAGCTCATATCCTGGTTGAGAATAGATCTTGTCATTGATTGGTTTGCTAGACTAGGATGATCATATCCTGGTTGGGATAATTCTGATTAGTTAGTCAGACCATGTTGTCATATTCTTGTTGGAAGTATTTCTGATTGATTTGTGGAAATATGACTTCATGGCCTAGAAATTACTAATATATATCTATTTTTTAGAAATGGCGACATTTTTAGTCTCCATATTATTATTTATTTTAATTTTTTATTTTTATATCCCTTAAATAAAATAATAGTAATAATGAAGAGTATATTGATCCAGAGTTTTAGAATAAAAAGCAACAGTAATAAAGATAGAGTAAAACTATTAATAAAATGGGAGATCTGAATGCCAAGGTAGGAAAAGACGAAATAGCAACTTTGGACTAGGATCCTGAAATGTGCACAGCAAGTAAGCAAGTAATCACCAAGACCTGGTTCCAGGAACACCCAAGTTGCTTATGGGTATAGAGAAGCCCAGGGGGAGACACAAATATACAGATTGATTATATAACTGTAATGAAAACACAGAGTCTAGTTTGGCTTAATGTGCCTTTATTGAACATAACTGAAGAGTCTTTCTGTTTTGGCTAAAACAGCATGACTTATTTATACAAATCATAAGACAGGAGAGGTTGTCTTACAACATTCTCCCTGGCTTTGTTTTCTCCTCGTCTGACACAAAATCATCCAAATGACTGGGTCTCCTTACAGTTCTCTGTAAATCGTCTTGGTGGCAGCTGATCTGGGATTTCAGGTGTTATGGGAACAGTCAGTCAGAAGTATTTTGTCTCATATTGTTTTTGTCTCCTTTTTGGAGTGGGATGCTCTGGAGGTGGTTCTGAAAGCTGATTGTCAGAGTCTGTGGTAGTATGCTCTCATTTTGAGAAAGCTGTTCTGGTGTTCAATCTCTGAATCATCACTATTGGGACCTTGTTCCTCAGGAGAATACAATGGCATTGTGTCATTGTTACTATCAAGGGGAAGAGATATTGCTTGAATTGAAATCTCCAAGGTTGCCTGCTGTTGTTAAAATTCCCACAACCTGCTCCACCTTGTTTGGAGCAATGGACGACACTTTTTAAGGGGGGCTTATAAATAAACTGGCGGCCCATTCTTTTTATAGCTGTATTAAAGTTGAGAATTAAGCCATCTGTCAAACTCTCATTAGCAGAGAGGAACCCGGATAATAGCTTTGGGAAGGGATATTTTGTTCAGGGAGGTATGATAGCCATACCTGCCTATGGGTTTAGGGAAATTTCCCAGGCCCTACGGGCTCGGGTGACCACGTAAAAAAGGCCTTGTGCCACTCCTTCCGCCCTGGCAACCTACAGCTAAAAACTAGCTGTAGATCGGGAGATTGAAAACCACTGTCACAACTTCTGCATTAGCAGAGGGGGAACTGACGAAGCAAAACAAGGGCAAGGTTTCATTCGGGGAGAGAGGGACAGCTCTCGAACCCGATAGGCCGGGTCAAGCCTATATTTTCTGGCCGGGCCTACGCGCTCGAGGAACCACGTTAAAAACTCGGCCTTGTGCCACATGCATCCCCAAGTGGGGGGACTGCTAAATAATGGCTCGACCAACCTTGAAAGCAACCACCGTCTAGTCAACTCTCTTCATTAGTAGGGAGGAACCGGACGAAGCTTGGAAAACGCGTTTTAGTTCGGGGGAGGTTATGACAGCCTGAAAACCGCCAGGCGGTAACAGCTGGTATATTTTTTTGGATACTACATTTACAGATGACCAAATAAAAAGCGGCCTTGTGCCAATGCGACCGCAGATGTGGGGATACAGCCTGGAGGAATAGCTGTAAAAGTTGATATTTGTCACCGCCGTTCTATCTAACTCTCTGCATTAGCAGAGAGGAACCCGACAAAGCTTTGCCAAAAGGCAAGGTTTCGTTTTAATATATATATATAGCTCTCGAACAGTTCGCCTAGTCGAGTCGAAGTTTGTATATTTTTGGTGTTTGCCTACGGGCTCAGATTTAAAACACGTAAAACTCGGCCTTAATTTTACATGCGATTGTGAATTGGTGGGGGAAAGCTAAATATAGCTGTATTAAAGTTGATAGCAACCGAATTTACCTGTCTAACTCTCTACATTAGCAGGGAGGAACCCCGGACGAAACTTTGCCGAAGGGCAAGGTTTCGTTTAAAAAGGTTTGACAGATCTCGAACCCGCCTAGGCCGGTCGAAGGTGTATATTTTTGAAAGGGCCTACGAGCTCGAGGTGACCACGTAAAAACTCGGCCTTGTGCCACATGCGAGCCCTCGTGGGGGACAGCTAAATATAGCTGTACCAACCTTATTAACCGCCGTCTGTCTAACTCTCTTCATTAGTATTTAGGAACCCGGACGATTTTTTGCCGAAGGGCAAGGTTTAGTTCGAAGGAGGTTAACTTGACAGCTCTCGAACCCACCTAGGCCGGTCGAAGGCTATATTTTTGGCCGGGCCTACGGGCTCGGGTGACCACGTAAAAACTCGGCCTATGCCACATGCGACCCCGCGTGGGGAGACAGCTAAATATAGCTGTATTAAAGTTGATACAGCAACCGCCGTTCGTCAATATCTCTGCAACAGCAGAGGAACCCGGACGTAGCTTTGCCAAAAGGCAAGGTTTCGTTCGGGGAGGTTATGACAGCTCTCGAACTCGCCTAGTCGAGTCGAAGGCTATATTTTTGGCCGGGCCTACGGGCTCGGGTGAGCACGTAAAACTCGGCCTTGTGCCACATGCGACCCCTCGTGGTGGGGGGAAAGCTAAATATAGCTGTATTAAAGTTGATACAGCAACCGCCGTCTGTCTAACTCTCTACATTAGCAGGGAGGAACCCGGACGAAGCTTTGCCGAAGGGCAAGGTTTCGTTCGGGGAGGTTGACAGATCTCGAACCCGCCTAGGCCGGTCGAAGGCTATATTTTTGGCCGGGCCTACGAGCTCGGGTGACCACGTAAAAACTCGGCCTTGTGCCACATGCGAGCCCTCGTGGGGGGACAGCTAAATATAGCTGTACCAACCTTACAGTAACCGCCGTCTGTCTAACTCTCTTCATTAGTAGGGAGGAACCCGGGCGAAGCTTTGCCGAAGGGCAAGGTTTCGTTCGGGGAGGTTATGACAGCTCTCGAACCCGCCTAGGCCAGTCGAAGGCTATATTTTTTTAGCCGGGCCTACGGGCTCGAGTGACCACGTAAAACTCTGCCTTGTGCCATTATTTCTTTGGTGGGACAGCTAAATATAGCCGTACCAAACTTACAGCAACCGTCGTCTGTCTAACTCTCTTCATTAGTAGGGAGGAACCCGGACGAAGCTTTGCCGAAGGACAAGGTTTCGTTCGGGGAGGTTATGACAGCTCTCGAACCCGCCTAGGCCAGTCAAAGGCTATATTTTTGGCCGGGCCTACGGGCTCGGGTGACCACGTAAAAACTCTGCCTTGTGCCACATGCGACCCCTAGTGGGGGGACAGCTAAATATAGCTGTACCAAACTTACAGCAACTGCCGTCTGTCTAACTCTCTTCATTAGTAGGGAGGAACCCGGACGAAGCTTTGCCGAAGGACAAGGTTTCGTTCGGGGAGGTTAGTAACAGCTCTCGAACTCGCCTAGTCGAGTCAGAAGGCTATATTTTGCCGGGCCTACGGGCTCAGGGTGAGCACGTAAAAACTCGGCCTTGTGCCACATCGACCCCTATGTGTGGTGGGGGGAAGACTAAATAGCTGGCGTATTAAAGTTGATACAGCAACCGCCGTCTGTCTAACTCTCTACATTAGCAGGGAGAACCCGGACGTAGCTTTGCCGAAGGGCAAGGTTTCGTTCGGGAGGTTGACAGATCTCGAACCCGCCTAGTCGAAACAAAGGTTATATTTTGGCCGGGCCTACGGGCTCGGGTCTTTACGTAAAACTCGGCCTTGTGCCACATGCAACCCCCTCGTGGTGGGGGGACAGCTAAAATCGTAGCTGTATTAAAGTAGTTGATAAGCAAACTGCCGTCTGTCTAACTTCTTCCATTAGTAAGGATTAACCCGGACGAAGCCTTGCCGAAGGGCAAAGGTTTCGTTCATAAGTTATGACAGCTCTCGAACCCGCCTAGGCGAGTCTAAAAAAATTTTTTTGGTTAGGCCATCGTCTAGATCCAATACCACAAAAACTCGGCCTTCTTCAATGCGAACTAAACTGGGGGACAGCTTAACATAGCTGTATTAAACTTACAGCAATGTACGTCTGTCTAACTCTCTTCCTGTAAAGACAGTCAACCTGACGAAGTTTGCCTAGGGCAAAATGTTTCGTTCAGGGAAAAATGACCTCTTCTCGAATTAACGCCTAGTAAAAAGTCAAATTTTATTGTTTTATTTTGGCCGGGCTCTAAATACAAAACTTATGACCATAAATCATCTGAACGATTCCACATGCGACCCTTGTGGTTCGGGAAAGCTAAATATAGCAAGTATTAAAACTTCTTCTTGGCAACCGCCAGTCTATCTAAATTCTCTTGATTATTCAAATCAACGGAACTTTTTGCCTTGAAAGGGCAAAGTTTCGTTCAACAGGTTAATATCGAATATTTGAACCCGCCTAGGCGGGTCGAAGGCATATTTTTAACCGGGCCTATAACAGTCTCGGATGACCCATTAAAAAAAAGTATTCTTGCCGCATTCAATCTACGTGGGGATATAATGTAAAAATAGCTGTATTAAAGTTGAATAAAAATTTTTAAGTTTTTTCGCCTCAGGTTATTCATTACACCTGCTTGCAAGCAGTAGCAAAATCTAGTTGTTTATTTTCCAGCAATCTTTGATGGGTATAGTTTGATTATAATTCATTTATAAAAGAGTCTCTGATAAATTCATCATTTGCCTGTTTTGATGTTATCACATGAAAGTCATATTCTTGACTTAAGATTTTTAAGTGCTGACAATACTGTTCTAACCCCACCTCAGGGGAATGGTGGGTAGTTCCTAGTGCATGCCGGGCAAAGATTATGTTTCGTCTCTTCACAAAAATTCCATCCAAAACGTCCATGGCACTCTGACAGTGAGAAATATTGGTATATACAGATATGGAAACATGTTGCATTAGCAGGTTAAGTCTATCCGTATCGGTAATAGGAATGGGTTAACTGTTTTCCAGTCCAAGCAAGAATCCTTCAAATAATCCAATAATTTCCAATATTGCCAGGTATCAGTAGAAGGCTGATCTGCAGAGTCCAAGTCGGGATGTTCTGGTTTAAGGTATTTGTCCATAATTATGTTCAATAAATTATAATGAAAACTTGGAGTTAAGTTCAGCTTAATGTGCCTTTATTGAACGTAACTGAATAGTCTTGTCATTTTGGCTAAAATGGCGTGATTTATTTATATAAATCATAAGTTAGGGGAGGTAATTGGGTTGTCTTACCACAATAAATACCAACAAAAGATTAGAAAAATGCAGTTCTACATTGCAAAACATGCCCAAATGCCAACTGCAGGAGCGATCATCTGCCAGTTGTGTGCTACATCAGAATAAAACTATAGAAACTAAAGAAAACCAAAGCAATGGCTAGACTGCAATATGACAGACTCCCGAATGACCTAAATCGCTAGAAGATGTACAAAAGCAGAGTTATAAATGAATATAACCTAAGTGAGACTACAAAATCAAATTCTCTCAGTGGAACATGCTGAGAGAAACACTAGTGACGTCCCAAAGGAAACTAGGCAAGAAAAGAATGAATGGAGGACAGAAGAAATTATAGAGATCGTGAAAAAGAGACAACAAATAATACCAAGGAATGGAGAAGTATAATGAACACTAACACAGAAATTAACGACAAATGTAGGCAAGCTAAAGAGGAATAGATCAATGGAATGTGTGCAAAAATAGAGAGAATAAGCAGCACATATACATCAAGCATGCACAACAGAATAAAAGAATTAACAGAATAAAAGAATTAACAGAATAAAAGCAATAACAAAATAAAAGAATTAACAGGATGGAAGGTGAGCCAACCAACAGGATCTATAAAATCAAAATGTGGATCACTGATAATAGAAAAAGAAAAAAAGTACAACAAAGATAGAGCCGTTATGTCAGAGAACTTTTTCACGTGAGAGAGAAACTTGTAACTTTAACACTTAAAAATACGGAAGTGTTGGAAATATTCAAATCTGAAGTAAGACGAGCACTGGAGAAGATGAACAGGAACAATACAGCAGCCTGATGGGACTGTAATAGAAATGCTCTCAGCCTTGGATGATTTTGGTGTCACGAAATATACAACAATGCTGACATACCGGAGGACTTTCGTAATATTACCTGAGAAACTTCAAATAAATGCAAGCTCCATAAGAAAATCAGTTTAATAAGCCACTGTAGTGAAAGAGATAATCAGCTACCTCGAAAAAGAGTTTGTGTTTTGTGTGTGATCTGCCGAAAAAAAAATTACCAAAAAGTAGTTAGCAAAAAAATCTACTTTAAGGACGAGAATCTGTGCTAATATTCTTCCCTCCCCTGACTGGCATGACCAATCAGAAAGATCTCTTGGTGAATAAAAGCTGTTGTTCTTCGCTTATAAAGGCAGAAGATTTTCTGAGCTCAGGAGACGAACACACGTTTTTGCTGGTGAGAAGTGAAGGTTGGGCGTGTGACCCCATTTCCTCATTTCTACACTGCTTATTGGACTGTTAAAACGGGCTATGGTTTGAACTGTGATTTGGCTACAAGTGGTCGAGAAACAGAAGAAATCTATTGCAGATGTTTGTTGCTACTATAAGTTGACAGTTTTTTCTTTTCTTTACAACCACAGCCACATAACCAAATTAATGATGCAAATCCTGATGAATAGATCACAAAGCAGAATTAGAATGGAAATAGGACGAGTAGCATGCAGTTTTGTCAAGGACAATGGAACAAGAAATGCGATATAATACGGTTAGAATGATATGAGGGAGCAATACAAATGCAGAAGAATGTTCACTATTTTTTTTTTATAGATAACACAAAAACATTTGACAAGCTATGGCACAAGGATCTATTTGAACTGCTAGGAAAAATAGATTTATTTGAAAACACAACTACAACAAGTATACACAACAGAATAATAAAATTAACAGGATGGAAGGTGGGCCGACCAAGAGGATGTATAAAATCAAAGAATGGATCACTTATAACAGAAAAGAGAAGAAATATTCCAAAGGTAGAATGAAGATGTCAAAGAAATTTTTACAATGCAAGAGAGAAACCTATGCTGGAGAATATGGAAGAGCCAGAAATACTAAAAGAGGAAATATGATCAGCACTGGAGAAGATGAACAGGAATGATTCAGCAGGGCCTGATGGGACTGTAACAGAAATGTTTTCAACCTTAGATGATTTCAGCATCGACAAGATCACAGAATTAATAAATGAAATATACAATGGTGATATACCAGTGGACCTCACTAAATTCATCTTTGTAACATTACCTAAGATACAAGGTGCAAATAAATGCGAGCTCCATAGGACACATAACCAAACTAATGATGCAAATTCTGATAAATAGAGCATGAAGCAGAATTAAACAGGAAATAAGACAAGAAGAGTGCAACACTGTTTAGGACACTGGAACAAGAAATGCAATATTTGTGATCAGAATGATATCAGAGAGAACAATTCAAATACAGAAGGATGTGCACTTATGTTTTATAGACTATTCAAAAGCATTTGACAAGGTACAGCCCAAGGATCTATTTGGACAACTATGAATAGTTGATCGGTTTGAGAAGGGTGTTAGAATAATCCTGAACTTATACTGGGAGCAAACTGTCTGTAAAATGAATAGAGTAGCTATACAAAAATAGAAAGGGGATGAGACAAAGATGTGTCTTTTCCCCAGATTTATTCAACTTCTACAGTGAACGTCTATATTTCTGAGACGAGGTATTATGTACATTATTTACATTATTCAGACTATTGTCCTCATCTCTATGCTCTGGCCTTCTTCAGGTGGTTAGAATTTCGAACTGAACCCTTTATTTCGCTCACTGGGGTAGACTGTTCTAGTTCCACGTGCCATGTTTGATGGATGTCAGTTATCAGTTATCTCCTGCTAATTTCCCTCTGAAAGTTCTCCACTGCCTTAACCGGGTATTGAACTCACACTCTTTGGGTCCTGTCACTGGATCTAACCAATGCCTTTATCCACTTATCCTTGAGGACATCTGGGTATGAATTTCTGGGTATTATAAACCTAATGTCTTCAGCAACCATTTTTACAAGTGCTCATATTGCAATTTTGCTGTTATCATTTCATGTTTTTTACCAGAGCTCATATTGCAACTTTGTTGTTATTATTGCTTTTCTCTGGCACTCCTTATTACTGGTTCCCCATATTGTATTTATTTCTATGCTTGGTCGGCTCAGGAGATTTTTGTGGCCTAGCATATGTGCTGATTCCTTAAGTTTACAAATTTTCCAATGGTGTTCCTTGTCTATGATCCTCAACCTGATTCCACGAGGGCGGTGATCTTCCTTCTCTCTCCATATGTGGTCAGCCACGCCTGATTTTTCTACTTCCCCTCATGTTACAGCTTTCTGGTGTTCTTGAAGCCTTACCTTGAGGGGGCAGCCTGTCTCTCCTTTATATTCCTTTCCGCAGCTGCACGGGATAGCGTACACACAGTCTTTAGTCATGTTCTCCTCTATGGGGGGTCTCACTCGGGAGAGATATCTGCAAAGTGTCGTCAAGCTTTTGAAGGTTGTCCTGATGTTATATGGACCGCAGATCCTTTGTATTTTCTCTGATAACCCCTTCACATAAGGCAGGCAGACTGTTTTCTGAGTGTTGTTGTCCTCCTCCTCTTGTACCCGCCTATCCCAGTTTTTTGGGGGCTGCTGCCATGTACCCAGGGTAGTTGTTACATTGTAGGGTACTACTTATACTGACCAATTCTTTATCTAACATCTCTGGGTCGCCACTTATGACTTTTGCTCAGTGTTGTAAGCAATGGACGATCCCTTTCTTTACGATGTATGGATGATGGGAGTTGAAATTGAGGTACTGTCCAGTGAATGTCGGTTTACGGTATACTGATGTCTTAAATCCTTACTCTGTTTGAGATATTAGAACATCCAGGAATGGGAATGTATTGTTACTCTCTTTCTCCATTGTGAACTGTATCGAAGGTCTTATTGAGTTCACATGGTCCAGTAGAACCTGAACATCTTCCTGGTGTGGCCAGAGTATGAAGGTGTCATCTACATTACCTAACCATATATAGTTGGCTTTAGAGATATAGATTCTAATGCCATTTCCTCAAAGTATTCCATATATATATTTTCCCCTTTGCTGGTGATAATGGCGAGCCCATTGCTAAGCCCTCATCCTGTCGATATATGTGTGATCCCATTCCGAAGTATGTTGTTTGTGTACAGAAAGTCAACATCTCCATCAGATTATCTATTAGAATACTGGCCCATTCTTCTAGGGAAGAGTCAGAGGCCAATCTGTCTCTGACTACTGAGAGTGCCTCCTCCGTGGGTACCTTGGTGAACAAACTCACCACGTCCAAGCTCACTATCTGGTTGGATAGGATGGGAGCCTCTTTGATTATTTCCATGAAGTGAGCGGAGTTTCGAACATATGAAGGAGACTTTCCGATCAATGGGTCAATTATATCTACAAGGAAGCGACTCAGAGGATGGCACACAGAGCCTTGGCAACTAACAATTGGGAGCCTCCTATTTTCTAATAAAAGAAGATTCACTGATATGATCAGAAAGCATTCAGCCTTCAAGGCAGAATGCACCTACACTTCAAGGTGGAGGGAAGTGTCAAAGCAGAAGGGAGTCATAAATCGTTGTGGAGAAAGAAAGATAAGTGGATAGCAAAATCTCAACCAAAAGACAAGTTTCAGGTGGGTAATCTATTTGAGCTACTTCCAGAGAAGAATTTCAAAGAAACTAAAAACTCAAATTAAACTTTTCTTGTAAAGAAAAAAACATAAAAAGACCCCCATGACAGCAACCAATTCAAACTACAAAACTCCATTCTGAGACTTTCCTATTCTGTCATACAAATTAGGTGGGTGTCCTTTTTGTATTTCTGCCTTATCTAATATTTATCGCTTGCTTCCTCAAAGTCTTTTTCTTTTCATTTTCAAAAAGTGTAAACTTTTTTTGTCTCATATATTTGATTTGTTATGCAGCCTTAGTTTTGTATAAGGCATACAAAAGGAAATTTTTGTGCAAGCTCTTGTTTGTAAATTTTGTATTTTTTTTTTGTGTGTGTACTGTAGTAAATGTTGATTCTTTTAAATTTCACATAGTGGTTGAGTCTTATTGTTTACATCTTATTCAACCTTAGGAATAAAAGAGGCACATGCTCTCTTTTTTGCATTCTATCTCTACTAAATTTTTATAAAAGTGCTGTGCATCAAACTCCTTCCAAAGTCTCTCAAATCACATTTCAAGAACTTGATTTATCTGAAAACCAATAAGATCTTTTTCGTACACCGGCATTAGCTGAGAGATGACTTCTTACTGAAGGACATAAATCACTTTGAGGCAATCTATGAAATTCCATCTTGCATCCCCTCAAGTAACCTCTGCTTTAAAAGATGAGAAAATATATGTGTTGTAGGAATTTTTCCAGGTTGTGCATGTGTGTGCATGTGCGTGTGTGTGTGTGCACGTGCGTGTGTATGTGTGCTCAGCAGTGAGAGTGGAATGAACAAAATCCAAGGCTTGAAATAACTGTTCAACAGATTTTATTTCCAATTGAAAGGAGAGTGCAAAGTAATAGTATATTGCAGGAAAAAGGTAGGGTTTCCCAGTTAACAAAGTTCTTGTGTTTATATTTTGTTTTAATAGTATTTCTCTGCTTGTTCCCAATATGAACAAAAAAATCTAAAAATATAAACTGAATTTTTACTGTAAAGAAAAATTCTGTAGCAAGGGTTGTGTGTAGTTTCCCTTTGGGTGGGTATCTTAAAGGGAGATTTCCACACCTGTTCCCACAAGGAATGAGAAATCTGAAGTCAAGCTGCCAGAACAGGGTCACACCTCTTCTACAGCAAGGGTTGTGAGTAGCATTTTGAGCTAGGCTTGAATGTAGAGGCTATTAAAAGGGAAAAGTGGAAAAGAGCTGGCCTTGAAGATAGAGGCCGCTGAAAGGGAAAATGGAAAAAAGCTCTGTCAGCATTTTTATGACTTCTGGAACTGCTACTGCTGAATCAAGCAAAGTAAGGAAGCCCCCAAATGCCACAATATCCAACAAGTGAAATTGTTTCTATACTCTGTGTGTGTAGGTGTGTGTGTGTGTGGAATAGACTGATGAGTGTTTCATATTTTACAGCCAGAGGGTCTATTTTGTACCAATACCAATCATTTGTGTTCAAGTCCTAGTAATGGACAATATTTTTAATACTGCTGTTTCTTAATTTGCTTCCTAGCCATGTCTCAACAGCCTAGCAAATAGAGAGAAGGTAAATGTTACCATGGAAACTGCATTGGCTCAGTGCCAGGAAAGAGATTAATTTCTCTAAACTGATCAGTGAATGAGCGTGGGCTGCCAAAGTGAAACATTTTCCTCAGATCGGACTTACATGTTTTCCTCACCCAGGTTAAATGAAAAATGGTAAAAGAAACTCTTATATGTATCCAAAGAGAAACAAAAAAAATGTTCAACTCAAAGGTAATCACTTTAAGATTAAAAAAAAATATTATGTATTTAATCTGTGAGAGATTATACAAAGATGGATCAAATTGATAGAGTATTGGATTAGAAAATGTAAGATTTAATCTTATAAGTTAAGCACATCTAATAATTCCTGTATCTCTGAGTTTACTATTTAGTGCATCAGTCATCAAAAGTTAAATTAAGAATTTCTCACTTATCCAAATGACTACAAATTTCGCATATTGAAAAGAGTATATTTTTCTCTATCTTCCAATAACTGCATGAAACAAGAAACCAACAATTATATTTCCCTAAAATAATTATGACAGTACATTGATTACTGTTATTAAAAAAATCAAAACGATTAAATATGACCCTATACATATTAAGTATGGTCATTTTCACACTATAGTTCAGTTAATTAAGATTTTAAAAATAAATGAAAAAAATTGGTATATTTTGCGGAAATATTCTTTTCCCCATCATCCTCAGAAAACAAAATTTTAGTTTTTTTATTATTTTTATTTGCAGTTTTAGTTGGTGGGTATTATAACATTTTTTGGTGGGGTTTCATCATAATAATTTCTTGGTGAAAGGGTCCATTATAATGTTTTCTGGTGGGGTGTTATAATATTTTTTGGTTGGTGAGGGTCATTAAAATATTTTTCTAGCAACCATCTTGTAACACCATAGTAATTTTAAAATGTAACCCATTATTTTAATCTTTTCATATAATATTTAAGCCTAGCTAAATAAAAAGGGCTTATGGCCATATCACTTTCAAACACCTTTTCTCATCAGATCACTGAAGTTAAGCAATGTCAAGCTGGTCAGTACATAGATGGGTGACCATTGTAAACTTGGATGTACAATGTGTCGTTGGTGTAGAGTACATATTCCTGATGGTTTGTTACATTCACCTATATGCAAATAACATTGGGCAATCATGAAAAGAGACATGGCTGTCCAAGTGTGTCACATCTGCCCTTATGAACATCCATTGGGCCATAGGGAAAACGCGTTTTTTTTGTGTTCCTTTCAGGAATCTGAGAATTTTTTTTTTTTTGCCCAAAAGAACCTTCACAGACTGAGAAGGAATAAATAAAGTTTTTTTTTTATTTAAAATGTTTCCTGTCATACAGTAATTATTATAAATATCAACTTAACACTGTCCTTTTATTGCATTAAAAGAAAATATAAAAATAAAGGAAAAAAAAACTCTAATGCTATATTTTTTTTTTTTAGAACTAATTCTGATTCTGAAAACAAGAAAGAATGAGAATATTACTGTATTTTACAAGCACATTCTTACAATGTTTACAATGGTGTTCACCATGTAGAAGGCCCAAGAGTCACTCCAGGTAGAGAGTTACAGAGTAAGAGGCCCCACCAAAAGCAAGGTGATAATGCCACCAAGACACAAAGGGATACTAGTATTGAAAGAGAATGAAAAAGACTTTAGATGGAACTGGAAACTGAATCCTAAACAGGAAACAAGGGATAAACCTCTACTCATGTTCAAAAGGGTGTAGTGTGACCTAAAAGATAGGTGAACCTATCTAGTCCAATTGCGGGGAAAAAAAGTAAATAAATAGTTAATAAAAATTCAGAGTTTCAGGCAGAGACATTAGAAGCATAAAGTTGAAGTAGATTTTAGAATGTACCGGAAACATGATCCTAAACAGGAAACAAGGGATAAACCTCTAATCTGTTCAAAATATTTTGTTTTAAATTTGACCCTCAGACTTGAAGAATAACATTATTACATTTTTTTTTTATTGAGTTCACCCAGTAAAAGGCCCAAAGACCACCCAAGGTCGAGGATTACAGAATGATATTGTAAGGAAGTGGGGAGTAGCAAAGTATTATGAGGATAGTAGGATAGATATCATTTAACCCTGGACTTAAAGAGACCAAGAATCTAGTTATCAGGGAAGCACTCTCCAGACAGTAACAGTTCTAAGGAAGAAGCTGGAACTTGCTTTTTATCAAAGGAATGTGAAAGGAATAGGGAGGCATTGCCACCAGGAACACAGTATGGTGGGTCCAAGCTGTGAAGTTCCAAGCTAGTGAAACTAAGGAATGTAACTCGTCCAAATACCTGCCATAGTAATAGCAATATAATAGTGAAAGGCTGATGATATTTTGTCTGTAGGATAAGGATTGCAGGATAGAGAATAATTCATTATTCACAGGGACATCTAAGTGCTTATGGATTCTGTCAAAGATGGACAGTGAGGACTGGGAGGCACTAGCTCAGATATGGCAGCAATACTCAATTCTTGGTTTGACCTGATTCTTATAAGAATAGAGCATAGCAGTGGGAGTTAGGTATTTTCTGGAGATATATAATGAACTGACCATTCTTCCAGCATCTTTTATGATGGCATAAATATATATGTTCTATTTGAGATCACAAGGGAGCTTTAGCCCCAGTAGGCATTCCAGGCAAGGAGTCTATAGGATATAAAATCCTATATTTTACAACTAATAGGTGAAGCACAAATAAGTAAGAAACAGCTACACATAAATAGGATCAGAATCACTAAAAAAAATACTTTTGTACAAATCAGTAAAACAATAGGATCCAAAATTAAATAAGTGGTTTCTGGAATTTGATTCAATGGTAGTCACATGCTATGCTTCTGACTATGTCTGTACATTTGAACTCCAAATGAACTTGTCTATGGGTGCTATCTTGTGTAAACCAAAAAGCTTTCATTTGGAGCCAATCACGTGATCAGTATAACTATGTATACACCAATTTTGGTGGCAATAAAAACACACGCAGCAAAAACCTAGTCAGCAGCTGGATGTGGATCACCCGTTAATGACAGGTGGTTGGATCTGTAAACACCCAACCAGAATTCTCTCATTACCATGAAAACACCTCAGTCAGTGATGACTACACACCATTCAAAGGAATATTCACACAACTCAAAGAAATAATCATAGCCATGAAAAAATTAAGCTTGATAATCTATCTGTATGTCTATTTCCTTTTGGAACCACTGTAATCAGATTTCACATATTAGCACACACACAGACACACACAACATTTCTACTAATGTGCTTCACCTCCCCACACACACATTTAATCAGCAGCTGTGTATACACTCTGTTAAAATGTGCTTCAGACACACATATATATATACACACTTTATATTGACCAAAGCATATGACTTTACGAACTGCTCTTTAACAAACGGAAAATTTTGTCAAACATTTGAACTTTTGAACTTTGATTTTTTACAACCAGAACAAGCACAATGTTTACCATTTAAATTTTAATGTTAATATGTACATAAATATATGATTATTTCAATCTAGTTTTCCTTTTTGCCTATGTAAAAAAATCATTTCTTTGTGTTATGTTGCATTTGTGAGCACGACACTCGGATTTTAATTTTTCATTTTTAATCTGAGTAGACTGACCCTACAAGTCTCCTTGAAGGTATGACTACTCATCAGGATTATTGCAGGTTTAAGGTCTGCTCAGTGGTAATGAGGTTAACAGTTTTTGAAAGAAAATATGGTTTGGCATTTCAAAACAAAATTCATTAATCCATCAAAAATTGATTAAAACATAAAAAAATAGTATATTAAACTGAAATTACAAATCTCAACATTAAATATAATACATATACCAATACATTGATTTTAAATTTACATGTCATTTTTACAATGGTGTGCAACAGCTTGAAAATTACACAAGGCTACAAGCTAATAAAGCTGGGAGTTGCATTGTACACTGGGATAAAATATTTACCCATCTTTTCCTTACTATGCATACCTAAATACGATAATTGTTTCTTGGAAAGATGGCACTCTTATTCAGTGGATTAATTTGCAAGAATTGTAATATTTTAAGTGAGCTTAAGATAACTTGTCTATAACTCTGTACAGTTATTCTTTCACTTGCACCAAACGAACAAAAGTAACTTGAATATGCAAGTATTTTTTAAAAGAATGAATAAATTTCTTGCATTAGATATTTGCTCTTTGATAAGCTTTGTCCTTGATAATGGCTGCTCAAAGCAATAAGTAACTGCCTTCATTTTCACAGAGACTTGCTTACATGTTAAGAGCCAAATTCCATTAATAGGTAGATTAACACATGGTTGAAATAGTCATGTGACTTTACTTATTTTCCTTTCTTTTCTTTTACTTTTGGGAATAGATGATGACTTCATCAATGAGAAAAAAGATCTTTCACAAATAATTAAGAATTTTTTTATTATGAGTTTACAATCAGACATGAAATTAGTGTGAGTTTGTACACATACAAAATACATAATGTATTTGTAAATAAAGAATCAACAAAAATTATTTATAATTGAATTGTATGTAGAGACAAATGAGGGAATACTTATTATTTTAGTATTGCTTTTTACATATACTGGAAATTATGCAATTTACCGTCAAGGAAAGTTTGAGAAAAATTGGATCAACTTTGGCGCAATTCTTAACATGTAAAAAACCCCTATGTACGTTTTCTAAAAAAATAAAACACTAGACCACATATTTTGATCAATTGGGTGTATAAAAAAATATGAAGTAAGAAATTTGTGGAGCTAACGCGTGTGTGTATGATCTCATCAGAACACTTAAAAAATCTTATCCAGCAAGATGAACACAACTGTATCTCACCAGCAGCCTGCTCCATACATCTGTGTCTCACCGCAGTCCACTCCTTTGACCACTGAATGGATAGTATCGGATTACAATTCTTAACTTGGCAATAATGTTTTAATGTTTTTAATGCCATGTGGTTGCTGATATTTCTCTAAAACTTGCAGAGACTTTAAAGAAAACAAAACATGAACAACTAATTTTTGTTATCAGATATTTCCGCAAGTTCTTGTGTTGTAAAAAGAAAAAAAAAAGAAAAAAGTCTTTATTTTGTAGCACTCATGTTAATCATTTTCTATTAACATTAGTGCCACTACACATATGCAGAAGGTTGAGAGGGTGAAATGTAGGTCTTGTGAAAATATTCAACTGTTTCATAAACAAAAAGAAAATGAAAAAAAGAAAGATAAAATGTAAAACAAAAAATGTTATATTCCAGAAATTGTTTCACAAAAATTGTATTTTTTTTCCCCAGTTTCTTCTGATAAAGACAGCTTTCATATAACAGGAAATTGGAAGATTTTTTAATAACCCATCTTAATTCTTCAACTTGGACTAATACTCCAACTGCTTGATACATTGTTCTTTTATATACATGGCATGTGGATGTAGTAGTGAACACAAGAATACACATAAATATTTAAAAGAAAAGTGCTCTACTCTATTCTAAAGTGTGTTATTTGAAGAGTATAAAATTTCTCATCATTTAATAATTATACATGCTTAGAACTGAAATTTTGCAAATTAATAATTTGGTATAGGTTTTAAATGCTGTATATTTTTTTACTTTTTTTTATCAATTAAGTTTTATTTTAAATTGGTATCCACTCAGTAGGGATCAGTCAGTTATGTGCCATGCATGATACATGCTTAGGCGATCATGTATTTTTCAATACATGACTGACGAGGCATATTTTTTCCCACAGTAGGTGGTCATTTCTTTCTGCGGTAGACCAGTTGCCATCCAAGGCTATAAAACCTACTATTTACTCATAGCTGGGGGGAGAAGAAGAGGATTCATACCTTTCCCAAGGGTATTAGCACATAAGTGAATGTAAATGGAATTTGAACTCAGCTCTCTAATTCCTCAATCTGAGCTGCTATCCATTACTCCACCATGCCTCCACTAGTAGGGATACTGTATCTTATTAACAATTTTAAATAAGAGGGCTTTATTTTATCTGGAACTGATTAATTAATAAAATATGTTATAATAATGTGTCCACTATGACTTTGAATCAGTCTAATTTGTTAATTTTACCAATCTTAATTTACATTAATTTTTAGTTTTTCTTCACAAACACTACACATATGAGAAAGAATTGAAATAATAACATGAAATAAGTTTTTCTTTTTCCTATTTCTATATTGATTGATATATGAACCATCTACCTTTGATTACAGTTTGTATAAGGGTCAAATTGTAGCTAAACATGACACAATTGTATATTGACAAACCAGAATGAAAAGAATTGTGGGAGATGACGGGTAAAGATATTTATGTTTGGCGAACAAAGAAATGGTGGATTTGAAATCCATTTTCCAAATGTCAGCTGAGAAGTATAAATCTTTGCATGCTATTCACAGAACTGACTGAAGACTTTTTGTGAATACTTTTTATAATAGTAAAGTGCATTCAAGAATGAGCTAGATATAACAAAATCCAATTGGTCAGAATTTGTTTTTTTCAACTGATCTCCAGTTGTTCAGAACAAATGTGTGAAAGGATGCACTGAAAAAAACATAATCCAAGAAATTTTAAATGAAAATTAAAGGCAAAAATGTGAGATCGTATTATACACAAGTACACATTTTCAGAAATTTTATTCAGTAATTTTGCTCACATAATAAAGTTTGTTTATATTTTGATTTTATTGGTTTTTTTATAAAGCTTTTTCTCTTCATTCTTAATGAAAGACAATATTTTTTTCATAGTTTATTAATATATAGAAATATAATAAAGTCATATCAAATAGAAAAGTAAGCTAGATTAATTAACAGCTTAAAATGTATTACCAGGTATGTCAAGTTAATTTCAAAATAACTTTTGAAATGGAAACTAGGAAAAGAAACATGCAATGGTTAAACATCTGGTTCATTTCTATTCTTTAATATCATTAAAAATTAAATATTTTACTGAAATATATGTATGACTGAGATTTTAATGGATAATATGGTATAACTTTCAAAAAAGATTCTATAACAATGACCATACTACAGGCTCATATTATACAAAGATGTAATTTATTCAGTATCTTACTTATTATAAAACTCAGGTTGTGTGTGTGTGTGTGTGTGTGTGTGTGTGTGTGTGTGTGTGTGTGTCTGTTCGTTTATATATGGGATCGGATTTCCTACATTTTTCAACCGATTTCAACAAAACTTCACAGGACTACATAAAATTACCTGGTGGGGGTTCTGACAGTGCCAAAAATTGGGAAAACACAATTGTTTTTGCACGAAATCAATTTGAAAGCACGGGGAGAGGGCCATTTATGCAGATTTTTCGCAGTCTTTGGACGATGTTTTGTTACCGAGCCACCAAAACAAACCAAATGGTCCAGTTTCTGATAGCACTAACGCTTGGCTATCTAACAAGTACCAAATTGTTTGCAAGACTGTCAAAGCCGCTTGACTATGGAACCATAAACGGGCGTACCAAGGGACAGGATTTAGCCCTCTGAACACACATTTACTGGCACAGTATATACAGTTTTGATTTGATTCAAATGAAATTTACGACACATTTGGGGCTTACTATCGCCTTTATGTGTGTCCAATTTTAGAATTTTTCGGCAAAAATAACCGTAGCTGCACGCGGATCAATCTTTTTTGTAATTTCCTTATACACACACAGCTGCGTACAACCGAGTCCGCGTGTCGATACCGAGACTGCTGCAAGCCCATTGGTCGCTTTCACAGAGCTTGACCTTGGGGCCTGTCCAATCATCGCGCAGGATTTCTCACACGTTATAGCGCACGCGTGATCGCGCGTCAGCTTATGTGTAAGTGCGCTCAAGGTCAACCACCTCTATTGCGTGGCTCGGGCGTGCTTTCACACTTTTGCGTTTATTACTTACTTTATTCGCCTACTCCGGACACCACAAGTTGTTGATTACGTGTTCTAGCTGCTTTTTTGTTTTATAGTTCCAACCCACCCTCCACACGTTAGCCAATTGTACTAAAAACCCATTCCCTTTTGGATTTTCCCTTGGTTTCCCTTTTTAAATTTCTACTTTTTTAGTTTCGAGTTCCCCTTTAGTAACATCTGAACTCATTTTACTGGGTGTTCCCCTTTTTGTGTCTACGTTAGCAGTGCACGTTTTTTCGTTTTGGATTTGTCGAAATCTCTTTTTATGCTTTACCCTCTTTGACGTTTTCACTGTTTGAATGCCACCTAAAAAGAGCAGTGAGGGCGAGTGAAACCCCGGAAAAGACTTCTTTGCGTCTTACACAGATGGCCTCGAGCTCAGCTGCTCGCTTATCTACGGAAAGCGCCGCTGCGCGGACTGAAAGATTGGCTTCGGCGGCTTCAACCATGTCCGCACGCTACGACAGGCTTTCAGTTGAAGAACGTTCACTTCAGAATTCACGGGACGCAGTCCGCGTGGCTAGGTTGAGGGCTTCACAGTCCCCAGCACAGAAAACCCATTGTCGTTTGCGGGATGCCACCGCCAAAGCTTGCTCCAAGGGTTTAGAAAGTCCCGAACAAACAACTTCACATCGTCTTAGGAATACTAGGACCACAGCCACCTCTAGAGCTTCGGAACAAACCCAAGAAACCGCTCATCGTCGCTTTAGAAATGCCATATCCACCGCGTCTGCCAGAGCCTTAGAAAGCCCTGCACAGACCACTGTTCGTCGCGTTAGAAATGCCCGCTCCGCTGCATCTGCTAGAGCCCTAGAAATCCCTGCACAGACCACTGTTCGTCGCGTTAGAAATGCCCGCTCCGCTGCATCTGCTAGAGCCCTAGAAAGCCCTGCACAGACCACTGTTCGTCGCGTTAGAAATGCCCGCTCTACTGCATCTGCTAGAGCCCTAGAAAGCCCTGCACAGACCACTGTTCGTCGCGTTAGAAATGCCCGCTCTACCGCGTCTGCCAGAGTCCTAGAAAGCCCTGCACAAACCACTGTTCGTCGCGTTAGAAATGCCCACTCTATTGCGTCTGCCAGGGCTGCAGAAAACTCTGAAGTGCGCCGTCAACGGCTCGAAAACATTAGCAACTTCGAGCTTCTTTGAATGGCGTAACTTCGCTGTCTGCATCATTTTGGTCAAATGCCGCATACAATTATGACTGCACTGTCAACTATTCCGTTAGGAGAGACGTACAAATAGGGGCCATGGATAAAGTTTGCACCTTTTGCAACGCAAAAAAGTAGGCCGGTGAACAACCTGGGCTTTGTTGCTCTGGGGGCAAAATCAAACTCCCTTCTTTAGGCAGAAACCCCCCCCCCCCAGCCGCTTAGGGACCCCCTTCTGGGTACAACATCGGAGTCAACGCATTTTCTTGAAGCAATACGGAAGTACAACTGTTGCTTCAGATGACGTCTTTTGGTGCGAAGGCTATTAGTGAGGGGGGATGGGATCACTTTTGGCTGATCAGGGAGAGCCACCTCAGTTCCTACAAATTTACTTTCTCGCTGACTACAACGAGCAGGTTGATGCGCGTCTCGGCATTCTGCCTAGCGATATTTCCGTCGGTCCAAGTAGAGACATTCTGTTCCGTCTACAAGACATGCTTCGCAAAACTAACAGTTACATCCGAAGCTTAAAGTTTGTGTTGCAAAACAACTCTCCGCCCTCTTTCAGCGTTGTTATCGATGCAGACAGACGGCCTCACGGTGAGCATGAGCTTCGCTTCAATGCGCCTGCATGTAAGGAAGTCGCCGCAGTCATCCACGGTGAGGAGCATAACAGCCATGACATTGTCATAAGGTACCGGGGCGGTGGTCTGCGCCGCATCAGTGAAACCCACCGTCCATACGACTGTCTCCAGTACCCCCTTCTTTTTCCATACGAAAGTGATGGGTACCACTTCAAAATCCCAATATACCAGGCAAGCAGCGATTCCATGTCGACCTCAAAGACGGTCTCCTGTAGGGCTTACTACGCCTACATGTTTATGGTTAGGGAGGGTGAATTTAACCACTTGCACAGGTGCCGTCAACTATTTCTTCAATTCGCTGTTAACATGGCTGCAAAAATGGAGTCGAAGAGGTTAGGATTCATCAAGTTAAACCAATCCAAACTTAGAACCTACTCCTACATTCACGTTCGTGATGGTCTGCATTCTGATCGTGACCTACGCGATCTCGGCAAACCATGCATTTTGCCTTCCTCTTACACTGGTGGCCCTCGATGCATAAAAGGACACAAGACGCAATGACCTATTTCCGTCATTACGGGAGGCCTGATTTTTTCGTCACGTTCACGTGCAATCCGAAATGGATTGAAATCACACGCGAACTTTTTCCAGGTCAGCAGTACTCACACCGCACTGACCTAATTGCCCGCGTTTTCCGGTTACAGCTGTGTAAGCTTATGGATTTAATCCTTTAAAGGGCAAGTCTTCGGACGCGTTAAGTGTCATATATGTATACAGTGGAATGGCAGAAACGCAGTTTGCCTCATGCCCACATTCTGCTGTGGCTCAACGATAAAGGTTGACGCAAACAAAATAGACGACTTTATTTCTGCTGAAATTCCGGATCTTGCGCTGGATACTTTGCTCCACGAAATCATTAAAAACAATATGATACACGGCCCCTGTGGCGCGAATTGCGAAAAAAAGTTCATGGTGGTCAAGCGGCCCACTTGCGCAAAGGGTTACCCCCGTAAGTTTATCTCAGAAACGCAGACTGCGACGGATGGTTACCCACTGTACAGACGTAGAAGCTCCGCTGAGGGCGGCAGAACTGTGACAGTTAAGGGGCACACTCTGGACAATCGTTGGGTGGTGCCTTATTGCCCGCTGCTGTCCAAGACTTTTGGAGCCCACATAAACGTTGAATACTGCCACTCGGTTAAGTCAATAAAGTACACCAGCCAGCAGGAGTGCTTTTACCTCCGCCTTCTACTTCGTAAATTGCTGGGCCAACGAGTTTCTACAGATATTCGCACTGTCAACGGCATCAGCGGCATTTGATAGAGTGCCAGTCTTATAAAGGGCATGCTTCCGTTTGGGATTGCGTTTTTCCCAGAAGACGACTCCCAATGGGATGCAGCTATGGCGGAGGGTGAAACTTCTCAGAACGCCATCACGGCTTCGAACGCTGTTCGCCATTTTGCTTTTGCGATGCGAAATAATTGATCCTCTGTCGCTCTGGCTAAAGTACAGAAGAATCCATGTCAGAGGATGTGCTGTTCTCTGTTCAGCGTAACAGTCCAGGAGTTGAATGCGGTTTCACTGACTTCATATTCAACAAAGCGCTGGTGGCCCTAGAAGATGTTTTCGAACTGGGAGGTGCCTCTTTACCAACTTACGGTTTACCACCACCGTCCAGAGACGGTTTTGACACTGTACCAACTGAGTTATTGCGGGAAACATCCTACTCCATCGAGGGGCTGAACGCATACATTACCGAAAACGATCCCAAACTTCTACCTGATCAGAGGGTTGCTTTCACTACCATAACAGACAGGGCAAACGGCTCCAGTGGAGGTATATACTTTTTAGATGCGCCCAGAGGAACTGGCAAATCGTTTGTTACTAAATTAGTCCTGGCAGAGGTACGGCGTCGTGCGGTGATCGCTATTCCGGTCGCATCTTCCGGGATTGCTGCAACGTTGCTACCGGGAGGTAGAACCGCTCATTCGCCTTTTCGGTTGCCGCTTGATCTATGCCGGTCACAAACACCTCTCTGCAATATAACAAAGAATTCGCCACAGGCTGAAGTTCTGCGGAGATGCAAACTTATATTTTGGGATGAGTGCACGATGGCACACAAGTGCGACCTTGAGGCACTTGACCGAAGTCTCCAAGACATCCACGACTCCTCCGACCCCATGGGTGGATTACCCCTTCTCCCCGCAGGCGACTTTATGCAGACTCTACCTGTCATTCCTAAAGGTACACGCGCTGATGCTGTCTGCGCCTGCCTGAAGTCGTCTGCCCTTTGGCGCCACGCGGAGACTCTTAAACTGAGCACGAACATGCGTGCCTACTTGAATGGGGACTCCAGATCCGCTGACTTCGCACGGGACCTTCTTGCTCTTGGGGAGGGGAAAATGCCATCTGACACACGGGGTTTTGTGCAGATGGATCAGCTTGCCACCACTGTTGAATCACCGGATGAATTTATGAATGCAGTCTTCTACAACCTATCCACTAATTTTGCCGATGCCGATTGGCTTGCTGGGAGGGCCATATTCGCACCGAATAACTGTACAGTTGATTCCATCAACCTTAAACTGTTGGATTGCATTCCCGGGCAATGTCATGTTTATAAGTCTATCGACAGAACTTCCGATCCATCTGAATTAGCTGAGTATCCCATAGAAGTTTTGAACTCCCTTCAGCCGTCGGACTCCCACCTCATATTCTTCGGCTCAAAGTTGGTGCCCCAATTATGCTAATCAGGAATTTGCTCCCACCTAAACAGTGCAACAGGACTCGCCTCATTATTAAATCCCTTTCTCCAAACCTGATTGGGCGACCATTGCAACTAGCTGCGGCAAAGGGGAAGTCGTTCTGATTCCCAGGATGCATCTTCTGCCGTCAGACGCAAGCATACCAATCAACTTTCGTCGCTCACAATTTCCCGTGAAACTTTGCTTTGCTATGTCCATTAACAAATCACAAGGACAGACGCTTAGCATCGCAGGTCTACATTTACGTGAGCAGTGCTTCTCTCACGGCCAACTTTATGTTGGGTGCTCACGAGTTGGGTCTAAGGACAGGGTTTTCATTTACTCTCCCAACAACTGTGCTAGAAACATAACCTACACGGAGGCCCTGTATACAACCCGCCCGGTAGCGTTTAAGCGCCATGCACACATATGCAGTCCGACAATTTTTTTCTTTGTCATATTGGTTTTAACGTTAGGTCGTCGTAGTCTCCACTTGACATTACTAAGACATTTTTGTAAAGGTTATCCAGCTCTTTTGCTGCCTTCTGACTTTCATACCTTCACCCGCCATCATCGCGTTTGTTTGTACACTATGATAACCTCACCGCATTCAGTTGCAACACAAGCTGCTAGACACATGAACACTGGCATTAGACATGATTGCTCCACTAAAGTTCCTGTTTCATTAACAGTTGATCGGAGCACCTGCAGTTCGTACCAGTGCATACAAGCACATTCACACTTGAGAAGCTTCGGAGTTCGTTTAATTGTCACAAAAGTCGAGTGCGTCTACGAAATTCAGGCTTCTGCTTCCATGTACATTTTACGGCTGCTATGAGTGAAACATGTCAGCCATACGGCTCTATTGTTTTGTTTGTAGTCGTGTAAAAAAACCTAAAAACACACGCCAAGTACGGCGACCCTGGTCCGGCTCTCAGCGTGATGTTGACTGCGACTGAAGAGATGGCACTTCTCCATTGCAATTACGATGCTCGGCCTTACGGCTACCCCGTTGCGGTTTTAAGGGCTCTCAGCCGCGATGTAGATAGTGACAGATCAGAATAAAGGAAGTTATATCACAGAAATTTTCTTACCATGACACCCCGTCACTGTTCGCTCTTCTCTCGGTTTTACGGTTTTGCTTTGTGGTCGTAGCGCCGTCTTTTTGGCATAAGACGCGTCTTTTAGTTAGACAAGCGGTTTGTTTGTGATTGCGCACGGCACATACTTTATGTCTATGGCTTCCTCGTCACATTTCCTTCAATCCCTATGTATGTTGCAACTGAATCGTGGTTTCTTGACTACTTACCACAAGTGTTTCCAGTAATGCTTAACGGTTCAATTGGTTAAAGCAGTAACTGCTGCCAGCTTTACTCACAGATGTCTTAGTAATGGCAAATGACTGATGCTACAACGGCTTTCCGTTACTTTCTTCAACCTTCGAATACTTGGGCTTGCATGATGTCTGCTTAAACTTTGTGTGCATTGCGTTTCAACGTTTTGTAGAAACTTAGTTCCTGTCGACTTACAAAGCACATCTTTCAAAGCAACAGCCGTCCCCAAATCTTACTGTTACATCCCCGGGCAACGCCGGGCTCTACTGCTAGTCTGTCTATATTTCTGCGATGAAGTATTATGTACACTATTTACATTATTCGGACTATTGTCCTCATCTTTGTCGCCATATTTATTACAACGTTTCGGCCTTTCAGTATCTGTCTATATTTCTGAGATGAGGTATTATGTACACTATTTACATTATTCGGACTATTGTTCTCATCTTTGTCGCCATATTTATTACAACGTTTGAAGAACGTTTTGGCCTTCTTCAGGTGGTTGGAATGTCGAACTGAACCCTTTATTTTGCTCACTGTTCTAGTTCCACATGCCATGTTTAATGGATATCAGTTGTCAGTTATCTCCTGTTAATTCCCCTCTCCAAGTTCTCCACTGCCTTAACCAGGTATTGAACTCACACTCTGGGTTCTGTCACTGGATCTAACTAATGCCTTTATCCACTGTGCCATGTGTCCTTGAAGAAGATTAGATCAGAGTAAACTAATATAGTTTTCACTGTTTATGTTTCTATCATCATTTTTGATGCAATCGCAAGCCATTATGTGTCCACCACCAAATTTTGTCATCTTTGTGGTGCATCTTGTATTGTTTCTTCATCTTGCTGGTTTTCTTACATATTATTTTACATTAAAAAATAACTTTATTTTGCATTCATCACTAAAAATTACTTTTTACCACTTTTCAGTATTCTAGATTAGAAATACTTTTGACTACTTCAATCTTCTATTCCAATGTTTTTCGGTTAATGATGTTTTTTTGCTGCTATATGCCTGTTCAAATTGCTTTTTCATAAAACTCTGTGTACTGTATAAACTAAAGCATCACTGTTAAGATTACATTCCTCATTTGTCTGGCTTTTAATTTTGTTATGCTTACAGAGACTGTCATGATCTTTCATCTTTTTTGTTTAACATTTGTGATCTGGTTTTCTTTACACTTAAAACACATCTCGTAGTAGTAAATGTCTTTTGGATGCTTTGAACACTATTTCTGGAAATTACCAGACATATGGCTCTCTGTTATTGAGTCATCTTCCCATTCAAAGTCATAACCTTTGTCTTTGTTTCAGCAGAAATTGTAGCCATGATTTTAATGCAAAAAAGCAAGCTGATGTTCAACAACAATGATTTCTTTCCAAGGCACCTTACACTCGTGTTAATAAGATTCCTACTTAGAAATTTGCATATTATTATAACTTTGTAAGAATGCAAAAAGCGATTACCTCCTTTTGGTTGAGATGAAGTCATGTAGGCCATGTGATGGTTGCTTAGAGACATCAGTACAGTCTAATGAAAGTGGTCAGTCCATTAGTTAGCTTCCAGGAGTCAAACAGAACATCTGCTTTTTTTAGTATGGGCAAAGACTAAATCTGCCCACTAAGGCTAAATTTGCCCATTCTGGTGAGCTGTCAAAGTGACAGCTCACAAGCCCATTGTGGGAAATTTGTCCTGGCTTTCCTATAAGAAAGGGTTAAGGTTAAAGGTGACAGAATTGATAAAAGCAACAATGGCTTGAAAGTTTAGTGCTGACAATTCTCTCTTTTAGACAGCAGAACAAAGATTCAAACTCCTGCTCAGGGTGTAAGAATAGAAAAAGAAAATGTTTATTTACATACACAAAGAAAGCTAAAGTGATTGTTATATTCCATGCTAATAGGAATATATACTTGAAAAACAAGATGGATAAAATAAGTAAATGTTTATTGTGCAAAACCAGTACAATAAGAATAAAGGTAACAGTTATGCACAAAGTCGTCACAAGTCAATCCAGTAGTGAGTGCTACTATTGGAAGGTCGGTAGTTCTCGCGTAAGTCTGAGTTGTACTCAACATATCCCAGCTAGACTCTGCAGTCCATTCACTTACAGATACTTATAGGTAGTTACTACCTATAGTGTAGTCACTCATAGGGGTGACAGGCTATTCCATTACATTAGGGATATATAGAAAATATGAGAGAAAGAAAGGGAGAAGAAAATTCCTTTAACTTAAAAGAAGAAAAAGTATTCATGTAAAGGTTTCCTCAAAATATTTCTCTGAGTGCCTAAAAGTTCTTTAAGCAAGTAAATTGTTCTTAAGGAGTTAACACTCACATAAGTTTTCTTCAGAGCTATTGTTGAGGAGGAAACAGTTGGAAGATCTGTAGCTTGTAGTTGAGTGAGTTCGTAGGCCGATGATAGGAATTTCAAGATCAAAGGAAGCAGATCTCAAGTAGTTTTAGTAGAGAGACGGTTCTGTCTTTAGAGCCAAGCATATAGATTTCTTCCTTGAAACAAGTTCCGAAGATGACTGGTATTACTGTCACTGACCTGATGTTATCACAGACGATGTCAAATACCCACTGCCAAAAGGGGAGCGTATTTTCGGTATTTATCAAGATTAGAAGGCTCAGAAATAACTTTTCCCTCCAAAATTGCTTGTACACTTTCCCAGCCTTCTTATTTATTAGAAAATATATTCTTATCTCTGATAAGAATCAAAGGTTTGGGAGCTAGTTTTGGAAGCATGGGTCTGACAAGTTGTGAGTTTTACCCCATGATTTTATGGTATCATGGTCAAGGCAGGTGTAGTCAAATTCCTTTTTATATTTTCCAGGTCTCTCATTCATCAGAAAATATATTCTTATCTCTGATAAGAAGCAAGGATTTGGCAGCCAGTTTTGGAAGCAGGGATGTATGTCAGGGCAAATATCAGAAAAGAGGCTAGAATATGGTTTTGTAAAACATTGTGGTAGTGGTTCTCAAATTAAATTCTGATACCATAGCACCATTTTTCCTATTTGGGAAATATGTCCTCACCAGTAGGATCATACTTATTATAAAACCCAGGTTGTGTGTGTGTGTGTGTCTATACGTTTATATATTCGATCGGATTTCCTACATTTTTCAACCGATTTCAACAAAACTTCACAGGACTATGTAAAATTACCTTGTGGTGGTTCTGACAGCGCCAAAAATTGGAAAAACACAATTGTTTTTGCACGAAATCAATTTGAAAACACGATTATGAGGCATCGCTTTCGAGGAATGAAAATAGGACAACTCATATCGAGTTATACTTATTATAAAACCCAGGTTGTTGTGTGTTTCGTTTATATATGGGATCGGATTTCCTACATTTTTCAAACGATTTCAACAAAACTTCACTTTTTTTTTTTTGGTAGTGTTTCTTATTGTCTTGCACACTTTTTTTCTTTATTTTTTACATTCAGAATGCTTTAAAAATTCCATTTACAAAACAATTGTTTATAATAAAATTCTATTCAATCGGTAGAGACTCATAACGATTGAAAACAATGTTTTTGTTTGAGTTTGGGTTTGACCAATTTGTAAAAAAACAAAAAAAACTAAGACATGCGTGTACATCAACCTTAAACAATAATCTTTGTCAATTTTATTTTTCAGTCTTTATGATAGTCGATACTTGATCTATCTCTTATTGTTACATCCCCAGGCAACGCTGGTCTCTACTGCTAGTACAAGATAAATTTTTCCTGTTCGAATCCCCATTGGGAATGCTAAATATGGGTTCTCTAAAAACAGAAAATTTCTCCAGATATGTAATCCCCATTGGGAATTATCACAGGTAAGATCCTATGACTCATTTCTTTTTCATATTGCTTGTTGTTGCATACATGTGTTATAGTTTCTGTGTGGGACAATTGTAAATATTTGTGTATGATTTTGTGATATAAAACTGTCTCTGAGAACAACACATGTTTGTTATTCCTTTTCTTTCTGCTGCTCCATTCCATCTGTGTATTAAGTTATTTTATCCTGGATATAATAATACCCATCATGGGGGAAATACAAATGAGAAATATTCCTTTTCATGCATAGTACCCATCAACTTTATCATCTCAGATCTTTCATTGGCCCAAAAGTTTTGCATTGCCTTTTTTCAGCTACAAGCTGCTTAAAGTTGTGTATTTTCTGTAATTTTCCCAAAATTTTTGCACACCAGTGTATATATGGGTTCTAACATCAAAAGATTGATTTTATTTTGAAACTGACAGTAATACCAAGTATCTTGTAAAGACCATAACTTTAAACATTCCCTTTGTTGATGTCTTTTATCTCTGGACCCTAAAAACATTTTGTGACCCTGGCTGAGAGAAGAGAGAGAGAATACAACTTATGAGTAAATTGGCGCTGATGACCAGAGGCTCCAAACATGGGAGAGGGGTGTAGAATTAGGGTTACAATGTAACGTGAAAAAGTTTGGAGAGAATTTTTGGACTGATGACTCAAAAAAGAATATGAAAAAAAGTAATCAGACAGAAAAAAAAAAACAAGACATATTACTATGTTCTTTGCCACAAACGTGACACAAATAAACATATGGAAAAATAAAGATAAAAAAGAAAAAAAACAGTAAACAGAGTTTGGACAGACAACGAAAAAAGGACAAATAGGGAAAAGAAAGAAAGAAATGACATGGTGAACACCCGCACTCACACATACACACTGGGGTGACTGTCAATTTTGATGAAACATTTTAGTGAGAGACCGATTTTGTTGTTTTTGTCTTTTTACAAAGGTTTAGAACCATGTGCAAAAGTCTATTGTTGATTTTGATTGCTACACTGTAATGTTATATGCCTGGCAGACTGTTTTTTTTATTTTGTTGCAGAAAAATTTGGCTACAAAAGTTTCACTTTTAAAAGAAAGTTTTCTGGATAAGGAAATTTGACCAGTAAATAAATTTTCCTGATGTTGACCTTTGAGGAAGTTCAATGATGTGCCACATAGAGGCCTGAATTCGCATACATAATGCAATGGAAAATTATTTTGAAAAAGAAAGACTGACAGCATTTTGTGATGGGGCATTCCCACTATGATCTCTATGTACTATTAATTAGTTGAAAATTTTTGTGACTATGGTTTTGCATGCATTCAAATGTTTTAAGTTTAGAATTATTTTGTTAATCTTAATTCACAGATAAATGATTGTTTTGTTCATTTTTGTAACAGAGTATGGAATTCTTTTTTTTTAATTTAAGAGCCATATGTGTGCCCTTTTGCCTTCATTGATTGAAGAATTAAGTTGTTAATTAGTTAATATCGGGAGTTAATTTTTGTGGAAAAATTAAGTTAACTAATTGTTGTGGGAAAAAGTAGATTTGGCCTGCATGGTTTGGGATTTTTGAATGTGTTTGGGTATGTGTCCTGGAGGGGAAATTATCACACCTGGTTATGTAGATAGGGGAACAATGTTGGGCAGAATCGGAGCTTTATGCTATGAAGTATTCAGTATCAAATGAATATATTCCTAAGATACCCCTGGGGTCAAGGAAGGGCCTTGATGACCAAAAGGAATTGGTCAGGTGTCTTTTGGGCTGCCAGGTCACAGTAGACAACTAAGGGAAGAAAACCCTTGTAACCATGGTAGATCCAGTAATGGATTAGGAGGTGCTGAGTGGGTGTGGTTGTTTCCCTCTTGGGGGAAGCCAAGGACAGAAGAAATTGGAGACGGTGCAAGTTGAGTTTTGGCACAAAGAAGTAGATGGTTAATAATAGTGATTATAGAAAATTAATGGTGGTAAATTTGTGAAGATTTGTTCAAGTAAATCAGGTAATATGCAAATACAAAAGTAATTAATTAGTTGTGGTTGAATGAATAGGATGATAATGAACCATGCGTGCTGTGTCACTGTGAGTAGGAAATGTGTGGATCATACTATATTTAAAGTGTAAAATTCAGGTAGCAAGGACATGGCTCATTTATGGAATTGATAGATGCTGTGGTGTGAGGCTTTTGGTCTGTATTGTGTGATTTTTGAACCAGTGTCTTTTCTGTGAATTGTGTGTATATTTCATGTAGTTTCAAGTGAAGAGTCAAGAAATTTTGTTCTCCCCAGGAATATTGGATTGCAGAGGTGGTACCTGCTGACCTGCTTGGAGGAAAATATAGGAGATGTCAAAGTTCACTGTTGGAGTGATTTGTATACAGACTGTTGTCTGAGACATTGACCTTGGGTCACAGAAGCTAGTGATCAAGAACAGACAAAGGATTATCTGGTATTTTGTTTTTTATTAAAAAAAAATGTTTGTGTAGTGATACTAGCAAATTAGTATGCATAATTTGCATAGGCAGAAGTGAACATTCTTATAAGTGGTCACCGAGAATAACCACTAGTAGTATGAGTCTAGCGACTGATTAGTGTTAACCTCTACTTCACAACAGTTTGTGAAGCATGAAAAAACTGGTCAGAATTTTGTTGTTTATGTTCATTCTTTTTCAGGAATGTTATAAGTGCATGCCGGAGGGGTCAAAAAATATTTTGTGACCCCAGCCGAGAGAAGAGAGAGAGAATACAACATATGAGTAAATTGGTGCCAATGGCCAAGACCCCACCCCAGCACGAGAAAGAAGATATACAAAAGCAGCATTTACAGGAGACATTTTGCCAGAAAACACAGAATTGCATGTGTCCAGTGAGTGGCAAATCCACCCTGACAATGTACCTGCCCATTCAGTGTAGCTTGTGCAACAGGTTTTGGCCAAGCACAACATTTCCTAGCTCTGACAACCCCCATATTCCCCAGACCGGCCCAAATCTCAAACAAGATTTTGTCAAGGAAATCCAAGAGAATGCAATGAGGCAGCTACTTGCTATCCTAAAAAGGTATAGGAAATTTAACAACTCCCTAGATTGAGTTGTGGCTTGATGAACAAAAACAAGACAATTGAACATTATAAAAATACACTTTATTTAAGAAATACATTATATAATGAGAATAGAGGATTGCTAAAAACATATTCTTTTAGCAGTTAAAAGTCATGACATTGGGGATGATGTCCAAATACCTGTGTCTATTTGAAATAGATGAAACTCTTATCTGAAGCTGTTTATATTCTGCTTCCATTAGCTGCTTGTCCTTGTATTATTCAAGTTTGCCTGCAGCCAGTATTGCCTGTTTTTGGAGTAGGTTGAAAATATATTTGTTCCGTTCATGAACACCTCAGCCTCTCAACTTGGTGCATGAATTCTATTTCGCACCTAATTTTGGATCATACCCATTATTATCACATGAATGGGTCTGACCTAATATCAGAGGGAGATAACCTATAATTTTTATCTTCTCCCAACACACAGGAAAACATGCAATTCAGAGTTCCATTGCATGTTACCAGTTCAAAACATTGTAATACAGTTCTTTTTTTTATATACAATAAGCATTTCAGTAATCTTTTCTTTTATTAATACAATATTTGTTATATAAATATAAATCAATTCTTTATAAATACAATAAGCATTTCTATCATTTAACAGATCAAAAAAATAAAAAGAGAAATCGATATCCTTGATATGTTAGTGTAAACCCAATAGTTAGTTTTTACTTGACAATTAACTTTTTCAATAAGAATAACTTCACTGGGTGTGAAATATAATAGTCCTTGATATCTTATTATTGATATATCTTTTTGCATTATTATGGTCAATTATTAGTGAATGCATGTATAAGTGTCCTCCATTTTTTTTTTAGACATTTGTAAATTTGTTAACTTGATTTGAATTATGTCCTTTTAGATTCTTAGCTTATATATTATATGTATACTATTATATTTATTGTTTAATAAATTTATTTTCTATCCTTGGTAAGGTATTTCAAGTATTAAATATACCAATTAAAAATGACATTACTTTGTCATTTGTATTTATTTTCATGACACTATATTTTATTATTTATATGTTGTACAGTTTGCGTTGTCACCATTTATGTTTTATGAGTCTGAGCATGATTAAAAAAGGATACTTTTGTGGTTACTTCAGTTGAACCATATAATCTTCCCATAGTAGCCTGTCATCATGAGGCAGATCAAATTTTCAAGAGTAGTTTGAAGAGCACTTTGGTTGGTACTTCTTGCATGTAAACAGTTTAATGTCTTATCAAGGACAACCCTAACAGGTACTATCACTCTGGGTCAGAATGGATCTGGGAGTAATGACAATCAAGGGGTGACTCCACACTATCCATGTCCTGCAAGTGGGGCCTCGTCACCAAATTTAGTTTAAAGTCTTACCCAGGACAGGACTGGTCAGTACTTTGTAGATGAATTCCATATAGAATCCCCAACTCAGAAATACTAATGAACAAAAACAAAAAAAACTGTCTTTTGCTGACAATATCAGTTGAGTTTTTCTACTATAAACAGTAAATTTTGCATTATTTCAAGTGATCTTTGCATTTTGTGAATATGTAGCATTTTAAATTAACACTTGTGTTCTGAAGGTCAAATTCTTTTCTTACATGCATGTTGGCACTTGTTTTAAATCTTGTACTTGTTCTTAATTTCTTCTTCATCATTGAAGATTTTGAATTGAAGATTGGATCTTATTCACCCTTAATTATCATTATCACTACCATGGATACAGTTAATACCTTGATCATGGACAAGATTTGCCCAAATAAGATGTGGTTGTAATTTAGTCATACTTAGGACCAAGTTGGCCAGTATTGGGATGGCAAATAAGTGATCAGAAAGTGGCCAAGAAAGGGATGCAGCCTAAAGTCTTACCTAGGGCAGGACTGAAGTATAAATGGATGTAGTTTAAAATCTTACCCAGGACAGGACTGGCCAGCAGTGACCATTAAGTAGTTACAGTTTAAAGTTTTATCCAGGACTAGAGTGGTCATAAGTGACCATTAAGAAATGAATGGATAGATGGATGGATGGGTGGTTGCAAGTTTAAGACTTACCCAGGACTATATTGGTCATAAATGATCATTAATAAATGGATGCAGGTTAAAGTCTTACCTAGGACTATATTGGTCATAAATGATCATTAATAAATGGATGCAGGTTAAAAACTTACCTCGGACTAAATTGGTCATAAATGATCATTAATAAATGAATGCAGGTTAAAGTCTTACCCAGGACTAAATTGGTCATAAATTATCATTAAGAAATAAATGGAATTTAAAGTCTAGGACTAGATTGAACATTATGTGTCAAGGAAAACATATGTGATATGTTATGATTCTCATAAGATGTATCTCTTCTAGATATGTGTATGGAACATATATTTCCATCATTTCCACAGAAAAGTTCAGTCACCCTGCCAAGTTTCCAGAATGGTCTAGCTTTTGCAGCATTTTTAATTAATACTCTATCTATTGTCTACTTGTATTTTATTATTAAAATCTATATCATGTAGATCCTTGCAACTTTCTCTTAGACTCAAGAGATATTCCTCATTTCATAATTCTTTGAATTTAGTTAATAATTTCTCCGTTTCACTGAAAGCATCTACTAACTGAGACGTGGAAGTAGGTTCAATTTCAGGAGATGCACCAGAATCAGTTTTCACAGAAATTTCTCCATTTACATTAGGATGTAAAGAGGCATCAGATGTTAATGGTAATAGTTCAGTATCAGTTGTACTCTGATATGTTAGAGGTCTGGAGTTTATAGCTACTTGTTCATCAAATTTGAAGTCTGGTCTGTGAGGAATCCAAATTTATTTTGAAAAGTCTTGTGGGGGAAACTTCTATTCTTTCTATGATCCCTTCATTCTCTTGTTGCTGAAATATATTGTTATAAGCAGTAGCAATTTTTTTTATTTCTAAAGAATGCATAGTTCTATCAAGCACTTTCAAAGTAACTTGATAATTAGATAGCACTGATTTGATCCTGTCTTCGTGCCAGAGTAATTCCATGAAATATGAATAATAATAATTGCTGATACATTCATCTTCATCAAAGGATGATGTGCATGAATCCACAACCACCTTTTTCTCTAAATTCCTTTTGACATTGGATAATTTGAAGGCTTTAGGAAATATTTCCGGATAAGTGGACTTTGGTTCCAATACCAATTTTACTCGTCACTTGGGACATGAAAAATGTTCAGAAATTATAGTATAATAGTTGTGGTGAATGTTAGAAGTTTCAGGTTCCTCTAGAGTAACTTGATGACTGTATAGAAAAGTTAGACTGTTCCTGAAAGGGGAAATACCATTTGGCATTTTCCACACCAAGCCGTACATACATTTAACAAATTAGGCATCTTCCATTTGTTGAAAAATGCCAACTTCCAGAATTCCTTGAACGTTTATTTGATTACTTGTATGAGAAAAGTCTAATTTGTAATTTAATTTAGCCAAATTGGTTATCACTTGTCTGAAGTCATTGAACTTGAATTGAATATTAAATTTATTGTCCAACAAAACAGGAATAGGAAGTGATATCCTGTTGCCTACATTTACTTTCAAAATGACTTGATGTAATTTCTTAATGGAATCAAGTTTGTTAATATGCAGATGACAAATTGTCAAATTGGGTGAAACACACCTAATAGTTAATAGACTCTCCCCCCAATTCGTTTTCGAAAATAGTCCCCCCTCTACAATATTTAAGCATTGTGTAAACTTTTTCCCAACAACTTTGCAAAGATGGAGGAATGCAAAAATTCACCTCATACGTCAAAGATATTCAGGATTTTTTAAAGTTCCAGACGGAACAACAAATGACAATATTAGAGCAACAGAAAAAAATTCCAGATGCAACTACAGGAGGAAAAAATTTTAATAGACAAATTCAAATTTCAACGAAAAATGGAACAAAATGCATAAGGAGTTTCAAAACAAAATTCTGGAAATAACTGAGAATAGGATTTAAGAGAAAAAAAAACAAAATGATTCTTTCCCCAGAGAATACAATATGGAATTCAATTGAAATATTCATGTACAGTCCAGACGAAGAGATAACTTTTGAAGAGTATTTATAAAAAATATACGGACGTGTATAACGAGGACTGCCACTCGTGGTCTGAAGGAAAGAAGGTTAGACTTCTTTTAAGCAAGTTAGGAACTGCTGAGCATAACAAATTGGTAAACTACATTTTACCGAAAAACTAGCGAGTTAACTTTTACCGAGGCGGTAAATATATTAAATGAATTATTTAGTAAAAAAGACATCTTTGTTTCACAAGAGGTGGAAATGTTTGAATCTGATGAAAGATGACGAACAAGACTATATAACGTACGCAGCCAATGTGAATAAGCATTGTGAAGAATTCAAGTTAGCAGAGTTAAGCGCTGACAATTTTAAGTGCTTAGTGTTTGTTCAAGGGCTGGTATCAGAAAGAGACGCAGAATTGAGAAAATTAGTACTTTCAAAATTGGAAAAACCAACCAAGGGTTACAATACAGAAATTGGCAGAAGACTGCACAAGATATGTTAGCGTAAAAAGATTCAAAAAAGATAGAACATTCTGGCGTTTCGCATGTAAGGAAAATACGCTACAAAAAAGAAAGTCACTCTACCAAAATGAATTCTAAAATTGCGGATTATCAAACAAAAAGTGCAATACCAGAGAAAAATAAACAAAAACTCCCAAAGCCATGTTTTGCTTGCGGTGAACTTCACTGGTACAGATATTGCAATTTTAGGAATAAAAAATGTTTCAACTGTGAAAGAGTGGGTCATAAAAGCTCGCACTGCAGGTCAAAAAATAAAGACAATAAAATAAGAAAATTAAAGTCCGATGAGGTGAACGATGGAATAACCAGAAAATTTGTTACCGTCGAAATAAGTAATAAAAAAATAAAAATGCAACTTGACACTGGTTCCGACCTATCTATCATAAATTTGCATACGTGGAAGAAGTTGGGGAAACCAACTTTAATGAAAACAAATAAAATCGCGAGGTCAGTGACGGGAGAAAAAATACAATTTATTGGAGAATTTGTTACAAACGTCACGTTAAATAAAAAAACGTGAAAAGCTAAACTATTTGTCATAGAAAATACCACGAACTTACTTGGTACGAATTGGATAACAGAATTCCAATTATGGGATCTACCGATAAATTCTTTCTGTTACAAAGTTTGAAAATTTAAACTGCGAAGCCAAAAAATTAGTAAAAAACTTAAGGAAACATTTCCTACTGTTTTTTTTTCTCCAGGTTTGGGAACGTGTACCAAGATGGAGGCAAAATTCCAGCCAAAACAAAACGCTCAGGCGGTATTCAAAAAAGAAAAGGAATGTGCTGTTTGCTTCAATTGAACAGATAGATAAAGAATTGGACAGATTAGAGAAAAACCGGTGTATTTAAAAAAACGTTGAATGGGTAACACCGACGATATATGTGAAAAAAAAGCTTCAGAAAGTAAAAATGAAATCGACACCGAGAAAAACTGGGAACGAGTTACCCGCAGCCAAGGACATGCAGTATTATTAAATGATTTAAGTCAACAAAAAGAATCTACAAGAAACAAAAGTGAGTCCATAACCACAAGAAGAACCTAAGAAACGCAAAGCGGAAGGTTGTTTCTGGTAACACTATGGAGATATAAAAAAAAAAAAAAACGGATTGGCTATATGATGTACTTGGTGAAAGGAGAAAAATTCACGTACAGTAAACAGATCAGACGACGTTTTTCAGACGTGGTTGACAGCGGTCCCAAAAAAAAAAAAATGGAGGTGATTTTCAATATGTTTGATCTAACAACGCCTGCAAATAATTTTACCTGATGTACGCCGATCAGAAGAAAAAAAAAAGGCAACTGATCATTTAAAAGTGGATCCAAAAACGTAGGAGATACGCTACGATGTTGCTAAAAAAAAAAGTTTTTTTTTTTGTTTTTTCTTCATATTTCTAAAAATAAAATAAATTTAACTGTTTTAGGAAAGTTATACCGGAAAATATGGTGAAACACTACCTATTCTATAGTTAAATAGACTCTCCCACCTAGATATAAGTAGTAGAAGTAGCAATGTCGCCGGGTGGCTTCAGTGGATTGGTGACTCAGTCAGTCGATGTCGGACCTAAAAGTATCAACCACCACAACTAGATTGCTGAGTCATTAACTATTATTTCAAGTTCTAACGTTTTTGTACGTCGAACCTCTTTTAGGACCGATTTAGTGAAATACAAGCCTCCACTGTATTATAACTACTTTACAAATGAGTGCAAAATGAAGGGTAAACTCGTCTTAAATATTGACAAATTAATTTCAAAAGTGACCAGGATCATGACCCTATTTCCAACTTCACTGATAAAAATCGGGAATCGATGTTTCAACCAGTATGGCAAATAAATCAGATTTCGTTGAAGAAATAAAACAAACTGTGACTGGGTATTGTTGGTATCCACTTTTATAAAATTAATGAATTATATCTCTGATAAGAAATTTTTTACATAATATATTATAAAATAAAACTATATTTATTCAAAAGAATATCTTTCGAATGATATATATATATATATATATATATATATATATATATTATATATATATATATATAAAGTAGCGTCCAAAACTTTTTAACAAAATTTTAAACCTAATATTTGTTAGAAATAACAACTGTCAGAAAAGATGAAATTTTGAATACTGGTTTTCGTTATCATCCATTTTTTCATACTAAAATTTGAATCATTTGCAAAAGGAAAGAAAAAAATTATAACAATTATTTTTTATTTTCAAATTTGGACGCAATATATATTTTTGAATATATATATATATATATATATATATAAATATATATTTAGCATATTTTTCAACAGCTTTGTGTTGTATATACTTATTTGTTGCCAAAACACGTTTCTTATATAAAATTGGTTTACATTTTTATGAATGTTGAATAAAAATCTGGCAGCCTTAATATTTTGCTTTTTCATGGCAGCTATCAATATCCAGAATTAAATCTGTTTAATTTATTACATATTTCCAATGTTTAAAATCTTTTTATTTTCTTCAAAAAAAAAATTTTAATTTTTCAAAATTTTTTTACAAATCTATTTTTTTTATAAAATTATTATAAATTTTTTTTATTTCAATTTCATTCCATCCTGAAACAGACGCTATTTTTGGTTTCCAAAAACAAATTTGGAATTAGAAGTTCAAATTAAAAATCGTCATTAAACATAAAAAAAGTTTATATATATATATATATATATAATGAGATATATATATATGATTTATGTTAAAAATATATTATATTTATAAATACATATATATATATTTTAATAATGCGGTGATATATTCATATATATATATATATATATTTATTATATATTTCAATAAATATTTATATATATAATATAGATATATACATAAATGATATAAAACAGCATTTTTTTGATCCAAACAGATTGTCAGTATAAAAAGATGAAACAAAGATTTTAAAATTTAAAAATACAAATAAAAATTTTATAAATTTTAGATCCTGGATTTGAGCTAAAAAAAAAACCTTACTTCCCTCATTCTGCATATTTATATATTTGCATTTCTCCCTTTCTCCTCCCCTTCTTTTCTTTTTACCAAAGAGTCCTTCTCTTTCCTTTCTTTTTACAAAATGTCCAAATAACGTTTGTTTGCTTATTTGTGTTTGAAAAAAGATTAAAATAACTTTAGTAAACAATTTTTTGTTTTTTTAAATAAAAAATGCGTTTGGTGTTTGAATTGACCTCCTGAATTTTAAAAAGTTAAACCCTCCACATGTTAATTTTACATTTATTTTTTTTCACACGCCTAATTTGATAGTTTTTAATACTATTTGTTTCCTGGTTTGTCTATATTCTGCCCATTATATATTATATATATATATATATATATATATATATATATATATATATATATATATATATATATATATATATATTCCTTATATTTATAGATTCATATTTTCATTTATAAAATTCATTAAATAATATAGACAAGTGTTGTCTAAATTATGATTATGTAAAATTTTTTCGTATCTTTTAAAAGATAAGACGTTTGGTTTTATTATCATTAACCGAAATATTCAATCAATATTTATCCATTATTTTTTAATAAAATTAAAGCTTTAAAATTACTTAAACCATTTTCAAAGATGTAATTACAAACATATCAAACAATATACGGACTTTAGCGATTGATAGTCTGTCATTTTTTTGTTTATATTAATTGGGTCACATGCAACGATAAACACGCGCATATAAACGCTATATAAAAATCAAATAACATCTCATATAAACATATCATTTACTACGATTAATTTAATTATAAATATATAAAGCCGTTGGTATAAACCAATTTTTTCTTCTAATACCCAGACAACACTTGTCTATAATATTTAATAAATAGTATATATATATATATATATATATATATATATATATATATATATATATATATATATATATATTTTGAACAATAAAAAAATTTAAAAATTAAAATCTTTATATACATATAATATGTATAATATTTATTCTAATATTTGTTATTTTTGGCCAAAGTATATCTAAATGAAATAATAATAAAAAAACGAAAGAATATTAATCTTTTATCCACATTGTCATTTCAGATTTTCTTTTTCATATTTTTTTTGTTCAATATATATATATATATATATATATATATATATATATATATATGTGTGATCATGAATTTTAGCAGCAATCCTTTTCATGCACATTTTATTGAATACGACAGACAAGGTGCTTTTATTTAGTTTTTTACAATTTCTCATGCGATCTAATAATTTTTTCTTTTCGGATGATAAATTATATAAAAACTGTCCGAATGTTCTTTTATCCGAGCGCTTTCGGCTATACATTTAACCATTTTCAAAGATTAAATATTTTAACTGTTAAAATAAAATAAAAAATTTTTTATGTATGTTTTTATAAAATGTTTTCATTTTTTTTAACACAGTCAAGATATTGTGTCCATATTCAAAGTTAATATTATTAAGTTTTTTTTTTTTTTTTTTTTATTAATAAAATTAGTCTTTCCATTATTTTTCCCTTTTTTTTGCATGTAATAATGATATTATATTTGTGTTGTCAACAAGTATGTTACGAATATTGTCTCCAATAGGTCTTACATGAATATTTTAAATGAGATCTAATTGAGCTATGGTCAAAAGAGATGTAATGTCTTCTGTTAAAATTTTGTAGTAAATCCAATATAATTATTTATTTATTTTCAATTTTTTTGCGATTTATATATATTTTATATTTAATTTTCTAAATAATGGTTTTTTATGTAATTTGAAAATTTTATAAGTTATTATTGTAAATTTTTCCAAAATTTTTATTTTTTATATCTGAGATAATTAATTTATTTTTTTTTTTTTTTGTAAAGTTCTCGATTTTTTTTCTTAGATTTCTCATCTTTTTTCATTATTGTTCATTTTTTATTAAATTTTTATTTCAAATAACATGTTTTAATATATGTTATTTAATATATATATTATAACTATATTTATATATATATATATTTTTATTTAAGTTGTTTACATAATTGGAGTTGATTTAAAAAAATAGAAAAGGTGATTTTGAACGTCTTTTGTTTAGGGTTATTTTTTATTTTGACTGGATGATTTTCTCAAAAAATGAAGAAGAATTTTATCTGTAGAAAAGAACAAGATGATTTGAAGTTTTTAAAAATATTCATTTAATTTGATAAAATGAAGCAAAAAATTTTTGAATTTTAGAATTTTTCTTAAAAAAAGATTAAAATTAAATCAGAAAGAGACACTTGAATATTCTTTTCAAAAAAAAATTTTAAATTTGTTGGAATCTAATCTTGAGAAGCACACTATAAATTTTCTAAAGATATAAAAGGAAAACAATACATGACATACCTTCCTAATTTTTTTTTGTGGATAACAGAATATCTTTAGAATTTAATCTTTAAAATAACTTGTTTTCTTATTTTTAAAAATTTTAGAGGAAATTTGAGCCATGATTTAACTTAATAATGTTTGAAAAAAAAAAAATTTTCAAAAATATGAAAAAAAATAGCTGGTTTAAAAATAAATTTTAAGAAAAAAGAAAAAAATTTTTGAAAAATATAATTTTTAAAAAAAATCCAAAATGGATAATTTGGAGTTTTTGATTTGAATAAATGAATGTTTGGCAATTCTGAAGAATATAAAAATTTATTTTGATATTAAAAATTATATTATCTTTATCAAATCAAAAAAACCTGATAAATTTTTCCATTTTTTTTTTATAATTTCGCGACTTTCAATAGTAAAATTTTAAAATTAAGAAAAAATAAAATTATAAAATAGGAAAATAGAAAACACAAAATTTATCAAAATAAAAGTTTTTTTTTTATTCAACAGATTTATTATTTTAAAATATGGTTTTTAAAATATTTCATTTTAACAAAATTAAAATATTTTTTAAATTATTATGTTGGAAAATTTGAATAAGTTAAAATCAGAATTAAAATTTAAATTTTAATACACAAATTATGACATTTTTTTCAAATATAATGTATATTTTTTGACTTATATATAATTTAATTTTCAGTTATTTAAAACTTTGCAATTTATTTAAAACCAGAAAATATTTTATATTGTATATTTTGTCTGAATTGATTTTATATATCTATATTTAAATGTATCTTCTTGGAAAAAAACATCAATGGTATTGTAATTTGAATTCATGTGATTAAAATTGAATTTTTGGCATTAAAATTCTTCTATGTTTTAATTTGATATAAACAATTTTTATTTAAAATTCCCAATGGTAAAAATAGAGTTTTTGGTTTCCAACATTGTTTGTATCAATAATAATATTTAGAAAAACATTAAACAAAATTTTTAAATTTTTAACACATTTTCATGTGTGTGAAAATTGATTAAACCATTTTGTTTATAAATTCTTTAAAGTTTAATATTTTTTTATTTGCATTATTTTTGGGAAATCCTATGGCATAATTTTTATGTTTTCATTTATTTCGGATGGTTAAAGACAAATTCTCCTGGTTTGATTTTGTAAATCCATTATAAATTTTCAAATTTTTGATTAAAATATTTTTATTTCCTTTATTAAGAAAATATATTTATATAAATTTATTTAAATGGATCTATATTACAGTTTATATGATATTAAAAAAACATTTTACTCTATATTTATTCATTTACACTGCAAATATCTTTTTTAAATTAGATTTGTTATTGATATTTAAATAGTTTACTTAAATATATTTTATTTGATCCTTGCTGGATGTTCAATGAAATATTTTTTAAAAAATTATGAATATATTGAAATGATCTTCAAAAACATTTTTTTTACATATTTTTGAAAATCAACTTTCTTTTCAAATGTGGAATAATTTATAAATATAAAAATAATGGATTTTATTTATATATATAAATATATTTTTTAAATTTTCATTTTAAAACTAAAAATGTCAAATATATTTGCAGTATATTTTCATTTATTTATTAAACTTTAAAAAATTTATTTCATCTATTAATTTAGTTTAAAAAGTTTTATATTATTAAAGAAAATTTTAATTATTGTATAAATAAAATATTTGTCATCTATATATATATATATTGTTATATAGAGAGAAAATCTAATGGAAATTAATAAGATAAAAATTGTTAATTTATATAAATATATGTTTTATAATTTCTTTATTATTTCTGTCTATATATATATATATAAAATAAAAAATATATCATTAATTTTTTTCGAATTTTTCAAATAATCCATGAAAAAATTTCATTTATATATATATATATATAATTAAATTATATATATACATATTCTCTGTGTATTTATTTTTATTTGTTAAATTTTCTTAATTTTCACTTATTTTATCATTTGTAGCTCTTATAAACTTTATTTTTTGGATACATATCCCAATACTATTTCTCATTATATATAATTATATTATATTGATTTCATATTGTTACCATATATTATTCCAATTTATATTATATTTCAAAAATCTTTTTTCCCATTTTGTCAAATTTGGTAAATAAACTTATTATATATTTTTGTTAGATATTTTTTTTCTAAATTTTTGAAACAATTTTTTAAATTTTTTTGATATCATTTCTGATAATTTTAAATTATTCATAAAAATAATTGAAAGATTTAGGATTCAAAATGGTTTAAATTAATCAATTTTCCATTTTTTTTTTATTTTTTATTTATATTAATTTAAAATTCATCATCTTTTGAATTTTTCTAAAACATTTTTCCTTCCATTTAGGTTTCAACAATTTAATTATATTTTTCCACTTTTGGATTTTTTTTTTAATACAAATTGAAGTAGATTTTTTTCACCTGACAAATTTTGAACCTTTAAATTTTTGGTATCAAATTTCTTTCCTCTTTTTTTGACTTTTCATTTACATTATAAATTATCTTAATTTTGTAAAATCCAGAAAAAAAAAAAATTTTTCATTATTTGTTCATGTTTATTTAAAATCCTAAATTTTAAAATTCAGGAAAAAAGAATATTTTAAAGATAAATTCAAAAAACTGATTTATCTGAAAATAAAACCTGGCAGAAAATTTTTTTATAAATTTTTTTCTGAATATTTAAAATAAAATATAAATATTAATTGATCAGATTTTCTTTGTTGCTTTCAGAAATATAATCTGAATAATTTAGTTAAAAAATCATGAAAGATTTCAAACTTTTAATATTTTTATAAATATACTTTTATATTTTTTATATTTATTTAATTTTCCACTTTTCATTTATTCTAAAAATTTATCCATCAGTTTCAATCAATTTCATCTTGGTTGTTTTTCAGCAATGAATTTTCATATATTTTTATAATTTTCTTTATGTTTTTTCTTTAAAAACTGATTTCAATCTTTTTTTGATTTTAAATTGCTATTTCAAAAATTTTTTTGCATTTTTTGATTTGAAATGTTGTCTGATAAGATATACTTTTGGAAATAAAAGTGGATTTTAATTTTGATCCATTTATTTTTAATAATGTTAAAATTAAAATAATTAATTTGTTAAATTTAAATAAATAAGAAAAATTGTCTTTTTTCATTTTTGATCAGTACTTATTTTTTTAGGAAATTGTTCCAAATATTAAAATTAAATTTCCAAATATGGTAAAAAATAAAATTCTTTAAGTGTCGGAAAAATTTCTAAATTATACCCATTTAAATAAATTTTTGAAGTTTTCCAAAATTAAACAAATTTTTTTATAATTTTTTTTATTTTCATAAATTTAATTTGATTTTGAAAATCATAAATTTTTGTATTATTTACCTATTACAAGAAACATGGTTGTGAATTCACCCTTGAAATATTTTGTTAATATTTTTATTTTTTTCCAAATAAATTTTCAGGCATATGGATTTGAAAATATTTTTATTATTTTTAGTTCCCAAAAAATAATAAATCCATTTTTTTGATTTTTAATTTTTGTTATCAAAAACATTGGAAAAATGCATTTTCATTATTTTTAATTTTAATATCAATTTTTGATTTATTGATTTTTGAATTTTCAAATTTTAAGAAAATTCATCAAATATATTTATTGTTAAAAATTTCGCATTTAAAAAAGATTTTAAAAAAATAAAAAAACATTTTTTCTTAAATTCTTTCCAAAAAAATAAATAATATATAAACTTTTAATAAATTTATATATTCTACCTATAATCTCAAATTTTTCTGAAAATGTTCTTGACAGATTTTTCAAAATGAATATATTTGTTAAATTACATAAAAGCAACATGTTCAATAAATTTATTCTAATTTTTCTTTAAAATCATCTTTTAAATAAATTCCATATTGTCAAAAAATATGATACTTCTTTCTTGTTCATTTTATAAATATCATAACCTAAAATTAATCATTTCTTTTAAATAAAATATTTATGCTCATAAAACTTTCCAGATTATATTTTTTTTAAAAAATATTTTTGAGAAATTATATTACCTGTTTTGTTTATTTTTTTAAGTTTCTAAACAAGATTTTTATTTAAAGATTTATAAAAATTATATACCCTTGTGCAAATTAATTGAAACAAAATGAATAATTCCGTTATTATTTACTTTTTTCTGTATTTTTTCAATGAAACATGACCCAGTGCACATGTTAGTACTTCGTATGTTCATTCCATGAAATCGTTCCTTGCAGATTGACCACAGATTCTCGATTGGATTTAAATCAGGAGAGTTTCCAGGACAGTCTATAGTACTTTGATTTGCTCACTGGTAAGCCTTGCCAGTATGTTCGTACAACGTTACAATTTTCATACGCTTCCTTGGAGTAACGTCTATTGCAAACAATTGCCATAGGACAACTAATCGACAGTCGAGACAATAGTGCCTGGGTGTGATGAAAATCTGATGCAATCACAGATGACACAATATTTTTCAAGGTCAAACAAATTTCATCATACACACCAAAAATAGATTCATATTACTGCACACCACTGCAAATGACCTAATCTGAGGAAAAATAATAAAAATCGATTACACCCTGTCACTCCAGTGGGTCTAAAACTGACCGTATGGTGAAAGAAAGGAAACTAAAGCAGTTGTTTCAATTAATTTGCACAAGGATGTTATATTTTTATAAAGTTAGTTTTTGTTAATATCAATATCATATTTGAAATTTAAGAAAAAGTACTTTATAAAATAAAATATATGATAAACATTCATAAGTTAAGATGTTATATAATTTTTTATAATGTATCTAATGTCATTTTAAAAATTAAAGTTATTTATGAAAAACATAAAAAATCAAATAATCTTAAAATGATGAAAGTATGATAAAATACTTAATCCTAAAGAAAATAAAAAATTTATGAAATATTTTTTGTTAGAATTTTAATACATGAATAATTAATTTTTAAATCAACAAAATCAACCAAGTCTAAATTTCCATTGAACTAAATTATAATTTACAAAAAGGGCTTAAACTTTTTTCTATTATATTTCGGGTTTTAGTGAATTTTCAATTGAAATTTATAAAATCAGATTTGCTGGATCTAATAATTTAAATCTTTATTCACACCAGTCAATAATGTAATATAAGTCCCAATTTGCTATATCCTTATATCATATCTTTTTAACTATATATCTATATATTTATATATATATAATCAAGATTTCATATTCAGAAGGTTAAATTTGAAATATTTAAATAAATATTTTACCATATTTTTTTTTTTATAAATTTATAAATATATAGGAAATAATTTTAAATATATATTTTATTTATTTATATTATATATTTTTATATATAATTTTTTTAATTTCAGTGAATTTTAATATATAAACAGTCTGGAAATTTTGAATTTTAAAAAATAAGAATAAATTTTAATAATCGAATACCTAAATCAAATCATAATTTTTTCATTTTTTTTTTTTCAAAAGTATACAGAACTTTTTGAAAAATTTTCAAATAATAATTCTATATACTTATATTAACATATATATTTTGTAAAATTATGTAAATTGATTTAATTCCCTGACTTTTTAAAAAAAAATATATCCAATTGATCAGAAAAAATTTGTCATGTTAACATTGTAAACTAAAAACCTCATACCATTAAAAAAAAACATTTTAGATGCTTAAATTTGAAAATTATTTTTTTTCCTGATAAAATAATTCAAAGTTTTTTATTTATAAAGAAATTTTTATATATAAATTTGAATTCAGTTTTAGGTTGATTCTGTATATTTAAGGTTCCATTAAATATTTTAAATGAGTCATAAAATTTATTTATTTTTATTTGAAATTTTTTGCTTTCACTTTTAAAAAAGTATTGGATCAATTATTAATATAGAAACAAAGATATTCCTATTCTTTTTTAAAATAAAAGTCCAAATTTGAATTTTAATTTGCTTCATTTTTTTCATTTATTTTAATTTATTTGACTCACTATTTAATACCGAAAAATATGTTAATATATTCTTATGACTGTCTTTTAAATTAAATAAAAAATTTAAATTAGAAATTAATTTTACTTAAAATTTTCTGTTATATTTGTCAAAAATACATGCATTTGCTATGTTTTTATATATTTATCTATAGTCTTAAAGTTTTATATAATATGGATATATATTATATTTTTAAAACACATTATATTATCAATTTAAATGAAAGATTATTAATTTTTTTTTATTTGAATTATAACATGAATTTTTTTTTGTCATTGTCTATGTTTATATTTTAATTGTATCACATTCTTTTTTTGCTATAAAATTCTTAAGTATCTGTAAAGGATAGATTTCAAATGTGCAGTAAATTTCCATTTCTTAAAAGAAGACAAATGATGGATAAAAAGGATTCCCCTGCACCAATTCAAAAAATACAAATTCTGAATTTGACATTGTTTAATTGTAAAAAAAAATTTTGAACCATATTTGAAATGCTCATTTAAATTTGACAAAATTATTATAAATATTTATTTTCATAAAGTCTGGAGAAAAAATCTAACTGAAATTTGGTAAACGAGAATGCAAATTTCTTTCATTTTTTTTATATCCTGCATTAAATATGTATAATTTTTTTAATGGCCTTTAACTATCAAAATCAATTGAATCTATCTATATTTATATAATATATATATGTATGATATATATATATACAACATTCAACTATAAATATTTTTTCTTTTGCACATTTCGTTTGTATTTCATTAACATTCATTCTACCCATTTATTTAATTAAAGATTATAAAAAAATTTCATTTTTTCCAAATTGTCAAGATTTATAATCCATTCATTAAATAAAAAAAATGAACTTTCCTTCCAAAATATTTAAAATTCTAAATTTTTTTATTAATTTAAAAAAGCAAATTGAAATATACTTGATAACAATGAACAGAAAGGTTATTATAAATATGAATCCTTTTATGATATTTTAAGGAAAAATAAAAAAAGTCAATTTAAGATAATATAGATCTTTGAAATTGAAAATTCTTTAGAAATGCATTTATATAACATAGAATGTAATTTTATGGACGGGTTATAATTTTGTTTTAACAATGGCTTGCATTTAAAAATATTCTCTTTGATAAATGTTTAAAGACAAAATTTTCATTTGAATATGTTTGTTAAAGCCTTAAATAACATGATTTTAATTTTTAACCATTTTTAGTATTAATAAGTATTTAGTAATAAATTTTCCATTTATAAAAATAAATTTTCATAATCTTTTTTAAACTTTTTCTATTGGAATTTAAATATATATAAATATATATATTATTTATTGGTATATATTTCTATAAATATAGAAAATATTTATTCTGAAAATTTGAAAAACAGTGAAAAAATATTCTAAAATTTTTTAATTTTGAATAAAATGAATTATTTTTCATTTTTAATGTGAAATTATGGATTCCTATTTAACATTTTTTTTTTCAATGCCAAATCCTGAGGTGGCTTCCTCACTTTATATATATCCATATATAATATATATTTGATATATTATGATGCACGTGCAATTTTCTAGAGAAAAATAAAACAAAAGTAAATATTTTTTATACATGTTTAACAATATAATATATTTATTATAATTTTTATAATTTAATAATATATAAATATATACATATATATATATAAATATGAATGATTGGATTTAAAAATTTTGAAATATTTGAAATTCACTGTTGATTTTTTAAAATATATTTTATTTCATAGAAATTTTGTATCATGTCAATTATGGTATAAATTGTTTTGAATTTTGGTTTAATCGTTTGTTTAAATTTTCTATAAAAAAAGGATTTGAACGGTTGAACGGTATTCCAACCATTCAATAAAATGGTTCCTAAAGATTCATTTGCAAATGGAATCATTATAAATTTGATAGTATATCCTATATTTTTGTTATCTCATTAAAGTATTTACATACTTTTTGCACATTTTGTACATTTCCTCTTTTGAAATGGGTTTCTTCAAAGATATATATAAATAACTATGATTCATTTATTTGTCCTAAATATATATTAATAAATTTATATGTTAAAGATTTAAAAAAAAAATTTTTTGAAACAATATGAGAATTAAATTAATGTTTTTTAATAATATTTTACAGTTTTTTAATTTTCCAAAAATTTAAGATTTGATGTCTTTATTGAATTTCCTATACATTTTAAATATACATATCAAACTAATTTTATATAGAAATGAAATATAAAGCAAATTGATGATCATCGAATTGAGAAGAATGGATTATTTTACTTTTTATCATTAAATTAAATTTTTTTTATTTTTTTTTTTATTTTTTATTTGATTATATGAGATAAACTTTTTAAAAATTTTTTTTTTAAAAAAACAAATGAATTATATCCTGATATTATGATTTACCTGTAAAAAAAGAGTTTTTAATTCAGTCTTCTTGAATTAGATATTTTTAAAAGAAAAAATTAAATTTATGCCTCAATACTTTTTAAAAAAATTACCAGTAATAAATTTTGAATTTTGGGATTTATAAATTTAAAAAAAATAATCATTTTTCTAAACTTTTATATTGCCTTTAGCAAACAAGATGAGGACAAAACTTACACTAAATAGAGTTTAATATGTAAATTTATAGACCATTAGATGAAAAAACGATAAAATAGATATATATTGAAATCTTTATATATATATAATATAAAATAAAGGAAAAATAACATATGAGATATCAAATAAAACAGAAATAGACAGATAATGATAGATGAAAGATAGATAGATGAGAGATAGATTATTTGCAGTTTCTGAGAAGATTATACTTTCAATGCAAAATTTGAATTAAATGTATATATAAATGAATACATGCTAATAAATTCATAGATTTTTTACATGAAAACTGTGATGTCCATAAATATTGAAAAATGGTATGGTTTTCAGAACAGAAACGAAAAAGATATTAGATTTTTTCATGATAGATTTATTGATAGATTAGAAATCTTGAAAATCTTGTTTTTTCAATTTTTATTTATTGGATCCTATATAGAAATTTTAATAAATAAAGATGAGTATGGTATGTGAAATGAATTTTAAAGAATAAAATATTTTAAAATATTTTTTACTTTTTAATATTTTTTTCCATTCTTCAATATTATTCAAATAAAAACTTGAGCAAAAACTTCTTCAAATTAATATTTGTTTTATTCGAAAATTTCTATTTAATATAATATATATTTATATATATATATATATATATATTTATATAAATAAATATTTTTTATATTATAACATTTTTAAAATATATAAAAATAGCTATTTTGTTTATAAATATATATATATACAAAATGTAGATTGTAAAAAAGGGGTTATAAAGTTCAAATTTACTAACCATTCGTAAGGGGAAATCAATAATGAGCTATTCTTTATTTAATTATATATTTATAAATATAATATAAATATTTATTTAAAATTATAACATAAATATGTTGGTAAAATTCCATATACAAAAATAGCTATTTTGTTTCATATAATATATATATATATATATATATATCAGGGAACATGAAGAAAGATGAGCATCCCAGTATTTTATAATTTTTACAAAAAAAAAAGTGTTTCTAGTATTTCTTGCTCTGTCTAAATACACATGACAGACTCTGTCAATAAAAATATAATTAGTTTAAAGAATTTTTTTATTGAATTATAAATATATATATATATTAATATTTTGTCATCCAATTATTTAAAATGTCTGATGTGATATGCAAACAGACTAAGATAGATAGATGTGAACAGATTAACATAGATAAATAGTTAGATGTGAACAGACTAAAATAGATAATACATAGAATTGAACAGACTAAGATAGATAGATGAATATATGTGAATAGTCTAAGATAGATAGATAAATTATTATATTTATTTATTTTTATATAAATTAAATGCTTTTTAAAATAAAGATTTTTTTCCATTGCAAATGTTTAAAAAAAACCATTGTTTTTTTATTCTTTCCAGAACAACCACATTTCATTCTTTGATAAACTTAATGTTTTTTTAAAACATTTTTTTGGTATTGCTCATATACAAATTTATCATTATAATCTGTAAAACCACCAAATTAAGAAAGTTCAGATAGATTTTCATGATACATAATTAGTGCATTGAGATATAAAAAGAAGGAATTTTTTAAAACTTTTTACTGATAATATGAAGATTTAAAGAAATTTAATATTGAGCAGTCATAAAGAAATTATTCAGGTTTCTATTAATATGAGAAAGTTTGAAAACAAAATATCCATTTATTGTAAATGTTCCACGTTTGAATTAAAGACCATTAATTTTGAATCTTCCCTTTGTATTTTTATATATTTTAAATAGATATAAATCAACTGAGATAGATAATTATTATAGATAGATAGATCCATTGTAGATAGATATGATCACAAAACAATAATAAATAGATAGATATTTAACAGACTAATAGATAGATAGATAGATAATAAATAGATAGATAGATAGATAGATATAAATATAACAGAATAATAGATAGATTTTTTAAACTAAGATATGATAGATAGAGAAGATAGATAGATAGATATGAACAGATTGAGTCAACAGATAGAAAATGAACAGACTAAGATAATAGATAGATAGAAATAGATAGATAGATGTAGATATTATTATATAGATATAAAATATGATATATTTTATACCTTTTTTATCCAACTAATTTTAATATACTGATAGATAGATAGATGTCTGAATAGTTGATAATAGATAGATGCTTTAAAATCTCCATAGATAGATCCAAGATAGATAGATAGATTCATAGATTTTTAGGATATGAATAGAAGAATTAATTTTATTTAGATCACTTCACAGATTTAAGATAGATTGATTTCTATATAGATATTTAAGATAGATAGATTTTCATGAAACAGAGTGAAAGGAATAGATAGATATAAACAGACTTAAGATGAGATAGATAGATAGATAGATAGATAGATAGATTATATTGATGGATAGATAGATGAAAATGAACAAAGTTTTAATAGATAGGATATGTTCACTTCTTGATAGATAGATAAAAAGATTCCTGGATGGATGATAGATGGAATCTAAAAATAGATAGATAGATCAAACATTTAGATAAATAATAAAAAAAACATGAATAAGCTTTTTTTGAACAGGGGCATTAAAATAAAAGGAAAATATTTTAAAATTACAAAATAAAAATTTTTTTTGTCCAATTAGCAATTTGATTGATTTTTTGGTGTCTATTAAAAACATTCAGAAGATAAAATGATAGATATAAAAAGTAATGTTCTTAGATATTTAAATAGTTTTTCTAAATAAAGAAATTGAACTGAAAAAATACAATTGGTAATAATATACTAGTATGAATATAGTCTTTAAAAGTCATAGTGTTTTGGAGAGTTTTCAATGTATAAAAGAAATAAGATGAGATAGGTGGGAAGATCTTCAGGTGAAACTTTCTTTTAGAGAATATCTGAAATATAAACAATGATTACAGGTGTCTCTCACCAGGTGAGTTTTTGCTTGCTATTAATTTTGACATGGAAATACAAATATACAAAACAAAAAAAAAAAGAAATAAAATGTGAATATTTTCTAACAGAGCATTTGTTACATAAAGAGAAAGATAGAGGTAATAGATCTAATAGATGGTAAATAGACTGAGACAGTTTAGAAGCAGACTGAGATAGATAGATAGATAGATAGATAGGCGTTTGGTAATAGGTTTTTTTTAGAATGTATTGGTTGATAAATAGATAGATAGATAGATAGATAGATAGATAGATAGATATATAGATAGATAAAAACAGACTATCGGGATTAGTAATCAGACTGAGATAGATAGATAGATTTGGAGAAGCAGACTGAGATTTTAGATAGATAGATAGTAACAGACTGAGATAGAAAGAAGAAGCATCTGAAATAGAATCTAGATACTATAGATAGATATTGTCAGATGGAGATAGATATTCCACATACATAGAAAGTTTGAGAGATGAATAAGAATAGATGACCAAATAAATTGAATTGCTTTGGAGGACTTTTATATATAGATAAAATGAAAAAAATTTTCCATTAGTTTAAATTGATTAATAAAAACAGAAATTTCTTATATCAATCAGATTTTAGTTGGTAGATCCTTATAATAGAATTCTTAATAATAAGGTGACTAAGATATTTGATCCTTAAGTTTTGCAGTAAAGAAATTTTTATTTTTTTTGCTTCTTTAGCACTTTAAAACATGTTTTTTCATACATTACAGTTTAAACTTCCCAAATAAGACATATTCTTTTATTTTAAATAAAGATTTTGTTGAAAAAAAAAAAGGATATATTTTAAGGAAATAAGCTTTTAGTTCCAGAATTGATTTTTTCTTTTGCATAAAAACAATTATGTTAATGCAAAATTCTATAACATCTTTAATAATCAATAAAGTTGTTGGAGAAGAAGAAATATAAAAGAATAAATATATGTATATATTATAATATTTAAATACCAATGAATGAATGTAATTAAAGTGTTTAAAAGCATGCCTTTCTTTATCTTTTATTGTCATTAATTTTAAGTAGCACAAATGATAATATTATAGAAAACTATCTTGCATGGAAATTCCACAGGTATTGAAAATTAAAATTATCATATATCTCATGCTTCTATTTGAGATGTTGTGAGTTTCCCGCGTGTCGGTGTATGAATTAAGACAAACACAGTTGTAGAGGAAAATACTGGTATATTCATAAACGCAATTAACAATAGAGTGATTAGTAGAACGAAGGTTGGTTAGTACGAAACAATGTCCAACGGTATGTACCGGGTAAGCTTATCTGGACTGCTCACGCTGACTCTCTCTCTCTGACGCTCTCTCCACTCTCTCCAGAGCTGACTTATATAAGAGGGACCAGTCCATTACTAGTTAGAAGGTGGGTGCGCCCCAACACAATTCTATACCTTTTCTTGGTGGGAGTTCTTGAACAAATATATCCATTCAAATTATTATTTTAAGAGAATTATTTTTTATCTAAAGACAGACAAATAATTTGACATTATCTGTCCACTTTCCAATCTTTTTTTAATTTATTACAAGGTTTCAAAGACAATCTGTTAGAATCTTCAGAAAGGTATTCAAATTTTTAATCACAAAGATTGTATTTTTTTCTTTTTTGAAAAGTTTAAAAACAACTGAAATCATCAGAGAAAATGGTCAAGTCAATATAAATCAGAACAAAATTAAGCTTGGAAATGATTTTCTATTATTTTTCTTAACAGCCATATATATAAAATAATATAAAACTATGTGCTATATACTATTAGGTTGGAAAGAAATCTGAAGGTATTACAAATCAACATTTTAAAACAAATAATTAAACAAGTCAAAAAGCAATAAAAAAGGTTTGAAAAACATTCCGCTTTAAGTTGGCTATCTCACATGGTATTTTTTTGTTTTTAAATCTTTGAAGATTTGTCATCAGATTTAAATTGAATTTTTTGGAAAATGTTCCTTTCATGATCTTTTTCCACCTTCTGATACAAACAGATAACCTGAGCTGATTTTTAAAATAGAATAAAATTTATGGATTATAAAATGATTTAGGGATCTTTATGTCCCCATCCTTGTTCCTTCCTGATTTCTTATTTAAATATTATTATTACATGTATTTTTGATCACATAAACTTTTTAAAAAATAAATTTAGAAAGTTTACAACTCAGCCTATTAAAACCTTTGATAATTAACTTTTTTTCCTCCTTTTTTTAGAATCACCATTCTTTGAAATCTAATTTTTTCTGATTTCTGTCCATTTAAATGATGTTTGTGTTTAATAATCAATTTTATTTTGATTTTTTTTTCATTTTCAAGGTAATGTTTGTTTGTTCACTTAACTTTTAATGATTTTTATGACAAATATAATATATATATATTTTAATATTTTTATATATAAACAACATTTTTTAAAAAATTTTGAATATAAAAAGAAGTATATTAAACATAAAATTAATATATATATATATATATATTTTATAAAATATTTTTATTCCATATATAAAATTTATTTTATATATATTATTTTTTTGATATATTTATTAAAAATTTAAATATATTTATATTTATAAAGACACACAACACACATAACAAATATTTATATATACTTAAATATTTTATTATATAAAATAGATTTATTTTATTTTATTATTAATTATATCTGAAAATTTTTTTATATGTTTCAAAATTAAATGCACATAAATTTTTTTGAATACATGTTTATGAAATTTAAAAAAACTAAAACAAATTAAAAATTATTTTTTTTTTTAATTATTTTAATATTCTGGAAAAAAAAAATTAATTAAAGAAAATTTAAAATAAAAGTTGAAATTTTTTTATTTTCCAAATGTTTAAGAAAATCAACCATTTAATTAAAAAAATAAATAAAAACAAATTGAATTTTAAAATTTAAATGAAAAAATAATATTTTTAAAAAAATTAAATGTAACAATTTTTTTAATATTTTAATAAAAAATAAAAGCAAAATTGATTATTAGAATACAAATTTTCATTTAATTTTAATTAAATTTTATTTAAAACAATTTAATTTTATAAAATATTTAATTTTTTTTTTTTTATTTTAAAATTATTAATTTTAAAATAAAAATATATTTTTGGAAAATCAAATTTTATTTTAAAAAAAAATTTTTTAAAAAAAAAAAAATTATAAAAAATTCTTTTTGATATTTATTTGTTTTTCTAAAAAAATATATATATATTTTTTTAAATTTATATTTTTTAAACATGAATTAAATTTTTTAATTTTATATTTTTTAAAAAATTTAAATTTTAATTTAATATAAAAAAAAACATTGATAATTATAAATATATATAAAATTTTTTTTTAGAAATAATTTAAATGTATTTTAAAGAAAATTTGCATGAAATTTAAAAATTTTTTTTTTATAAATTTTTTTTAATTGGATTTACAAATTAAATAAAATTAAATGTTATAATTTAAAATTTTGTTTAATTTTTTATTTTATATGTATTAAAATTGAATATAAATATAAATATAAAAAATTTTTAATATTTTTTTTTTAAATAAAAATTTTTAAATTAAATAATTTCATTTAGATTTTAAGAAAAATAAAAATATTTATTTTTTTTTTAATTAAAATATTTTGTTTTATAAAAAAATCTAAAAAAAATGTTTAAATTAATTTATTTAATGAAAAAAAATTTTTATAATTCAATAAATATAGAATTAAAATTTTTTTAATTTAAATTAGAAATTTAAATTAATTATTTTTCATAAAAATATAAGAAGATGGATAGAAATTTAAAATTAAATAAATTAATTTTAAGATATTTATTGAAGAAAATGAAAAGAAAAAATGATATTTGAAATTTGAGATTTTGATTTATGAAGAAAATTTATTTAAAGGATTTTAGATTTTTTAAAAAAATAGTTTTTTCATTTATTTTATAAAATTTTAAAATTAAATTTTTCTTGAAATATTTTCCAAAATTTTTTAAAATATAATTTTTTTATTTGATATTAATACCATATTTGAATTGGTTATTTTTTTTTTTTTGAATAATAAAATATTTTTATTGAAAAAAAAAAGAAATGATTAATTTTTATTTCCAATGATAAAAAATTTTTTATTTTGTATATAATTTTTCCTAAATATGTTTGTTTATTTTTTTGTTTTTTTTAAATTATTTTTTCAAAACAAATTAATTATTAAAAAAATTAAAAAAAAATGGAAAATTAAAAATTTATCCTATTTTTAAAAATTAATAACATTTTTTTTTTATTTATTTTTTTGACAATTTTAAATAAATTGAATTTGATTTTTTAAAAACAATAAAATTTAATTTCATTTGTTTCCTTTTTTTTAAAAAAATTTTTTATTTTATATTTTTTTGGTTTAAAATATTTAATTAAATTTTATTTATTGTTTTAAAAATAAAAATTAATGTTTTAAAAAATTTGTCTTAATTTAGTTTTTCATAAATTTTAAATTAAAAATAAATTATTTCTAATTTATTTTTTAAAAAAAAAAAATTATGAATTTGAAAAATTTTTTTTTTTTTTAAAAATGAAAATATTTATTTTATTTAAATTTATATTTTATGTTTTGATCTTTTGGATTTTTTATTTTTTTTTATTTTTATTCAAAATTTTTGTTTTGATTCTTTTGATAAAATTTGGTGAAAAAAAAAATTTCATTTTCAAATTTTGCATTTTATTTTTTATTATCTAAAAAATTTATATTATTTTAAAGAATGAAAAGAATTTTAAAAAATTTTTAATTTTGATTTTTTTTTAAATTTTTTTTAAATTTTCTTTTGATATTGATTTGTTATTATTTTATTTTAAGAATATAAATATATTTAGTTTATTTATATATTCAAATATATTTAAATATATGAAAATATAAATATAAATTATTTAAATATATTAAAAAAAAATTTATATTTAAACTTTTTTGTTTGAAGTTTTTCAGAATTTTTAAAACAAATTAATAAAAATTCAAAATTTTTTTGTATTATTTTTTTTTTTTCAAATTTTTTTTTAATTTTCAAATTTTTTAAATAAAATGAAATTTTATTGATATATATAATATATTTAATTTTTTATTCATATTTAAAAAATAAATATATTTTTTTTATTGTTTTTATTTATTTAAATTTTATTTTTTATATATAAATTGAATAATAAAATTCTTTTGTAAAAAATATATATAAAAATAAAATATATTTGAAATTATTATTTATTATAATATAAATATTTATAAAAAAATATATGAAAAATTTATATATATATATGATAAATGTTAATAATAATACTATTTTTTTTTTATATTTTTTTTTTTTTTATATATGAAATTGATTAAATAAATATTTTTTATAATTTTATTTGCAAAAAAATTATTTATTTATTTTTAATAAGTAAAAAATATTCTTTAAAAATTGATTTTTGAAAATTTTTTTATTATGGAAAATAAGATAAAATATAAAATCAATATTTAAAATTTATTTAAAATTTTGGGATTTTTTTTGCAAATGGAATTAAAAAAATCATTAAAAAATTTTTATTTTTTTAATAATGAAAAATTATTTATTTTTTTCAAAAAAAAAATAATTTTAAAAATATTATTTTTTGATTGTAATGCTATTTTTTGAAAATATAATTAAACCATGGGAATAAATTAAAAAATTTTTTGTTTTTATATTTAATTATTTTTAAATTTATTTTATTTTTATAAATTTAATATAAAAAAAATATTAAAATTTTATAATATATATATATTATTTTATAAATTTATAAATAATATATTATATAAAATTTTTTTAAAATAAAAAATTTGTAATGGATTTTTTTAAATTATTTAAAAAAATTCCCAAAAAAAAAAATTTATTTAATTTTTTATATTGATATTTAATTTAATAAGAAAGTGTAATTTTTTTTAAAAATTTTTAAAAATATATTTTATATTTATAAAAATATTTTATTATAAATAATATTTTTTTAAATAAAATACTTTTTTTTTTAAATTTTAAATAGTTTCATATATTTTTTTTATTTTAATTTTTTTTTTAAAAAATGGAAAAAAAATTTTTTTTTTTTTGTTTTTAAAATGAATAAAAAAAAAAAAAAAAACATTAAAACTGTTTTTTGTTTAAAATTTTTAAAATTTTATTGAAAATTTTTTTTTTTTGATTTTTTTTTTAAAATATACTTGTATGATAATTTTTTTATAAAATTCAATAAATATAAAATTTTTATTTGATATAAAAATTTGAAATAAATAAATTTTATTTTTTGTGAATTGAAATATTTAAATGTATTAAAAAATTTTTTTAGATTTAAAAATGTTTTTATTAATTTTTTAAATGAATATTTAAAATATAAATAATTTTTAATTAATTTTATTCATTATATTTTTATATTTGGCAATAAAAATAAACTTTACTGAAAATAATTTAACTTTAAAAATTTTTAATAGAATGAAATAAATTTTAGATTTTTATATTTATATATATATATTTAATAATTAATTTTATATAATAATTTAAATAAATTAAATTTAATTTGTTTTAATTTGAATTTTTAACTAAAAAATTGATGAATTATAAAAGTTTTTTGATTTATATTAACATTATTTTATAAAAAGTTTAAAAAAAAAATTTTTTTTTTAATTTTCAAATATAAAAATAAATTTAATTATTTTTTTTTTTAAAATTATTTCATAAATTTATTTTTTTTGTTAGTTGATTTTTTTTTTTTATATAATTTTTTAAAATTAAATTAAGACTTAAAAAAATATTATATTATTATATTTTGATTTTACATTTTTAAAAAATTTAAAATTTTATATAATAAAATTAATGAAATTTTAATAAATTTTTTTTTTATTCATTTTTATAAAATGGTTTTTTATTTTTTATATATATATTTTTATAAATAAAATATAAAAAATTTTTAAAAAAATATTTTGAAATAAAATTTTATCAATAAATATATAAGATTTTTAAATTGCTTTTAAACAAAATTTTCATATTTTTAAATATATATATTTATATAAATGTATATATATATATATATATATTATATATATATATATAAATATATAGAATGATGATGGGTAAATTGTCGCCATTTTATATTTTTAATTTTTGCATGTGCATTTGTTTTTTTTTGATTTTGTCAACTGCACAGTATAGTAGGGTCAGTTGGGCACCATCTGTGAGAAAAGAGCACCATGATGCAATTCACTCTGCCAGAAATTTGGAAACAGCATGCTGTACTGCTTGGCATTTATGCTGGAAGCTCCAATACAAACATTTCAGAGTGTTTGGGTGTCAATCTGAGGACAGTGCAGAGGATTTTGAAAAGAGTTGGATGAGTCTAATGGTGATTATGAAAATGTTTGGAGGAAAAACTAGTGATGATCATTCTTCTGATAAAAAAAAATTCCTGATCTTTTGGTGAGGGCCTCAGACTCAACACAGAGGCCTACATCAAGTGCCTTGAGGAGGTAGTGCTGCCCTGGGTCAAAGAGGGTGGCTGCTGGAAGACCCTATGTCTGGCAACAGGACTCTGCACCATGCCACACAAGCAGGAGAACCCAGTCATGGCTGTCAGACAATTTCTGCAACCACATCACCCCTTACATCTGGCCACCTAACTCCCCAGACTGCAACCCCCTTGATTATTATGTGTGGGGTGCAGTTGAGTTGAGAAGAGAAACAACAAAACTCCTTGTAACACCAAAAAAAATGAACTGAAGGCAAGGATTATGGCAGCATTCACCAACTTAAACAAAGGAGACCATCCAGAAGAGTTGCAGGAGATTCCAAGAAATCATCTGGAGGCTGTGGTTGAAGCCAATGGTGATTTTATTGAATAAATTTACTCTTTAGTATTTTTTATATTTTTTTGTAATTTTGGTAAATATATCTGTTAAAATGAGATGTCAGTGTTATTTTTTTTTTTTTGCATAATTTAGATGACAATTTATCCATCGCACCCTATATATTATATAGAATATATATATATATATATTTGTATATTTTGTATATTTTGATAAAAATATTTTATTTGAATAAAAAAAATCTTTTTAAAATATTTTTTGAATATATATATTTAAATATTTATAAATTTATTCATTCAATATTAAATATAAATATAAAAATTTAATTTATTTTATATTTTTAATTCTTTTTTTAATTATCTTAAAACATATGATTAAATAATTCATTTTTTCTCATTTTTTTTAAATTAATTCCTCCATAAATATGAATTTTTCTTTTTTTAAATGTTTTTGCATTAAAAAATTTTTCATAATATCATTTTTATGCAAAATTTTAATAAATAATTAGAATAAAATTAAATGAATTTTATAAATAAATATTTATTTAAAAAATCTGTTTCATAAATATTTTTATATTGTCTTAAATATAATTTTCTCTTTTATGAAAAAATAAAAAATTAAAAATATATTTATTTTTATTGTAAAAATTTTATTATTTAACAATTTTTGTTTAATTTTTTATAAAAATTGATATTCTTCATTGATTTTTTAAATCAATTTAAATTTTTTTTTATTTGTTTGAATATTAAATTTTTATTTAAAATTTTTTTTGGAATATGTTTAAAATTTTATTCATTTATATGTTTTTTGAATCAAGTTTTATATTTTTGATCAATATAATATAATAAATTTATATAAAATAATTATTATATTTTATATTTAAAATTAATTGTTCAATTTTCTTTAATTTATTTATTTGAAAAAATGTTTTTTTTTTTTTTCAAAATTAAAATTTTTTTTTTTTCCAAAATTTTTCTTTTTTTGTTTTTAATGAAAAAACAAATAAAAATTAAAAATGTTATTTAAAAATAATAATAGATTTAAAAAATAATTTTAAAAATTTCTTTTTTCTTTTATTTATTTATCAATTGATATATATTTTTTAAATTAAATTTAAAACAGGCACAAATAAAACCCTGAAAAATTTCTTAATATATAATCTATATAAATATTTATAAATAAAGAAAATTTGATATATTGATATTTTTATATTTTTTTTGTTGTTGTATAAAAATTTTTTATTTTAAAAAACAAATTTTTTTTTTTTATTTTTTAAAAAAATATTATTAAAATTTTAAAATATAATTTTTCATTGAATTAAATTGGGCATTAACCAATAATTTTCAAAAATTAAAATATTATAATTTTTTCTTTAATTATATATATATATATATGAATTTTTTATAAATAAAATTGAATTTTATATATAAAAACTTTTTAATTTTTTAAATTTTTTATTTTTATTTAAATATGTTTTTTTCAAATAAAACCTTTAAAATTTTCTGAATTTTTTTTTTTTTTTTTAATTGTTGATTTTTTTCATGAGCAAATTTTTTTTTTTCATTTCAAAAAATCAAAATTTAAATTATTTATTTTTAAAAATGGTGAAAATAAAATTTGAAATTTAAATTGTTTTTCTTTTGTTTTTTTCAAAATTTTCATTTTTTTATATTTGATTATTTTTTTAAATTTTATAATGTGAATTAAAATTTTTGGTAAAATTTTCATGAAAAAATTTTTTAAATTATTTTCTTTTTATCAAAAAAAAATGTTGAAATAAAATATTTCATAAATAATATTTTTTGAAATTTAAACATTAAAATATTGTTATAAAAATTCTTTAAATTTTTTAAAATTTAAATTTTGATTCAAAGCATATAATTTTAATTAATTTTTTAAATTTAGATTTTAATGCAATTTAAATTTGTATAATATGACAAACTAATTATATGATTATAAAAATTTTTTATTTTTGAAAATGAAAAAAAAATTTTTAAAAAGAATTTAAATTTTCAATGTAATTTTTCAGAATTTAAATTGGAAAGAATTTTAAAAATTTTTTCAATTGATTCAAAAAGATCATTCAAAATTGTTTTATTTTTTGATATTTTGCTTTATTAAAATCATTTGAAAAATAACTTTAATGAAAAATTTTTCATTTTCGTTTTTAAATTTTTGATTAACATTGTTTTCAAACAAAAATTTTTTCAGAAATGTAATGACCAATTTTAAAAAATTGAAATATTTTTTTTATATATAAATTAAAATTTATATATATATATAAATATATAAATATATATTTATATATATAATTTATAAATTAAACAAATTTTTTTAAATTGGATTTTTAAAATTAAATTATAAAAAATAAAAATCCAATATATTTGTATTAATCATAATACAATTTGATTTAAAAAAAAAAAAAAACATTGTTTTTTTGTAATAAATATAAATAAAAAAAAATAACCAATTTTCAAAAATTTAAATTAAATTTTATTTTTATTTTTTTATTTATATAAATTAAAATTTTTATATAATTTTTTTTAAAAATTTTAATTTTAAAAATTTTAGAGAATCGTACATTTTTTTATTTTATTAAAAATTTTGAAAAAAATTTATTTTTTCAATAAATTTTTATCATATCAAAAAATTTTTTAAATAAAAAATTAAATATATGCAAATAAAATATTAAAAAAAAATGTTCTGTTTCAAAATAAATCTGTTTTTGAAAAATGATTTGCATCATTTAAATTGAAATTTTTGTTTACTTTTCAAAATAAAAAAAATTTCAATTTTTTGTTTTACTTTGTTTTTTTTTTTTCAATAAAATTTAATTTTTCAAAACAAAAATCTAAATGAATTTTTTGTGTTTTGATTTGGAAATTTTGAAAAAAAAATTTATTTTATTTTTAAAAAAATTTTAAAAAATTCTTATCAACTTTTTTTATTCAACATTCTTATTTGAGCTAAAATTTTGTTAATAAAAATTATAAAAAGTCAAAATAAATTTATTGGGTTTTATTTTGATATTTTTTTTCAATTCCAATTTAAAAGATAAAAATTATTATTAAGGTTTTTATTTTATTTGAAATTTTTTTTTAAGAAAATAATTTTTTTTCTTCCTTTTTTTTCAAATTGAATTTCATTTATAAAAAAAGAAAAAAATTTTTTTTAAAAAATAAACATTAATGAATTTATTTAAATTTTTAAAAAAAAAAAGATTTTCCTTAATGTATTTTTCATATTTTTGATTATATAAATAAATATCTATTTTTATAAATATCTTTATATATATATTTTAAATATATCATATAAAAATAATTTTTTAATTATTTTTTTTAATTTAAGTTTTAAAATTTAAATAAATTTAAAATTTTATGCTTTTTATAAATTTATCATTTAATAAAATTGGCAAGATTTTTTATTTTTATATATCATGGTAATTTATTTATAAAAAAAAAAATAATTTTCAAATTTATAAATAAATATGGAAAAATATTTATTTATATATTTAAATATTTTTTTTTTTTTTTTTTGAATTTTTTTTTATTTTTTTAAAATTTATATAAAAAAAATTTTTCATATCATATTTTGTATATTTATTTATTCAATAAAAAAGATTTTTTCATTATTAAAAATGCAACAAATGAATGTAAAAATGTTTATAATCTCTTATTTAAAAGTTCATATTAATAAAATTTACGCCATATATTTAAAAAAATTTTTAAAATCTGAATAAAATCAATATCTTTTTTTAAGAAAAATTATGTATTGAAGAAAAAATTCAAGTTTTTTATTTTTTCTTGAAAAAAAATATTTTAAAATAGTAAATTAAAAACAAAGAAACAATGTCTTTTAAATATCTGAAAATTAAAAAAAATATAATCAATAAAAAATATCTTGGAAAATAAAAAAAATTTTTTCAGTATATTAATTTTAACCAATCAAAAATTTTGACTTTTGAAAATTTTTAAAAAAAAATAGCTATCATTACTTTCCCAGACCAAAATTATTAAATATAAATATAAATTTTTCATCTCAAAAATTAAAGACATGAAAACAAATTTTTACTACGTTTATTTAAAATTGAAAAAAAAAAAAAAATAAAATAAAAAAAATTAAAAAAAATGTGAATAAAATAATAAAATAAATTAACCCAAACAAATTACCAAATCATACCTGTTAGAATAAACGAAATAAAATAAAAAAAAAAAAAAAAATCAATGAACCCAAATAAATAAAGTAAATAATAAACAAATTAAAAAACCATTATGACCAAAAATAAAATTAATGACTATAAAAATCAAACCAAAAAATCGGACGAAAAAAAATAGCTATAACTGTTATATAACGATAAAAAAAAATAAACGTTACTTAAAAAAAAAAAACCGAAAAAGTAAAAAATAAAAATACAGTATAACAAATAAATAATAAAAAAAGTAAAATAAATTAATCTAAATTCATCCAAATAAATAAATAAACCAAAAACTGATCCTGATAAACTAACCATTAGAAAAAACAAATAAAGATAATCAATCCAAATAAATACATGAAGTAATAAACAAATTAAAAACTGTTCCCACCAAAAATAATAGTTAGAATAAACTACAACAATCAACCCCAAAATTGAATAAATAGCTTTAATTATCTTCCCAAACCAAAACAAAAAAACTATTAAATAAGCAATATAAACAAATTTTTACTACGTTAATAAAAAAAAATTAAAAAAAAAATATATAAATAAATAATATAAGAAATAAAAAATAAAAATAAAAAAAAAATAAAAAATAAAATAAAATAATTTAACCCAAATAAATAAATAAACAAAATAAATAAACGACTTCCGGTAAAATAACCACCAAAATAGAAATACCCACAATGCACCACTTGACCCGTATATATATAAACAGGAATATTTATCCATGGCTTAATGGTATATGGTATTGATCATATTTATATTGATTTATATGATTGAAAAAGGAATACAGGTTTTAAAATCCTGACTTTAATTTTCATTAAGATTCTTGATCTATAGGCTGGTAACCATTAATTTTATTTTAAGAAAACATGGATGTTTACTCAAACACATGTACCCTGCTAAATGTAACATTTATAGTTCAAGATATATATATGTGTGTGAGTTTATGAAGTTGAGCTTTCAATTGAACCCAAGCAATTATTGATCTCAACCAAATACCAGAATTAAAAAAAAAAAATCATGCTTGGTTGTATAAAGAACTTTTCAATGTTCCCTTGTATATATAAAAAAATTCATCCATCTCCTATTACAAAATCAATCATAGTAGCTTCAATAAAGCTTTCATCAAACAATGACTGTAGGACCAGATATGTTTTCATGACTGGGGTGCCCCAGTATTAATTCCTGTTACTTTCAGACAATGTGAGAATGAAATCCACATAGATGCAGCTTCTTCTCAATCACCCCACCCCACACTAACATTTGGGAGTTGCTCTGAAAGTAATGCCTCATATTAATTTTTATATTGATGATTGTCACCAAAGACAGATGTTGGCAGTATGGCATGAGGTTGAAGCTTCATTCTAATAACCCATGTTTTGGCTTTATTACAAATAGTACCTGAGAAACAGTAGAGTAAAATAGTGTCTGACATGAAAGTGCATATAAGGTAAAATTTTGTTACTGGGGGAAAAAATTGCACCTATTGACATTCAACACTTACTGAACATTTACAGAGACCAACTATTGGATATGAGTATAGTTAGGCATTTTGGCAGTGGCAGCAATGATATATGTGTCAAGCCATATAGTACTGCCACACCTACAAAATAAAAAGGATCTCAAAAATACATAGCTAATGGTAGTGATGATGTGGAAAAATTGTGTTTTTTAGCTGAAAACTTGCTCTATCCAAAGGTGCTATTGTGCCTCACATATCTGTTGTAGTTTCTGTGGAAATAAATAGGAGGCATTACTTTTGGAACATCTATTCTGTGTATGTATGTATGTATATAAAACACTCACTGTAAAGAAAGACTCAAAATACTCTATCATTATATAAAAGAAAGCAGCTCACATTAAATACAATATTTTTATCACAGGTGATATTTTAAAATGCATATAAAATATGGTTAATCGTGTTCATTGTCAGATGCTGTCAAACTTTATACAAGCATTTTACACATACTATCACTTGTATATGATACATGTATATTTAAATTTGTAATGTAGCGTTCCTAAAAGGACAGGATGATGCTAACAAAAACTGTTCTTTATGATACTAACAAAATTAATGCTCCTGATAATGACAAGAGATGACCAAGAATACAATCTTAAACTAATCATAGTTGAATAACAACCTGCCAAGGAATAGGATCATAATTATCCTTGATAATATAGTGATTTGTATCCCTGTTACAATGATTAGTATTTCTGTTAGTGAATAGTATTCTGTAAGTGATTAATATTTCTCCTTTTAATCTAAGCCTAATCAGTTTCAGTTTTCCATTTTTATGCATAAAAACAAATGGACAGACAAATCCATAAAACCAAGAAAATGTTATTGTTCAAGTGGATCTCACAGCTGAAACAGCAAATTTAAAAAAAAAAGTCAATGAGAAATAGTGGAATATGAAACCTGCGCTAAAACAATTTTTATTTTAAATTAAACTCAAACTATTAATTACTTATAGCGATTCCTGAATAGAGAAAAAAAATGAATGTTAAAAGATAATTCTATTTCTGCTTTCTTATTTAATAAAATTTTAGGGCACCTTGTAATATATATAAATATAACTTGAACATTAAATTGTGATTTGATAGCCCCAATCTAATCTTTTCCCTGACCATTCCCTGCATATATACAAAGAACAGATATAAAGATATTGTCAACCGTTTTAAGCATTCCATACCACATCCCAAAATGAATCTACTAATAGAAAAATGTTCTTGCTTTTCCTACTGAGGCCAATAATTTTCACATTTTAATGGTTAGATCTATCCTAATGACATAGGTATTTATAGTTGGGATAAGAATGATTTTTGAACAAAAAAAAAATCAACATTAATAATGAAATGTTCCAAGAAATATGATTTCAGATAAACCTTTTCAAAAAGAGAAACAATGATCTGAAGTGGAATGAAAGCAGTGATGATGGCTTTGAAAAAAAAATTCCATCATACAAATTCAGGATGTGGCATTAGAAACAGAATACATCAGTGTATGAATCAGTTATAACATAGAATAGGCTTTAGCTAGGGGTAATTTCAATTAACACTGCAAATTACTACAAAATGTTTTTAACCTAAGAACAAAGTTATTTTCTTAAATAGCCTTTTCCAGATCAAGATTTTTTTGGATGTCATGCATAATACCAAACTCATTCAAAAAAATCTAAACTATCAAATAAATAAACCACTTTCTCAGATCAATGTTTAAAAATGGCTCTGAGCAAATGAAACCTGTAGGTCTGAGGAGAATCATCCTTCTTCAAATACTGTGGATCTGGCACTCAACAGAATCATGAACAAAGAACTAACAGAAACCACATCACTTGAAGATTCTCAACAGCAGCAACAACTAAAATGGATAGTACATGTAAATCGAATAGAAAAATAATGACATACTCAAGATATTAACATTTCACATTACCTCAAACAAAAAAATCATGGAAGGAAATCCCCATTTATAATGGAAAAAACAATAATAGTTGAGTTTGAGAAAGCAATTTTCCTGAAAAATTGTTTTAATAAAGATTTTATAAATTTTAATTGAAGGTAAATAAATGGCTGCTCAGTTAATGAATGCTTCCTTATAAGGAAACAGTTGATATTGCCATTACTATGTGTGTAATTCAGTGCTAAGTCTAAGTTATAATTAGTGAATAATTATAATAGAATATTCTGAAATAAGACATGATCAACAGATAAGATTAAGTAGATACATAAAAACTGTGATATTTATAAACTAGCACTAATTTGACTTTTCAATTTCAAAACATTTGCATATTGAAATGGAGAAAATAAATTTTGTCTTTTCATTTATTTTCAAAGGACAAATTGGTATTAAATAGCTATAAAGGTGGCAATGATTTCACAAGCAATTTACATGAAATGAAATTTATTCAAGACATCAGTGACAAAATTTTCAAATCAATTTTTGACTTGTATTTTTTATAATCTTGTCATTTCATCATTATTTTGATAAAAACAATAAAAAAAGTAGCAAAATAAAATGAAAGAAACTTGTTAAAAATTAATAATTTGCTGGCAAAGGCCAAAATAAATTTTTAAATGCTTTTCTTGCATTCAAAAATTTGTTTTTAGTAAATAGACAAACTCTTTGTAATATGAAATGCTGAAATGTTCTCAAACCAACCCACTTCCCAAAATTTGATTATTTTGTCACTACAACTGAAAAGAGAGTTTGTTAATATTGTAAAGTGTCGATTTGGAGGATCTTTGCACTTATTTCTGAATTTCTTTCAGATCATTGACTGAACTATATCAACTGAAAATGTAGAATTTTCAAGTATTCAACTCCAGCCCATAATGAAATTCCTGTTCTTGCAGAATGCAAACATTGGGTGACAAGTGCATGTTATATTCAACTGTGAAAAAGTAGCATGCCAATTTCCAGTGTGGAGATTTTGAGAAACAAGATGCATTATGGTCTTTAACTGTGACAATTCATGAAATTGTTCATAGTGTTCATGACTTACTGACTAAAAAATTGATGAAGGTTCTTTTGCTGAGGCAGTATAGATAGCCAGGAAATGTGTTCAGTTTATAGTCTGGTATACAGAAGCTCCTAAAATGTTGACATTCAACCTACTCATCTCCTGTTTTATATTTTCCAACTGGTCATAGTGGTTTAACATTCTAACAGTCCAAAATTTTTGAATTATTTTTTTGTTATTTTTTAAAAAAAAATATTAAGGTGAAATAAGACAAGGATGCATTTTCTACTGGATTTATTCAACCTATACAACAAGGCAATTTGAGAGAATTAGATGTCCTCCCAAATTTTCATTATTGGTTTTTGTGTAATCTTAACAACCACTAACATCTGCAGATGACACAGTGTTGATAGAAGACACGGAAGGAAATTACAAAAGCTTTTATAATCAATCAGGAAAGGTAAAAAAAGGATTATAAAAAATGAGAAGAAGACAGAATGCATGGTTGATTTCAAATTAAAACATGATATTTAAAAAATGCAAATTAAAATTGAAACACAAAAATAAAACAGGTACAGAAATTTAAATATCTGGGAAGTGTTCTAATGGAGGACGAAAAGTGCAACATTGAGATCCAAAGATGCATTCCAAAAGCTAAAAAGAATATTAAGAGAAAGAAAAATTTTGTTAGAAACAAAGAAAAGAGCACTAAACTGTTATGTGATATCTGTCCTCCTGTATGGCAGTGAATGCTAGACAATCTCCTCAAAGATGAAGAAGAGAGTTGAAGTAACAGAAATGTGGTTCTACAGAAAGATGCTGAGGATAGCATGGATCAAACATGTGAGCAATGACACAGTTTTGTAGAAAATAGAAACAAAAAGAAAACATATTTAACATCAGGAAAAGTCAGTTGAAAATTTTGGGGGCATGTACTGAAGAAGGGCTTGGAAAATCTGATACTTACAGGACAGATTAAGGGAAAGATTGAAGAAAAGCAAACTGTAATTTGATACTTGATGAGCTTGAGTTGGATGGATGGTAGAACAAGGTTTGGGAGAAATAAGAAAAAAAAACAAAACTTATTAAGAGCTATAAATACAGGAAGATGTGGATGGTCATGATCACCTCTATCCCTGAATAGACACAAAACATAAAAAAAGATCCCAGAAGATAAAATCTGGAATAATCTTGAAAAAGATAAACAAATTCATTTAGTAGACATGTTGAATTTCAATGAAAAAAAAATTAATATATAAAAAAAAAAAATTTTTTTAAACTAAAAATCTTGTCATTCTTAATGAAACATGGTTTAAAAATTAAATGATCCTGAAATCAAAAAACAGTGGCAATATTTTTTTTTCATTGCTGAAGAAATTAAAGACCTAAAATTAGCCAAAAAACATTTTATTAAAACAGATTTTGACATTCAATTGAGAAATGAATGTTTTAAAATAGAATTAACTAAAAAAAATACACAGAGAACATTATAAATAAGTTTAACCGATGAATCCAAGTTATATTTATAAAATGAAAGCACCTATCTTGATTTTTGGTGAAACTATGGATACCATGTTTGAAGAAAATGATTTGAAGAAAAGTTAAATCTGGATGACATTTTAATCAAAAATTTATAAAAGAACATTTTGGGAATTGGAAAAATTACTTCATTTTGGAAATACTTTTAATAAGAATACAAATAGGTTAATAGAAGAAATATGCATATTGTTTTTGCTGAAAATTAAATTTGGTTAAATTATTGGATAAAAATGGATGTCAACCATCTTCCATCAAGGGCAAGTAACAAAAGAAAGATATGCTGTATACCAAAAAAATATGACCATTTTAAGACAAAATTTTTTTTTACAAAAAATTATTTTTTTTCTATATGTATTTAATATATAATTTGAATCAATGACAATTTAGACATGATCTACTAAAAAGGAATCATTAGTTTCACTGAATGATAACTGTTGATAAAAGTCGTTTGAAAAAAAAAAAAAGAAAAAAGATTTACATCAGAATTATCATTAATAATTTCAAATGATTTCAAAAAAAAAACATTTATATATGTCAGATGCTGATTTTGTGTTTGGTTCACTTTAGAATCAGATATGATTTTCTTTTTTGGATATCTTGGCATTTTTAATACTTTAAAAACTGAATTTTGCACATCTGGTCTTCAAAATCAAAATCTGAAATTCAGCAAAAATTACAAAAAAAATTGAAAAATATTTAGAAATTATATTTGCTGAAAGAAATTTCATTTGAATTTATTCATGAAGAAATTTTAAATTGACAAACAGACCACACAAAAATTAACAAATAAATTCAATATAAAAGAATAAATGAGCAAAATAAAAAATTAATAAAATAGAAAAATTTTTTGTATATATCTTTAAAATATGATTTTTAAATGATGGAAAAACTGGGAAGACCAAAATTAAAAAATAGGACAATAATTGTAAAATTTGTTTATCAAATTAATAAATAAAATTGAGAACCATTTTTTTTTGGTTTTATTGCATGCAACAAAAACAAAAATTGAAATGCAAAATTAAACTTAGGTAATGTATAAAAATATTAAATGTAACCTTGGAAGAATTAAAAAAAAAAAAAAAAAATTTTTCTTTATTCTAACTCAAAATTATTTAAAGCCAAAAAAAAAAAGGAGGAAAAAAAACAAAAAATATTCAAAAAATTTATATTCAAAAAACCATGTGTAGTAATGTTTTTGAGAAAAAGGGTTTGTAAAAGTTTGGTCAATTCATTTTTAATACAATTAATTTAAAAAAGCTTTCAGATTGAAGGATTTTCACAAATAGACATCCTGGTTTTTCAAGAAAAATTCTGATGAAGAAATTTGTTTTTTTGGATCAGAATGGGCAAAAAATATTAAATTAAATTTTTACAAAATGCAGATATTGTGCTCTTTTTCAGCAAAAAATCAAACTATTTTCTTTAACATTTTCAAAAGAACAGATATGCATAGTCAAGACTGCATGAAATTGTGCAGGTCCCAAATGGATCAATTAGCTTTGAAAAAATTGATAGAAACTAAATGGGAAGAAAAGATAATTGCAAAAATCTAGCATCTTCATTGACAGTGATATTTTTTGTATGAACTGTCAAAAGATATGGCAAATTCATATAATGATAAATTATTGAAAAAGAATGCAATTATATGGGAAAATATAAAAAATTTTTTTAAAGATGTTATATTTGAGAATATTATGACCTCAAAATATTAAATTTTTTAGAACAGACAAGGGAAATTTTTTGGAAATGTTCAAAAAAAATTGAAGAAAGCAAGTTAACAGAAAGTTGAAAAGAAATATTCAAAATTTTCAAAAGTTTACCATTAACAGGAACCCCAGTTTTTCATCAACATGTTGCCAGGAGAATTAATATTTTGGAAAAAAATTGAGTAAAAATCGGTGTTTGAAATATTAACGTTCCAAAAAAAAAACAGATAAAAAAAATGAATTTTTTCTTTTCATTTTTGAAATTTTGATAATGGTTCTTTAATGGCAAAAAACATGGGAAGAAATATCTCAAATATCAGAAGAATTGGGAAATTGATTTAATGGTAAAAGAAAAAAATTATTTGAGAAAATAGTTAGATTATAATCAGCTGAAAAAAGGTCCATTGATGAAAAACCTTTTATTGGAAGAATCAAAAAAAATATTGTATTTTTTTATAAATTTTTTTAATTTAATTCATTTTTTTACAAATTTTAATTAGTTCCAAAAAAATTTTTAAACTTTTTTGGAAGACAAAAAAAAACAAAAAAGTTTAGGACATTTAGAAACTCTTTTTTTTTTTTTCTAACTATACAAATTAACTCATAAAAAAAAAATATTTATAAAAAAGTATTAATTTTGAAATATGGGGGAAAAATTGTGGAAAATATCTAAAAAGTATTTTTGAAAATATACAAACTAGTCTATAAATAAATAAAGAGTGCTAAATTAAAGGGAAATTAAAAGCCATTTCAAGTAAGGCATTTTTTAATTTTTGTCAAAATTTGTCTTTTTTAGAGAAGAAACCAAACAAACAAAATATTATAAAAAATCTCCTTATATTTAGATAATAAATAAAAATTTAACATCACTTCTTTAAAAATTGCAAAATAGACAAATGAAAAGAAATTTTTTAAAATTGAAAAAAATTAAAAAAAAAAACAAATAAATGCATGTTTAATTAGGCTTTTTTTTTTTTTTGCATTGGTCAAACCTTTTTGGTCAAACAAAAATTTTTTTTTTAAGTTCTTGATTGTATCAATATGGTGAATAGAATTTTAATTATAAAAATAAAATTTGTAAATGCTTTTTTTAAAGCATTCCCTATTAAATTTTGAAAAAAACATCCATTTGCAATAAGAGATTTAATTTCAAAAAAAAAAAAAAATGTTTGTTTTACAAGTGAATTACCCTTCTCCGTGAAACTCTGAATAAAGGAAAAACACCATTCACATTTTATTACTATGTGTATTTATAACCTAAATCACTCCACGAAATCGCTAAAAAATAGAGCATAGCTTGATGAAAAAAGACGCCAAACTTTATGAAAAACAAAATTTTATTGTCTAAATGCTTATGTTATTATTAAGAGGAAAGACCAAAGTTTTTTTTTTTTATTTTTAAAAATTTTCCTTCTTTTTAACATTTCTAAATTTTGATTAAAAAAACCTTTTTTATTTGTATCACAAGGGTAGTAAATAACATAGACAATTTTTAGCACGTTTTTTTTTTATTTTTTTTTGGTATGACACATTAATTTGAAAAATCTTGCAAAAATAAAAATAATTATCGGATGTTAATGAAACTTTCAGAAACTATTCACAGATGATCGAAATTATTATAAATATGTTTTTTTTTATTAAAGTCATGGCAGAAATATTTTTTTTTAATTTTATTACCCCCCCATAACTAATTTTATGAAAAACTCTAGAAATTCGATCGAATCGGTTTTAGTGATTACAATAATTAAAAGCACAAGGCTTTGAGGAATGCAAATCATGTTTTTTTTTTTTTTTTGGATTGGATTACCTGAAAATCAGCTCTGAATTGTAACATACAAAAACTCAATAAAACAAATATATTATTTAATTTCAAATGCTTTTATTTGCTTTTAGTTGTTTTTATGAATATGGACAATATTTTCTGAAAGCAAAAAAAATTTTTCAATGAAAAATGAATTTTTAATACAATTATTTGTTATTTCATTAATTATAATAGATTTTTAAACATTTAAGTTGTTAAAATATTATAAAATTAGTTAAAAACCGCATCGGTTTCATAAGTGTCCTTATGAGATAGATCTTTTTTTTTTTTTAGCGCGTTGTAAATTGTATCATTTTGACTAATCAGAAGATCCCCAGTAATTAAGAAATGTAATTTTGTGTTTATAATCGGGCTGTAATTATAAAAAACGGAAGACCAACCAGAATACAATTAAGTTGCGTTATTTGAGTTAAGCATTGTTCTCCGCTGTTAAGGCCTTTACTTTTGCGAAACACGTGTGGAGAAGTTAATTTGATTTTTCAATTTCAACTGAGAAGGGTACCTACAAGTATCAGTATCATCTTATGAAATTTATATGATCTTATTTTTATATTAATCTCAGTTATGACATTTTTCCATAAATGAAATATCAAAATTAATAATAAAATGAATGGAAATACAAATAACACAGTAAAATGTAATAAATGTACATAAAATTATAGTATTTTATGTACAATTCTGATAAAAAAATTTCAAGAAAGGTACCTATAAATTAATTAGATACCTTTCTTAAGAAATATGAAATTTAATGTCACTATTAACAGTTTTATTTTAATTTCTTTATAATATATTTTCCATAAAGCATCATAAACGTAAAGGTGAAAGCTAAGTACAAAAAAAAAAAAAAAAAAAAAAAAAATTAGAGCGCTGAAAGTTTTCCTTAAAAATAACGAGGTAAATAATTTGGTCACTTAAATGTAAATTGTTTCACTTTTCTCCTTCCGTAGAACAAATTAGCCTCATGGAATCCGTCAATATATCATTCATCACATGTCAAGAGACGCGAAAGTTTATGACCTGCTTTGTTTTATTTTCAAATTACATCTTTTTGGCACAAAAAGCTAAGTTAAGTTTGGTTCAAAATATTTTAAATAAACATTATAATTTCTGATTTTCTTAAAATAAGTTTTGAAAAAATGATAATTGATATTTAAAAAAATTTCAAAGTCAGATTTTCATTTTTTTTTCAAAAAAAAATGGTCAATTTTCTGTCAATTTTTGACTCAAAAAAAAAAAAGATTTTTAACGAAAATTTCGGACGTGCTAGGAACGATTAAAAATGGAAAAAATACCCCAAAATACTTTGACCTTTCCTCTTAATAATAACAAACATTTAGACGATAAAATTTTGTTTTCGTCAAGTTTGGCGTCTTTTTCATCATGCTATGCTCTTTTTTAGCGATCTCGTGGAGGTACCTATGTATATAAAAGCAACAATTCAAATTTCTGAGTGAAAACATTTCTCTGCTTATCTTAAAAATAAAGACACACATACGTTCATTTTGTTTTTTTATAAACATTCTGTATCCAAGTTACAAAAATACTAATTACAAAACTCCATAAAATTACCAAATGTCAACCAAACAGTTTCACCTTATTTAAATTAAAATATCAATAGTAACTTTTGAAAATAACTTAGGATGCATCTACTATAGCATGATGACTAAGTTTGTCTCACACATTCATGAGTATAGAGAGTTTGGTCCTCACAGGGTGTCAATGCTATTATGGTTGTCTTATGTCATATTAGACAGAAGTAAAAATATATAAATACAACTTGAACTTCAATATTATAAAAATGAAATATAAGAAATGACATAAGCATTGGTCATTTTTTATAGCTTTTAGTTTTAACTACTAAACAAGTACATAATTATAATATATGAGAGTGTGCTCAAGCCACTTTCCCAGAATTTCACCAAATAACCAAACATCAAGTTCTTTTGAATCCTTTCTTCATTGGAACAATAACTTTTCAGCATCCCCAATTTATGTTGACATAAAGAATATTAACAAAATCAAGTACTAATTCATTTTTTTTTTAATAAAATATTAATTCTAAGGATTTTAAGCCAGACTGGTTATTTGCTCTATATATGGTTCATGAAACTAAAAAGAACAGTTACCTCACTTTGATCTTTGTTTCACAAATGGAACAAGGCTTTTGTGCAAACATTTCTCTTTCTTATTTCATAAGTTGTTGACCCTGAAAGCTATTTCACCCAGAACAATACTAATACACAAAAAGATACCAATTGTATAGTTCGGAAGAATGTGTAAATTTGTAGTGCAAGCCATTTTTGGTGAGTTTAAGGTTTATGCCTTGGTATTTTGGTTTTGTGTTAGACAAGACTCAGGTTATTAAATAATCATATTAGTCACAGGGTGTTAATAGATTTTGTGTGGGGCATACTTTTAATGACTTTTTTTACACAACAAAGCTTTGCTTTCTAAAACAAAACCAATTGCAGAATGGGTTGATAACTTTAATTTCAATCTTTGAACTAAAAACATAGTGAAGAAAAAAAATTGACATTTCTATATAACTTGATATGCTGCATTTTTAATAAATATTTCATTATATTTGATTGATATTTATATTTTTCATAGAACAGAACTTAGAAAAAAAATCTTGTATTGTACATTTTTTTGTGTGTGTAGATCTGGAGAGAATTAAATTACAGAAGAGAAATGATAGTAGAAATCAAGAAAATGCTTTCAATTTTTTTATTAATAAAAAGTGCAGAAATTAAGGACCGTTTTCACATACAAAAAAAAGTTAGAAAACTAAAATTCTATTAAAATATCGACTTGGAACGGAAAGAGAGAGATTTTAAAATTGAGGTTTTATGAACCAAAAATCATACACTAACTAAAAAAACTAATTACCAAACCCTTTTTTGTTCGCTTTCGTGGTTAATGCAAGAACGTTTCTTTGTAATGAATAAAGATTTTCACGAGAACGTAAAACATTTTCAAAATATAACTTATTAAATAACTATATAATTAATTTTCATAAACTGTGAAGAATATGGAAAATAACATTTTACAAAAAGCAAAGAAATAAAAATGAAATAATAATTCTTGACCCATATGGATGTTGCTAAAAAACCCTAGGGCACATATTTTGGGGAATATCTGGTTTTTAGTTGTTTTCTAAAAAATACTTTTTTGTGAATTTTTGTGTAAAGGTCCAAAAAGTTCTTTTACTAAAGTTTTTTTTTTTTAACAAGAAAAAAAAAAAAAAAAAAATCGGCAGACTAATTAAAAAAAAAATATTATTTAAATTTAGAGATGAATTTTTTTTAAGAAATCTTTGTTTTTTTTAACTGGAAAAAATATATATGCATTTTTTAAGATTTAAAAAAAAATTGAAATTCATCACGAACTTTTAAAGTCGGTCATTGAACGAAATTTATGTAAATATTTTAAAAATTTTGAAACGAATAAATAAAGGAATATCTCCTTGTGCTGTTTAAATTAAGAAGTATTTGACGGAAGAAAAAAAAATGAAGCTCAGCTTTTTCTCTTCGAGTTAATTGAAATTTTTAAAGAATTTCTGTAGTGTAACATCCTGTAAGAAATGATGTGAAGCAGTAAGAAAAAAAACGATAGAATACTTTTAAAAAGAAACTATAATAATAATAATAATTTAGGGAATCTTTTCTCACATACAGTTATTAAGCCCCACACAATATTTGTCTTGTGCATATAAAAAGAACACCAGATATTTTTCTTTTCTTCTTTTTGCAGAAAAAATGGATTTGCACAGAATTCATTTCTTTTTCAGTTTTCCTTATTGCAAATGAAACAATTTGTGCTTTTGCGGTTCTCAGCACAAAAATCTTTTCTCATATCCACGAATTGGTCTAGAAGCGATGATAAAAGTCACAAACGATGGTTTATAAGTTAAACGCTTGGAAATAAATATTAAGTAACTCTTGCAATTTAGTTCGAGAGTCGTATAGAAAACTCGTCAAAAGAGATGACAGCCATATCCTATTTCCGAGGTCAGCAATATTGCCATGGTGACGAGATTAACTTGATAAAAAACAATAAAAATTCACAAAGGAAATGTGAATGTTTAACCATAATTACTGCCTATATTCATTTAACATTGATTCGTTACTGTATTTATTTTGATATCTTGTTTAAATTGCGTGAATAATAAAGATCCCCATTATTTTATTTATCAGACTTTGCAATGTCGAAGAGTACCGAAAATAACCGATCAGAGTAAGAGAGTTGCATAAAGAAAGTGTATCACGAAATTCGACAACTATTTTTAGAAATTTTGTAGAGATTATCTAAAAGATTTCAAAACGTTGTAGATATTGTGCATTTATTTCTTATAATTATTTTGTGTTTAGCTTTCCTTCCCGCCTTGCATTTCGGTTCGGTAGTCTTCGATTCATTCCGTGACAAATGAATGAATGGGGTTTACATTTTCTACCGAGTGGGTTCCTTGCGCTGCGCAAAACCTTTTCCGATTAGACCGAACTGCGCAGACTTGCATGTGCTGGGTGGAAATTATCTTATGAAAATTTAGTAAGTAGCAAAATCCTTTTTACCGACATTTCCTCTAACTCGGGTTAATTGCACCTTGTAGAGTCGTTGCTAGGGAATCCCTTCTCGGTATCTTCGAGGTGAGTACGGTCTGTTGTTATCGCAGTTTTCGGAACCAAAGCTTTGGTCCCCCTCCAAAGACTGCGAACTCCGAAGCCATTATTGGAGCTTCGAGGTCGCCGACATGGAGGAAAAGCGACTTGATCTGAGAGCTTGTTTAGTCAGGTGTAAAGAATAAAATATTTAAGTTTTAAGTAAATAGCTTATGTGTATGTTCTTAATGTTATCAAATAAGATAAGTATAGTTGTAGGCTTTTTTTTTTTTTTTTTAAGTTTGAAGTAATAAGGGAAAAATATAATCTCCCCTCCGCCTTTTTTCCTCCTTTTATTATATATCTATAGATAGATTTTTGTGTGTATGCACACATTTGTAAGTGTTGTGTGTGTGTGTATATATATATATATATATATATCTCAATTTTTCTAGTATTTTGTTTTTTTTTTTTGTCTTTTTATACGCGCATGAGTTTTGTTCAATTTTCTTTATTAAATTGTACTTCCAGTCAGCTTTTATTATTATTGGGGAAATCCCCCCTCCTCTGCCTTCATTTTTAACGTGTTTCTTTGTTGCATGAACGTTTTATTATTTATTTCAACCAACAGGCCCTCTTAAATGTGTGTAAAATATATATATATATATATATATATATATATATATATATATATATATTTTTATCACATTTGTACATTTAAGTAAATAGCTTTAAGTGTGTACATTGCAGGTGATTTCACATTAAAGAACGGAAAACAGATTTTTCATTCTTATAAAATAAAAAATCAGCACTTGCAAATCTCTTATTTAAAGACTGCCTTTTAGTTTCCGTTTTACTTACGAAACCTACTTAATTAAAAGTCGGCATTCATTTCTGATTGTAAGCAGTTTTCCTTATAAAGTTGTTATTCACTGCTAATAATTATTGAAGTAAAATAGATACATATAAATTAAAACTACTCTCTTGCTTCATACTTCTTTATATAGCTAAAAATTTCATGAAAAGTAGCTGAGCCATTTTAATTTTCTTTGTTTCACTTCATTTTTATAATCAGGTTTTGTATTTGGCAATATTTTAACTTTCAAACTAAAATACTTTTTTAAAAAATCGATTAAACTCTCATCTAGTAAAAAGAAATGTACTTTTTAAGGGATTTTTTCTTGAATAATCTTACTCTCTGAAAATGGGGATAGTCTGCAATTTCACCGATTTCTTTTTTTTTTTTTTTTTTTCTCCCTATATCCCTTATTTTCTTAATATTTTCATGTTTTTTCAATCCTAGTCTAGTAATGAGTTTAAAATGGAATTAATCTTATTCGTCATAGATAAAAAAAAATTAATCTCTGTTCACCTACTTTTTCCAAATTACTGTTTGTATCCAATTAAATAAATAACCTTGCAGTGGTTTTAAAACGTAGAACTTGTCACCTTTCTTTGGATGTTTTCCCCCCTCACCAGGTGTTTTGTTTCCAATCTCGGCGAATTTTTTTTCTTTTATTCAATGCTTTGTTTAAAAAAAAAAGTTTCACTTCTTGTATAAACAATGAGCTTATCTTTACGTTATTACTAGTGTTAATCCACGTGATGACTAAACCATTTAATAAATCCAAACTTAAATTTTGGTCTTTCATTGCATGGCAAGGTTTTACTTTTATTCAATATATTGTAAAGCAAGAATTAATAAGTATTTGCATTAGTGAATGCGAGTTTTTGCGTGTGTCTTTTTTTTTTTTTTTTTTTTTTTAAATAGTCTAGAAGCTTCTCATGATGGGCGCAGCTTGTTACATCGATTTCATTGTCGACTTGCTTCTACTGAACAAATTACTTGAGTGTTGTCGGAGACACAAAATCCACAACTCTTTCAGGATTTTTCTCTCCTCATTTTGTCACCTACTACTACTGTAGTGTAGTGGTACCAACTAACTTTGTTTAGCATGTTGCAATTAAGATATTTCGTTATTAATAAAAACTTAGTCTCTGCATTTTTTTAACATGTTTCGTTTTCTCACATTAAGAAAACGAACTGAAGTCTTTTTCTTGTCACGGGAAAAGTCCCAAATATAGGATATTTCCTGACCTAGTTTCTTCTCGGGGATATGGAGAAAATCAGCATGTGACCAGCTAATTATTAATGGTGGGAAGTTATCATTTTTTTTGCAGTTTAATAAATGAAAGTAACCCTTGCAACTAGACGTAACGTCCTATTTTTCTATTTGTGTGTGTGTTGCAAATCCAGCAGTTGTATCTAAAGGTGACTAAGTAGAGAGATATAAAAATATAGAAGCAGCGAACAATGAATAATGTCGCCCTCCTCCTTCCTTCTCAACTCTACTCTCTTTAGCATGAGCAGTAGTAAAACTAACATCAATTTTGGTGGCGGGGGAGTAGAAATAAAAACTCACATGGTCCGTTTTATTCTTCACGTGTTGGCTTTAAAATATATTCAGAGACAATTGACAAACACTAATGATATTCATCGTGACGTTTGGGGTCTTTGGGTTATTTTTATCTTAAATTATGTTCTCCATTAAACTAATATTACTTTTCTGTTTTTCATTTATTTCCTATATCATTTATACTGCGTAGAAAATGTATATTCTGATTTTAAACCAGGATTTTCTCTTTTACTGAAATAAAAATTTCGTCCACGTTTTCTCTTGACTTCCAGTTTAACAAAATGGCGGCATTTTTTTTTTTTTTAGCTTTATCTTTTTGTTCCAGTTGGTTAACATCTTTATTAATCTCTTCCTCTTATATCCTCTGAGATAATTACACCTTTGTGTATATGTATGTGTATCTTTTGAGCATGAATTGAATTAATTATTTATGAATTTCCATACACATTTTCGAAAGTACTTGAAGTCTTATCTATTTTTTTTTTTTTTTTTAATCTTTTAACGGTCGGTATCGTTTTACTGTTAATGTTTTATTTGTATCGCTGCATTAATGTTCTTAAAAAGAAATTATCTTAATTCAACAATTTTTATGCTCTTACACGTGGTTTAAAATTCGTGAGGGCCGTAAAGCTTAGCACGTGGGCTCACACCTTAGTCTTTGGCGGTTCTTTTACGCTCACTTAAAAAAAAAATCTTAAATGATTTTTTTTTTCCCAGAAATTAGATCGATTTGACAGATTGACAATGAAAAGTTTTTAAAATATTTTTCACTTTGACGTAACGTCCTTTATATTTGCTATTTTTGACCTTTCATTTTCTAGTTATTTTAATTTTGTTTTAGAAAAATGTCATTTGTTAAAAAATAATCGTTCATATTGTAATTTTCGTAAATTATATACCAGATTTGTAAATTGTGTAATCATCACTTGCCTGTATTAATTTACTCAGTTGTACTTTTTCTGTTTGTAGAGTAACTTGAACAGAAATGGTAATGGAAACACCCAGTCCACAGTGGGTTGGCCGAGAATTTGTCCGGCAGTATTACACTATAATGCATGAAGCCCCCAAATATCTGCACAGGTAAGTCTTGCAAACAGCATAAAAATGTTAAAACGTGGGGAATATATTAAATCAGAAGCTATCTTGACCATTCTGAGTTCGATTTATAGTTTTAAAATATATGCCTTGGATTTAATTGCTGTAGATTTGTAATTAATGTTTTAAAAAATTGTTTACCTGTAATTACTCCAAAAACTAGGTTCATCATTGATTAGTTGAAATGAGATTTGACTTTTTTCTTTTCTTTTTAATCTAAATTTCCACTTACTCATTAAATTTGTTGCATCACTAAATTTTGGAACTAATATATCTATATTTAATGCTTTTAATAAATATTGGCATTATTTGAATTTGCATTGTAAATCTAATCATTTTTGGTAACTTATTAGTGAAGAGTACTATTAAAAAATCTAAAACTATTTGTGTAACATTTTAAAATTATTTTTCTTTTAATCAGTGGCATATAGCATATGAATCACTTTGGTTGTTTGACTTCGCAAATTTGAATAGTTTAGATCTCATGGCGATGATGATAGCCTTGCCCTCTCTGAATGAAACTTGATGAGATTTCATTAATATACGCATTTACTGAGCCATGATATTTTGCAAGCAAGACATATTCATAGATGTATATTTTAAAAAATTGTGAAATGTTAAATGACTATTATTTGATATGGTTATGTATTTTTATCTTAGGAAAATTTTAATTTTATCTAGATTGCACTTTAATATTTTAAGTATTTGGAAGTTGGTGATCATATTCCTATCCTTTTTTATCATTTTAAGGCAATGAAGCAATTGGTGTTCAAGGGTTTGTTGTGTTAGAGAATGAGAAGAAACACTTCAGGAGAAAAGACAATAAAAGAACAAGAATTAAGATAATAGTTGATAGTCTTTTTAAAGATCAAACTTGACTGGGAAGCAAAAAGCTGGAAGAGTTTTCAATTGTAAAATGAGATCTTGCCACCAATCTAGTATTGCACTTAAATTCATAGTCTTGATAACAGAAGAGCTCACCAGAACAATTACCATGAAAGTATTTATAGAAAGGGCACAGGGAAGCTACAGCAGTGAGAAAGGAACTGAAGCCAAAATGTCACTTCAGGAGCAGTAACATTGCAGATTCTTTGGATTTTATCAAGAATCACTGAATATATAGGCCAGATGTGGCAGCAATATTCTAAGCATTGGCATTAAACTTAAAAATATGTAATAATCTAACAGGGGACATAATGAACCAACTTTCTTAGTGGACCTAGAAATTGATTCAATATAATCCTTCCACTACACGTCGACTGAAAAAGTTAGTCTGAGAAGGGCGTAATGAGTTGCTCTCATGGCTGTTAGCATCAGCCATGATGATGGAGAGTAGAATGCGTTCTATGATTAAAAGAGCAATTTCATTTTGAGGCATTAAAACTAACAAGCCACTCTTTGTCCCATTAACAGATGGTAGTTTGTTTTTATAGATCAGTCGCCAATTTGACCTTCTCGAACCAATCAGACTTATTAAAGAAGAGTAAATAGTTGTCATCAGCCTAGGTACAGAGTTTAGAACATGACATCAGGAAGGTCATTTATGAAAATTAGGAACAATGTAGGTTTAAGGATAGAGCCCTGGGAAACAATTTATCTTGAATAATTACTGTATTAACACCTAGCAATTTATAAAATACATGAAAAGAAACTAGAATTTTTTGATCTTGAAAGTGTGCATCAATTGGGATACCAAATTAATCCTTAATTTTGAAAGTTTCATATTTAAATTTGTGTCTAATAAAACTTAGTAAAAAAAAAAATAAATAAATATTAAAAGTATGTGCAAATTTTGAAACTTTTTTCCTTAACTCTTGTCCCCCACTTTTTTTTCTCTCTTTATAGAATGTAGCCTTTTATTAAATGGCTAATTTACAAGCAATACATGCAAAAATATTTTCCAAAAAGGAAAATCATATTCAAAACCTGTATGGTGATGTGTTTATAAAATAGATAGTTTTATTAAAAAAAAAAAAAAATGCAAACTTAGAAATGCCTTTAAAATACTATCCTTTTTAGTATAATAAAATCAAAATTATACTGAAACTATTCTATTTAAAATAAACTTAATTGTAATACTTTTTTGAATTGAAAAATGACAATTTAACACACTTTTAAAAAAATCAAATATCTGTCAACAAGTTCAGGAGTCAAACATTGGCATATAGCCCTGCAACACCCACATAAAAAATAAAATCTCCATTAAATTAAGTATAAAAGGCCAAAACTACTAAAACATATGCTTGTTTTGTCTGTTTAAAAATAATCCTCCTTAACTGTAATAACTCTTAATAAGTTAGGAATATTTTTTTTTTTGTACACTCTTATGAAACTTAAAATTATGGTTATATATATTTCCTTTATTAAGTATGACTTTTTTCTTAACTGAAGTCATGTAATAATTGCACTAAATCAGGTTTTTTTAATTTTAAGACTTTATTAAATAAGTGTATGTATGTAATGTCTTTCAGCAACCAATGTCATAAAAAATATAGCCAACCCCAGGTGTCATGCATAATTATTTTTAGCTTTCTATAAAAAATAGAGGTAATTTAGAAGTATTGAATTCTTTCATTTCTGTACAAAAATAATTTAACAATTGCAAAAAGAAAAAATATATTAAGATTCTTTTTAAAATATTTAATATCAAAATGACTCTTAAAACTTGGGCAATGTGTGTCATCACCTCACAATTGTGTTGATGATACCTTGAAATGAGGTGCGGGTAAATGACTGAAAAATTAGTTTTCTAATAAAACTATCCATTCAAAGTAAAATTCTTTCATTAAGTCCTGAAAATCTTTTAAATCTGATTTTTGATAATTTTTTTTTTTTTTCTTTTTTACTTGGTACTTTAAAAAGAAAAACATCATTAGAAAGAAAAGTGATTGTAGAAAATCCTGCTTTAAAAAATTTATTTTGTAGAGTTAGCCTATGCATTTTTTTTTTTTTTTTCCTATAAAAAGTTGGCTAATTATAAAATTTCAAAACTTTTTATAAAGAATTTTGCTAACAATTTTTCTGACATGAAGATTGCTTGAAACATGCAACTGACATTCAGTGCTGTGTTTATATATATAATATATATATATATATATATATATATATATATATATATACACACACACACACTAGCTGGTGGCTCATTTCAGTATTCCTGTCAAGTTAGCCAGCCCTGTTGTAAGCATCTGTTTAAACATGTTTATTCAATAACCATTTAACCAACTTTCTGGAAAGTGCACAATCTGGTTTGATCAGTAGTTGAAAAAAAAACAGTATGCTTGAAACCCTTGGTACAATGTTGCTTTGTAGAGGCACAGCCATGAATGACTTTCAACAGTCTTATCTGCCCAAATTCACTCACAAGCCTTGGGTCAACCTACAATATGGATTTCAAGCTCTTACTTGAGCTACACATTCTGATCCTTTTCTTGGGTCAATATTATCTGGAAGTCACTTCAAAAATCAACCTTAAAAATTATTTTTTATAAGGATTAATTCCTGGAGAATTATTTTAAACTTTATAATATGCAGGAGATTTACCCTGAATATAAAAAAAAAAAAAAAAATAGGTGCTCCACCAAAAATCTTGCTCAAACCTGGCAGCTCAACAAAAAAACTGGCTTGTTAAATTCACTGCCTCCAAAATCAAACTAGTAATGTTTCACTATCATTAAGACCCTGAACTTTGTTTTATCAAGTAGGCTCCTTGCCTTGGATGCCTTTTTTTTTTTTTTTTTTTTTTTTTTTTAACCAAAGTTCATCTCTGACTACAAACAGAATGATCCATTGCTAATGATTCTAGAATAGTGGTCAGTCCCTTGTACCACTCTGGGAAGTATCAGAATCCTCCAGCCATGCTCTTTACAAGAGCCAAATCAGGCTGAAAATGGAGTATTGCTACCATATCTGGGCTGGAGCTTCTGCCCATGAACTACTTTGTGGACCAGACTCCTGGGAAGATGTTTTCCTGAAAACTACAATTTTAATCTTCCATCTCAGGTTAACTGTTAAATCTCTTATATAAACTGCACTTACCACCTCTTTGAGGTGCAACATCATTATTCAGTAACTCTGTTAAATCTCTTATATAAACTGCACTTACCACCTCTTTGTGGTGCAACATCATTATTCAGTAACTCTACTTTGAATGGCACTTGGACCTTGTCTTGTTTGGAATTGTTTTATTTTCAATAAAATGTATTGTTGACCTTTTTGAAGAAAACAAATTTTTCATTAAAGTGTTAAAATTACTCATGCTTCATGAAAACTGAAATCTTATTAAATAACTTTTAATAGAAATAGTAACTTTACCTGCTTATTTTAAAACTTTAATGTAATGACATTTTGCAATTAGCATGTATGGAAGGAATGTTACGTTTTTATCAGTGCATTTCTATATATTCCTTCTTTACACTTTGCCTAACACTGGAAATGTTTGGAAATCTTGTTTGTTTTTTTTTTTTTTTTTTTAAAACATTTAAAAGTAAAGGTAATTAATGTGTGTGGGAGATGGGTAGTTTTCCACAAGGTATTTTTTTTTTTTTTTTACTAAGAACTTTTCATTGAAGAAACCTAGGAGGCAGCAAGTATTTCATTTTTTTTTTTTTTTTTTTTTTTTTGTAATCAGTTTAACAACCACCTTTTGAGCCAAATTTATAGTCAACATTTTATTTCAAGATACCATTAATTTTTCTTCAAATAAAATATCTATGCGGGTTTACTTTTGAGAGATTTTTTTAAAATCAGTTACAGCATCAGTCCTGATTGGATCCAAGTTAATAGACTGTAAACAAGGGTTACATTAAAACTTGATATTTAAATTATCACAATAAAGGATTGAAAACATTTGAGATACTTGTGAAAACTGCAGAAATTTTCACATAAACTGAGCCCCTGGAAACACTATCTTATTTTAACATAGGATTAAAGAAATTTCTTTTAAATGTAAGAAGTCTTTGATATTCAGGGGTAAAATAAATCTTTTTAAGACAGTAGCATATTAATGGATCCTTTCTCTTAGGGACTTCTTTGTTGGGCTTTTCTATATCCCTTTGTATTAAATACTAAAATGCATAATGACATAGATGACATACAGCATTTTTATTTTATGCAACTGTAATAATGCAGGCTTTAAAGGTTATTTTTGGCTATGATCCAATGACATTGAAGTTTGTTCATTGGGTTTGTAAATTTTGTATTGAAATGTAAACTGAAGCCTAGTATTTTTGTTGTACTAATTAAAATTAGAAATACGAGTAGTTGACACTTTAGATTACTATGAAAATAAGTTTAAAATTTTATCTAGAATTTAGCTCCATGTATACAGTGTTTCAAACATTAACTACTTGATATATCTATGCATTCCTTTAGTAATGCAACCAAGTTATAAGAATGTGTTATCATTCAAAGAAATAGTGTTCTTCCTGATATATAGATAGAAAGTAAACAAAAATCTTATTAAATCTTGCTAAAATGTTAATTACAAATACAAAACTAGTAGCAGCCATTTTAACATTTGAAATGTGATGGTCACTTGGAAAACTGCTTGCAATGATGCTGTAATTTGCGTCTGATGGCACAATGCAGTGATGGTTGCCTGCCATCATAATACTGCATGTATCAATTGACGAAACAAACTTTACTGAGCAGGCCAATTTCTGGGTAATTATTTAAATAATTAGGCAGGAGTCGATGGCATTTCATAAGCATTATTTTTCATTTGCAATAGTATAATTGTATAATTTATTGAATGTATATTGTATTAGTATAGGTTAGATGAAAAATATCAATTTTATTTTAAATGTCTTTATAAAAATGTTATTGATTGAATAATTTTAAGAAATACTTTGGATTTCCAGCAAGATCTTCAGTTGATTGTTTTAGTGGTGGCTTTGAAGTCGAAGGTTGCAGTAGCTAGTCAGCAAATAAATAGGTAGATGGGAAATAATTCTGCTTCGTAATTTGTTACTGCTGCCTTTCATATTAATACATAAAGATCTTTTAATGCAAACTTTTTTTTTTCTATTTTAATCAGAAATTTTTTAAAAGCATGATTTACCATTATTTAACACCAGTTGCAGGTTCTTAAATGAAATGTAAAAAAGAAAAATTCTACACTCTTGATGTGGTAATGAATTCATAGATTAAGAATAGATGTATCAAATTTTTGAGTTTGAAAATTGTGTTTATGCATTGGATTTTTAATTTTTTTACAGGTTTTATAGCCACAACTCCAGTTTTGTTCATGGTGGTGTAGAGAAAGCTGGTGAAGAGCAACAACCTGTTATGGGACAAGTTGTAAGTTTATAAGTTACTTGTTTATGTGCCACACTAATTATGTGCACTCCCCCCCTTCCCGTTTTATGGCATTTGCTGATATTGACAAATACCTCTTGTGTGGTTTTTGTGTTGTGAGGAGGGGGGGGTCCTACTTAGCATCAAATGCTCTAAACCAATAAGAGTCTGAAACTCTTGTACTAAATTTACAATTGCGTTGGCTGTCCTGGTTATGGCAATGAACTACATCCATGTAATGGGTAAGATGATAAACTACGTCTGGCAGCAAGGCCTCTGATCAGGAGGTTTTGAGGAGTGTGGAACCACTTAATTGTTGTTCTCAGGTCCACCCTGACCTGCAGTGGTAGCACCTGTTAAGGTCTCAACTATGGGCAAATAGTTAACCCACAAACTGGGATTAAAATTTTATGAAATTGTAAAAATAGGTTTTAATACCAACAACTATATATATATATATATATATATATATATATATATTTTTTTTTATATATAAAAAAAATTAAATTTATTACCGCCAACAATAAAAATCTTGTCAGCATTTAATGACCCATTGAGGCTGATATGCTGTAAACCAAACAATAGTGTTGGACCATCTGAATACTGAGAAATGACGTATGTACAAACAGCCTTGATGGTTTTGGAATCATCAAACGTAATAAGATAACTTTCTAGTTGTAGCCATTTATGATAATCCCTCATCAAGAATGGCTACTCTGCTAGAAAAGCAAACTAAAGAATTTGGTATAGGTAATTCTGTATGATGGGTTTGTAGATTAAACACAGATGTGTGAAATTGTTAATCTTTATTGGGATACTATTCAGAACACATTTGAGATGAAAAAAATGTGAAATACTATGGATTCGTTTAATTCTGGGCAATTTTGGGTAAATTGTGGTTCTTTTATACTGACTGCGATAAAACATGAGCTGCATAATCAAAGGCTTATACTAATAACCTTTTATTCATGCACCTACTTTGGTCTGTTAAGCTTTTTCATGTAGTTGGTGAGGTGGATAGTATCGTAGCTCATCAATATAAATGCTGTATTGGCAGTGTTCCATTTTGATTAAAACTATACTTTTTTGCTGATGGACTGTAGGCTTTGGGAGAAAACAAATTTGTATGATGACAGGCCTGATGTAATCTCATGTAACCAATTACCAACGTCTGCAAAAGCTCCAGATTTAAGTTTTTACACAAATTCACCTTAAGTTGTGATTATTATACCAATGTGATGTGATACTGTTTACGATTCTTAGCAAGCTGCCCCCCCTTTTTTTATTTAGCCGCAATGAGAAGTCTTGAGGCAGCCAATGCATTTGTTTTTAATGCTTTGCCTTATTAAGCAGATTTCTTCATTGCTAGGCTCTCTTTTTCTCTAATGCAGAGTTTCAGCCATTTTTATTTCAGCACATTTTAAATTTTAATAAGGAAAAATATGAAATTTGAAAATAGTCTCCTGAAATAAGCATTTATTTTTAAGACATTACATTGTATATTTAAGCGGTAGCGTTTTCAATTTTAAATGGGTTTATGAAGAATCTGCTACCTTTCTTTTTAGAAAGGTCGATAATGTACATAAAATTCATATAGGAAGGCAAAAGGGAAAGGATTATTCACTCAAAGATTATGGAATTTAGCAGGTTTAAAATATCAAATGACAAAGACTTTACTTAGACATGGACACCATGTACTTGGTATCTATAGCTTTTTTTAAAAGGTTTAAAAAATAATTAGTAAATCACTTTTCTGTTAATTTGGGCTCACCTGGCTCTTTTAGAATATGAGGCTACTGAAAAAAATTCTCAGTCTGACCTACTTTCCAAAATTTGACCAGACAAGGCCATCAACATTTCAGCACGCATCTCTTATTCATCTCAATGTTTTTTATCCTTTTTACTTTATAGGACATTCATCAGAAAATCCTGTCTCTGAACTTTGTTGATTGCCGAGCAAAAATCCGACAAGTGGATAGTCAAGCCACGGTATCCAATGCGGTTGTGGTTCAGGTAACTTTATTTTTAGCATGTAAGAAACAACTTTTAATTCAATTATTTTTAATCACATTTTAGATACATACATTTTTCCAAAAGCTATATTTTTTTTTTTTTCTTTTTTTCCTCTCTCCTTAAAATATAGTTAAAAGTAATTGCAATGAGTGAATCTCTTAAAAGCAAATTTGTAACCATTGAGAATTTCATCTTTTATTTGATTCTTTTTAGGTGACTGGTGAATTGTCAAATGATGGGCAACAAATGCGTCGCTTCATGCAGACTTTTGTGTTGGCTCCACAATCACCCAAGAAGTATTATGTCCATAATGACATATTTCGTTATCAGGATGAGGTTTTCCATGATTCTGAATCTGATGTTGAAAACCTGGAAGAGAGTGGTGGTAAGTTTCTCTAGAATAACTTTGAATAAATCAAATGTTTGTACAAGTAAATTTAAAAAAAAAAAAAATGAATTAGCTGTTGTAACTGGAATGTAAGAATTGCTTTAAATGTCAGTTAAGAGAGAAAAAAATGTTCTTTCAGAATCTGAGCAGGAGCAAACTGAGGCTGTTTCTCAAGCTGAACCTGTACCAGAGCCAACAGTGTCACAGTACTATGATCAAACATCTGTGCTAAGGTAACTTTCTTAAATTTTGACAGATTTGAAGTAGCTTTTTTTTTTTTTTTTTTTTAGATAGTAAATAGTTTCATGTTTAAATAAAATTAGCATTTTTAAATTTTGGGCATGACCTTAACCTTGGCCCCCCACCCCCTGCATTACTAATGAATGTCTGATCTTCCCCTCCTCTCCCACCAAAAATATTCTCTTTAAAGTGACTATAAATCAAGAGCCATGTTAGACAGAACTCCTGGTAGGCAAACTGTACTTCTAATGTGAACTTCTCACTTCATTGATGGTAGCAATGGCAATGCAGAGATTGAAGACAGACCTGAATCACCTGCACAAAAGTCTGTGGAAGAAGAGCCGAAGGAAGAACCTCCTGAGGAAGCTGCTCCAGAACCAGAGAAAGAGGCAGAGATTAAAACTCCTGAGCCAGAACCTGTTCCTGATGCACCTGGTAAGTATACTAACTAGCTTGCTCTTGTTATAATGGGTGTAGTCTAAATGCTCAAGTATTGGGTGCTTGTGAATATTACCTATTAGATGTGTTTATAGTTTGCTTCGTGACTTTCAATATTAGGTTTTGGAATTTCATGTGCTGCAGGGAGTTTATATTAGCAAAAATATGGTCAAGCCTTAAAGAAAATGTAATAATTTCACAGTATTTACATTAGTCGGACTATTGTCCTCATCTTTGTCGCCATATTTGTCACAACGTTTCGGCCTTTATCCACTGTGCCATGTGTCTGGACACATGGCACAGTGGATAAAGGCGTTGGTTAGATCCAGTGACATACCCAAAGAAGGTGAGTTCAATTCCTGGTTAAGGCAGTGGAGAACTTTCAGAGGGAAAATTAGCAGGAGATAACTGATAACTGACATCCATCAAACATGGCACGTGGAATTAGAACAGTCTACCCCAGTGATCGAAATAAAGGGTTCAGTTCGAAATTCCAACCACCTGAAGAAGGCCGGAGCGTACAACGGCCGACACGTGACAAATATGGCGACAAAGATGAGGACAATAGTCCGACTAATGTAAATACTGTACATAATACCTCATCTCAGTAATAATTTCAATGTCTGTTAATTACTCTTAAAAGAACTTTACATAGTAGGCATGATGTGCAGAAGATGAAACTTCAACATCCAGAGCTTTAATGAAAATTTGGCCAGGTTAGCTTAGTTTAATCTGAACAGGAATAAGCATTTAATCTTAAAGTTGGTTTTAATATATGATAGGATTTTTATGATTTTAAACAGTTTGATAGCATAAATATTACAAGCTGGTCTTGAGTTTTTAGCCTGGCCTGCTTCCAAAAGATATAACCAAATAAACAATGTCTTTAGGGCTTCTTGATTGAGCATTCTAATAGTATTTCTCCAAAAATTTACTAATATAATTTAGTTGGCAGTTTAAGTCAATATTAGGTTATAGCACTTCTATTTTCAATCTTTTTCTAGCTGAGCAGAAGCCTCTCTCATGGGCTAGCCTGGCTAGCAAGAATGCCCCGCCAGCACAGCCATCAACCACTAGCGCAGGGCCTGCTGGTCATGCCCCGCCCATTGGAAAACCCCAGGTTGCAAGACCTGAGGTCAGCAAGCTGGATGGCAATCAAGGCCCACAACCCCAGAGGACTCCTCGGTATGTTTTTTGTTTTTTTTGTTTGTTTTTTTCTCTTTCTTTTTTTCTCTTTCTTTTCCATACTGGTTTAAGTTTTATTTTAATTGTGGTACTTTCTGATTAAGTGATTTTTCATCTCTTAGCTCTAGGCATAAAACCTCATTGCAAATTTGAGGTTTATACTGCATTTGTTTCTTAATCTCTTGATGTTATTTGTATATTTTTTTGTCGAGTGTTTGTTCAGATAATGCAAAAATATTACACGATTTTTTTATTTTTTTTTTGCATTAGAATTATAAAATTTGGAAACTTGCAATGATGCTGTAATTTGCGTCTGATGCTACAATGCAGTGATGGTTGCCTGCCATCTTAATACTGTGTGTGTCAATTGACGAGACAAACATTACTGAGCAGGTTTGTCGGGCTAGCTTTGTCAATACATATATAAAAAGCATTGTTCATTAGTTAAAATGATTCCAAAACTATGAGACCCACTCTCCCAAATTGGAATTCTATTCAATGAAGTATTGATTTCAGGTAGTGGATGGGGTGAGTAGAGAGCTTGGCAAGTTTTAATTGACAATTAGGTGTAACTTTATAAACCTTAGATTTGTTTGTAATTGGTTCTCCCTCTAGTAAATCTTTTATTTCATTCCCCTCTCATGATTAGTGAATGGCCGACAATATTAAACTTTGCAATATTAAAACAAAAAACTTATGAGGCAATGCAAAAATATTGGGTTAATTTTCAGTGTAACACCCATGCTCAATTTGCATTAAAAATTTCCAGAATACTTAAATTTGTGAAATTTTTACATGCTCCATTCAAATCTGGCTTGATGGATTTGATAAATCTACCATTTTGGAGTTATTGACAGTGAAAGTTCAGATTCATTACTGTCATTGTTTGCATACGGAAAGGTAAATAGCTATTCAGCAGCGAGTGTATACAAACAACGCCAGTAATGGTTGCCTGCAACACAAATGAATCCGAAGTTTCACTGTCGATAACTCCAAAACAGTAGATTTTATCAAGTCAGATTCGAATGGAGCATGTACAATTACACATAAATGTAAGCATTCTGGAAAATTTGAATGCAAACTGAGTGTGGGTGTTACACTACAAATTAAGCAAATATTGAGTTGGCCAGAAAAGTCCTCATTGTGGAAGTGGAAAGAAAACCATTTGATGACCTGTCAGTATGGGAATCTGCCCCAGATACCAGCTTGTGGGGGGGGGGGGTCCTGTAAGCAAGCTTCCTTCACTTCATTAAGAGAGTTGAACCACTGGTTGTGGAGAAAGTGGAATAGGCCATAGTCACTGAATGGTGGATGTAGAAGAATTCATCTATTTGAATTTCTCCTGAGCTAACCTGGCAGTTTGTAATGTTGCATTGTCTTGCTGAAAAGCCTGACCTCAATTGAACAAAGCAGGATTAGTTTTAGTTTGTGTACATGCAGTTTAACATATGTAACAAGCTGAAAATTCCATCAGACAGATATCAAGATTTTTCTTTCTGCTTCCCAAGTGAGTTAGGAATTTTTGGCCAGTATAATATTACTTTTTTTTTTTTTTTTTTTTTTTTCCTTGTGTTAAAATTATAAAACTTGGAAACTTGCAATGATGCTGTAATTTGCGTCTGATGCTACAATGCAGTGATGGTTGCCTGCCATCTTAATACTGTATGTGTCAATTGACGAGACAAACATTACTGAGCAGGTTTGTCAGTTAATGCATATATAAAAAAGTATTGTTCATTAGAATTAAAATTTTATTTGGTCAATAAAAAAAACTGATCGTTTCCCGAATGACCCACAATTTGACATGTATTCTTTCTTATATTTTTTTATATATATATATTTTATATTAAATTTTTATATATAATGGGCTCAATTTAGTTTATAAATTTTTTTTTAATTGTTCTTTTCCCCAAATGAAATTTTGGTCTAGACGGGAAAAAAATATTTTCTTGCTTTGTTTTTTGTGTTGGGGATGGTTGTCATTTTGTGGGAGGGGGGCGTTGGGGGGTAAAAAATGTCTGACGGTCCGGCAGCCAAAGGGGGGGGATCGTCCTGACGTTTTTGTTGGGCCCCCTTGGGGGAAAACCACTTTTGTTAAAATTTTTTTTCCAAAATTTGGTAAAGTTTTAAAAAACCCCAAAATTTTTTGCCCCAAATTTTTTTTTTTGTTTTATTTAGGCCCAAAAGTTTTTTTCTAGGGGCCTTCCCCGGGGTTTTGTTCCTTTTTGGCGGCAAATTGTGAAAACTTTTTTTTCTTAAATTCA
>CAHIKZ030003358.1:3787500-3916966 GCA_903632075.3 Acanthosepion pharaonis | reverse complement strand
GACATTGGCTATGGTTTGACTGGAGAGGGATGGCTTCCGTCAGGTGGACTTAAGACATATTAAACATGAATGAATTTCCTCTTTGGCTTTCAATCAAGGAAAGTGTAGAAAAATGGTTAGCTCTCCATTGACCCTACAACCACATGTTGACCAGTCTACTTATATAGAACTGAATGCTGAAATAGAAGCACGGTAACTGCCTAAAAATCAATAGGCTTAAATTGTGAGCATTTAAGAGATATAGATTTAATAGAAATAGTGGGTTGGAGTTACTTGAAAAATTAAAAGAAATGTGCAATATATAACAAATAAAAAAAAAAAAAAAAAAATTTCTATATAAAAAGCCATTTCACTTCCAAGGGGATGCCAAAAGTAACAGGGATTAAACCCTGCCCTCCCCCATAGGAAACGTACTGCCTATGAAGACAGGCCCTTGGGGCTTGAGCATTTTATATTTCATTTTAATCCTGAGGAGATTTTGGCTAGACCAGGTAATCTGGTGACATGTCATGAAATGGTCAAGAAAACTTGAGCGTTACATATTTGTGATCCACAAATTGTAGAGATAAATATCTGATCCATGCTGCTTTATAAATATCTATCAACATATCCAATTGAGTGGAATATGGCATGGGGAATTTCTGGCCAAGACAAGTAAGTAATTCCACCTAAACTGAAATATAACACTCACTCACTTGATGTCAGTGCTTTTATTAGGCAACATGATTTGCATATGCAGTGACAGACTAATGCATGCAAATCAGCCATGTTTCCAATATAATCAATGGCCAATTGAATGAAATTGACTGTGTTTTGACTTGGGGAGGGACAGGTTCTGCCAGGTCGAAACAAACTATGCATGAATTTCAATCAAGGAAAGTGGAAGAAAATGGTCAGGTGCTCAGCCGTGTAGTGACCATATGATCACACCTGAGCCAGTCTAATTACATAGTGCTGAATGTTGAAATAGAATAGCTGTTGAGAAATATCTAACACAAATGGGTAGACTGGACGACATAGTTATATATGTAGAGGGAACTGGTCAAGTGGTCATCTGCACAATGACCCTACATTCACACCTGGACCAGTCTACTTACATAGTGCTGAATACTGAAATAGAACAGCTTTTGAGAAACATCTAGAACTTCATTTAACTCTGAGATGGTTTTGATTAGAGTAATTAATTTTAGTCAATAAAAAAAATGTCTAATTAAAAAGCCATCTCATCTCCGATGGACGCAAAAAGTAACAGGTACTAAACCCAGCCCCCCCATAGGAGAGGTACTGCCTATGGGGACAGGCCCCCCTGGAGCTTGAGCATTTTATATTTCATTTTAACTGTGCAGAGATATTGGCTACACCAGGTAATCTGGTGACATGTCAAAATAAATGGTCAGGGAATCTTAACCTTTACACAATTGCGATCCCCAAATTGTGGAGACAAATATCTGATCCATGCTGCTTTATAGAATAATGAAAGAGGATGACTGTAATACTAATCAAGAACTGATAATAAATACAAAAATATTATCTAGAATCCATAATACTTGGGTCATAAGAACACCAGAAATAAACCTAAAACTTTGCAAACATCATAAAACAAATATGCATTTACTTATATTCCAAGAGGAATTACAAAAAAATCAAAATCAAAATTATCCAAGACACTCGTACATTTTTATGGATGGCTCAAAATACAAAAATGAAACCGAATATGAAAAAATGTATAACCAGGAAATAAAAAAAGAAACATTTGACAAAAGAAACTTCAGTTTTAAATGCAGAGATTTTTACAATAGATCTGGCACTCAACATTCTCTAGAAACAAAACAAAATAAAAAAAAATGTAATATTTTTTGACTCCCTATCAGCTATAACAGAAATAAAAAATACTTGACAACCCACTGCTGGTGAAATTGCTATGGAAGCTTGATTTATTACCTAACTGAGGAAATGCTGGATCCCAAGCCACTTAGGAATTAAAGGGAATAACCAAACAGACTCGGCTGCAAAGTCTGCTTAAAATGAAACCCTTTATAATAGTTTTAGGATTACGTATGTGAACCTGAAAAATGATAGAAATAATTTCATTAAACGTATGTAGCAGAAGTGCTGAAGTAACAACAAAAACAAGCAGCTTTACAAAACCATTCAAACCAATCCTGGATGAATGGAGGCAGGTGTCTAAACAAAAGAAAAAAAGGCTGAGTCAATTTGGGTTCAGCTGCACATTAGCCACACATAATTCACCTATTCATACTTGCTAAAGAATGAAGATTGACCAATATGTACAACATGTCTAGCCAAACTCCTGGTTAAACACATTTTAACTGAATATACTTAACACCTGCAAGATCTAAATACTACAAGGAAACCAACACAAGACAACTACACCCTTGTGCAAATTAATTATACAGGAAGATGTGGAAGATCATGATCGTTTACACCCTTGTGCAAATTAATTGAAACAAAATGAATAATTCTGTTATTATTCACTTTTTTCATATTTTCCGAAGAAACATAACCCAGTGCACATGTTAGTACTTCGTATGTCCATTCCACAAAGTCGTTCTTGACCACATATTTTCATTTGCATTTAAATCAGGAGAGTTTCCAGGCCAGTCTATAGTACTTTGATTTGCTCACTAGTAAGGCTTGCTAGTGTGTTCATACAGCATTACAATTTTTGTACACTTCTTTAGAGTAATGTTCATTGCAGACAATGGCCATGGGACAACTAATTGACAGTTGAAACAGTAGTGTCTGTGCGTGATGAAAAGGTGATGCAATATTTTTCAAGTCCAAACAAATTTCATCAAACACCTTGAAAATAGATTCATATTACTGCTTACCACTACAAATAGCCTAATCTGAGGAAAAAAATAGAAATAGATTACACCCTGTCACTCCAGCAGGTCTAAAACTGACTGTATGGTGAAAGAAAGGAAACTAAAATGGTTGTTTCAATTAACTTGCAAAAGGGTATGTTTCAAAGTACTGAAACTGTCAATATAAAAGTTAATCAAGCTTAGGATTCAACCAACAATGCTCAATATGAACTGTCTCAGGTGAATCAATAAAATCTGTCAAATTTCTTACATGCTTAGGAAGCAAGATGAATTCTAATGAAAAGGATATGAAAATTTTCATGGCTAAAGTCTAGGACACTTTGAATAAAATGGATGTAATCTGGAAATCTGATCTACCAGACAACCTCAAATGGAGATTCTTTCAAGGCATTGTACAGGTGGTGTTAATGTATGGTGCCACTGCTTGGATATTAACTAAAGTGCTTGAGTCTAAGCTTGATGGAATCTACACTTGGATACTGAGAGCTTTACTTAACATCTCTTGGAGACAGCCTCCAACTAAATCACAGCTCTATGGACTCATCCCTGATATTTCTACAATCTTATGCAAATGCAGAATCTGCTTTGCAGGACACTGCTGGCAAGCAAAATAAGAATTAGCAAATGGTCTGCACTGTACACCTAGTGTGCAAGATGGGCTCAACAACCATCTACATTGACCAGCAATGTAATGATACAGAATGCCACACTACTGCCCTGCCGACCTTGATGAAGGACCATGAGGGTTGGCGTGAATGATTCATGAATATGCAAGATAGCTTGACTGAATAAAAATAATGTAATAGGAAGCATGATGAATTCTAATGAAAAGGATATGAAAATTTTCATGGCTAAAGTCTAGGACACTTTGAATAAAATGGATGTAATCTGGAAATCTGATCTACCAAACAACCTCAAATGGAGATTCTTTCAAGGCATTGTACAGGTGGTGTTAATGTATGGTGCCACTGCTTGGATATTAACTAAAACTCTTGATTCTAACCTTCATTAGACTTACACTCAGATGTTGAGAGTTATATTTAACATCTCTTGAAGAAAACATCCAACTATATCACAGCTCTATAGACCCACCCCTGATATTTCGGCAATCTTAAGCAAATGCAGAATGCACTTTGCAGGACACTGCTGGCAAGCAAAACAAGAAGTTGCAAGTGATCTACTGCTCTGGACATCAAGTCATGGTACAAAATGAATTGGTTGCCCAGCATCCACCTACATTGACCAGCCATGTTATCACACAGAATGCAACCATAATGACTTTGACATTGATACAGACCATAATGGTTAGCATGATAGACTTGTGAATGTCCCAGATAGTTTGACTGAATAAAAAAAAAATTATAGAGAACAAAAAACATAAATTGACTTTCATATGTTTAAGTTTATTATAATTCTAAGAATCGCTTTTTAAAACAATAAACATTGCTGAGGTGTAAAGATAGTTAAAATAATAGTGGTTTTAAGGAAAAACTGTCCTTTTGACACACTTTTTTTTTCTGCCATTTCTTAGTTATCTATTTCATTAATTTCAGCTTTGTATTTGATGTTATGTGTGTGCAATATTTAGTATTATCTATGTTAAACAGTTTTGCATCAATTGACTCTGATAGTAAATTATTATCTCATTGCAAATGAATTCATTGGCTGTCATTATAATAAAATGCGATCTTGGTTTTGACCTCTTAGCTGGGTAGTAACATAATAGGTAAGAACTAGTTACAGAAATACAAGAGTTATTACCTTTGAAATCAGTGTTAAAATATATATAATTTTGCTGTTACACCTGCTATATATATATATATATATATATATATATATATATATATATAACAGGTGTAACAGCAAATTGTCCATTCGTTACATTAAGCTTTGAACCGTTGTATCTTAGAAATGATTAAAGACATCTTACTGGAATTCTTCTTCTACTATTGGACTCTACTTTGAGCAATAAGAATGTAAAATTACTCTCCAAGCTTAACAGAAGAATCATGATGAAATCTATCAGAAACCAGAATGACATGTTCATCATTAATTAATCCTAGCTAAGGATCAGAAGCTCATGAAGGATTGAAAATAAGTTCAAATATATATATATATATATATATATCTTATTCCAGGATCATTTTCTAACTTATTCAAGATGATCTTCACCCTCTCTAACCTAAGTTTCTGTCCTGGAGTAACAAGGTGCCTCACATGTTTCATATACGATTTCATTTTTAAGTCTCTCACTGATCTTTGGACTGTCATAGGTGAAACTTCTCTCTCACATGCCAAACGTCTTATGGATTGAGTTGGGTCTTTTCTAATTGATGTTTTTAGCTCTTAGTTGAAATGATGATTCCTCTTCCTGATCTAGTTTTCCTCTCTATTGTTCCCTCTTTTTTTAAACTTGTTTAATATTCTTTTGATGGTTCTTGAATGGACTTTGAAGATGGAAGCCAAAGTATGAATGTTGGTACCATTACTGAACACCTGAATAATCTTTTTCCTCTCACCATTGCTCACTTGTGAGGACGGTGGGTATGACACAAAACAATTTTAACCTCTCCTCTTTCTAGCTGAATAACTGAAAGGGTTTTCAGTGATTCTTAAGACAAATTGTGTTAAGATGGCTAAACATTTTAACTGAAAAATTAGCTTAGTGGTTTTTTTTTTTTAGATATTAAACATTTTGTGGGATGGACAATTATCCCATGCTGTTACACCATATATATATATATATATATATATATATATATATATATATATATATATATATATATGGACATTGATGTCAACACCCAGAGGTGACAGTTTGTTTTGTGCTAAACACAATCATCAGGCCCTGTGCATTGTGTTTTTGCTCAGCTATATGTACAGGTGAGTGATGCATTCTGGGTAGTTGTATTGCATTGTAGATAGTCTATTGTATTATTCTTATGGTTGTTTTGGTGGGCGATAATGGTTGTGTTTTAAATTATTCTAGGAGCTAATGAGTGGGAATAATTGTGGATCCGAATGCAGTTTTTTGATTATTTATATTGTTGTTAGTTAATTTTTTTTTTATTTATTATTGATTATTTTATTGTTGGTTGTTATGACTGATTTCTTGTGTTTATCTGTGCATACACGATTTGTCAATTTGTTTATTATTTATTTTGTTTATTTATTTTATCTTATTTATTTATTTTAGTTTATTCTTGTTTGTTTACAGTTTTTGATTTTTAAGTAATGTAGTAAAAATTTGTTTTTGTGTCTGCATTTTGAGATGAATTCTGATCATTCATTTAATAGTTTTTAGTCTGGCAAGGGTAATTATGGCTATTTTTTCTTCTAGGCAGAGTTTACAGTTTTTGGATTGACTGTTGTAGGCTGATGGTCTTTTCTTCATTTTCCATGATATTTTTGATGAGATTTGGTTTATGTTTTTAAGTTCTGAGATATGTTTAGAAAGCATTTTGCTGTTTGCATATTTACTATTTATAAACTTTTACAAATAGTAAATACATACATATATGTATATATGGTGCCCCAGTCAACTAGATGATCAGTCTTTTTTGTTTTCATCACTTGTGATAAAGATACTAAGATGCCAAGGGGCTTCTCAGAATTAAAAAAAAAAAAAAAAAACTAAGAAAACATTACTGAGGAGAACGGTCAATACAAAGAACAAGATTCAGGGAGACAGAAGATTACAATTGACATTGCATTTAAACTTTGAAGATCATAGTTAACACGTAAACATGAAACTGGGAGAAAGAAAAGAAACTCTTAGAACATATGGTGACATTTAACAATTTTAACAAACTTTTTTTTTTTTTTAAACAGTTCGCCTCAAGCAAGGTAATAAAACCATTAAGACACATTGTTACTGAGAGAGATAGAATCTGAGGAAAACATTATCAAGTAGAGAGGACAATGAAAGAACAAGGTTAAAAAAGACAGATGACAAAGACGTTAAGTGACTGTCTTGAGCAACATCTCTATTCTTCGAAATGTTCACTATTTCAGAATTTCCCTTTAAAAGCAATTGGTACATTATTGTCAAAGAGAATATTAAATGCTTATGAGACTGTTGTATTCCTCTCTTCGTCTTGTCTGGTTCTTTAAGTAAATGTAAATTCCGACTCCTCTGCAAAACTCTAACTCAACACTTCGACACAAAACTACCAACATTAATATGTTGGATTAGTAAACATTTATAAAAACATAATAAAACATTGTGCTAATCTTGTACTTCTTCAACAACACCATCATCTCCATGGAAGTGCTTCTTGGGTGTGGTCGTTCCTCAGTTCAGCACAGGTTTTTAGATGCAGTTTCTTGACTGATTACTGTGGCTTGATGTAGAAAGATTGACATGATCAAAAACTTTCTTTGTTCAAAATAGCCAAGAAGTAAGAAGACCATAGTTAGTGTATCAAAGGAACAGAAGACTAGGTAGGGAAAACAAAGAAGAGGTTTATTAAATGCTCATACATAGAACAGAATGACTTAAGTAAATCAACTATTACACAAATCCTACTCTAATATGGCTAATTGGTATATTTGTAAATAGGAGCAGTCCATTGTCACAGTAGTAGGTAGGGAAGAGCAGAAAGTACACTTTGTCCTACTCTAGAACAAAAAGTGACCTCATTGCTGAAAAATCACAGACGACAAGAAGACAAGAAAAAGATGAAGGAATCACTTTGGTTTATTCATGTGCTGGAACAGTGAGATGAGAGAGCTGCTTTTAGCATTCACCCAAGTCAGACAGCTTAGCAGGTAAAATAGTTTCAGTTTCATAGAGCTTAAACTACTTCTTCCTGTCAGGTTCACACTCCTCCTGACTCTATTGAACAGGAGTAGAGATTTACCCTTGTTTCATTCTTTTTATTCTCTTTCACTCTCACATCTGGCAGCAAAGCCATTGATCAAAACATTGGAGATTTTGAAGAGAGAGGAATCACCTCTTAATTTTTGTTGTTACCAGGTTTACTTTGACCCAGGTATAGGAAAATAGTGAAACCCCAAATAAAACACTATGAAAGTATAAAAGAAACATTTTTATAGTAAAAGTACCAGTAATCCATTTTATCTGTAGTTGAAGCCATAAAATGATGTTCAAAATATTTAGATTTCTGTGTTTGGTAGAACTCTGAAATTTATGCACATGATTCTGTACCTCGCAATCATCAGGCATAGATTGAAAACTCACCATTGTAAAATGTAAATATTAATATTTATAACCTACTATTTAGTTATTGGAGTGATCTATTTACTTATGAATAGATAGATAGATAGATTTATTTGTAAAAAATGGATGAAATCCAAAAAAAATAAACAAAAATACCCTTACATCTAATTATATACATATATTACCACACAAAAATATATCTATACACATGTAGTCCTGGGTATGACGATAAACTACATTCATCAGTAAGGTCACTAATCAGGAGATTGGCGGTTTTGAGGGGTGTGGAATCACCTCTTAATTGCTGTTGTTTCCAGGCCCACTCTGATTCACAATGGTAGCACCTGTTAGGGCCCCAACTATGGGTAAATAGTGAACCCCCCCTCAAACAAAACACTAGAAAAGTGTAAAAATACATTTTTATAGTAAAAAGGAACCACCTTGTTTTGTGCCGCAACTGTGAGATGAGAGAGCTGCTTTTAGTATTCACCCAAGCTTGCCAGTAAAATAGTTTGGGTTTTATAAAGCTTAAACTACTCTTTCGTGTCAGGTTCACACTCTTCCCTATTCTTTTGAACAGAGGTGGAGGTTTACCCCATGTTTCCTATTGTTTAATTCGGTTTTCAGTTCCTTCTAAAGTCTTTTCATTCTCTTTCATGCTCCCATTCAGCAGCAAGGTCTCTGATCAAAAGATTGGAGGTTTTCAGGAGTGCGGAACTACCTCTTAATTACTGTTGTTCACAGATCTGCCCTGACACAGAGTCGTAGCACCTGTTGGTGGAACTCCAGACAAAATATGATGAAAGTATAAAAACACATTTTATGTAAAAGAAACAACAAAAACATTTTTAAAGCAATATAACCAAAAAAGCGGACAGTTGCATTCAAAATATATTTAGTTGAAGCCATAAAATTGTTGTTATTTATGCACACACACACACACACACACACACACACACACATATATATATATATATATATATATATATATATATATATATATGGTTGGGTAGATGTAAGTTTCTTTGAGCACTTTCTAATAAGTACCGCGCATATAATGTATAAATAATTATATATATATATATATATATAGAACCAAATGCCGAGGACATAACACCAACAGAACCAATAAACACAGAATTATTGGCTATCCGCATGAATAGAGCAACCAACAAATTAGCCAGGTATGAATCACACCGGGAATATATTGGGATATGCCTGAAGGATCGATTAGTACCAACCAATTTCAGGATTGATTTGGAACCTTCAATAGGTAACCACAATGACGCATTTCTAGCATCATGGTACCGTAAATTAGAAGACTTCTCCAGGAAACTCATGCAGGATACCATGCAGTTCTGCCAAGAAAACATAACAGCAACAACAGCAGAAATTAACCTGCTCGATGAGAAAATAAAAAAACAAACGAACACGGAAGAATATACCAACATAAAGAATGTCATAAAAGCTCACACAGACCAAACAGTGAGGGAACTACAAAAAACAAAAACTGAAAAAGAAAGGAAATTAAGATGGATATTTCCTCCAGACAGAGGAACAAAAAAGAAATGAAGCCAAACTCTGAAAAAAGTGAACGACCATATCCAAAAAGAAAACAACAAAACACCGCCACCACACAACCAATGCACAAAACACAAAACAGGCGAAATAAGTACACCCACAGACAAACAGCAGCACCACAACCAACAATAACAACACCGCCACCATCAACGATAGCTAGAACTTCAATACAAACACACACACAAAACAAACCACTAACTTAGGGTGCCGTACAAACATACACAAACCAAAACACAGCAGCCCTTCTACAGAACGCATAACTCCATTAGACATCCCAGACCACCTAGATTAGCCCCTAGCAGAAAGTCAACAACAGACACACCCAACCTTAAAAAAAACGGAATAAGCCCCCAACCAGGACACCTGGGTGGGGGTATAGCATCCCTAATAGGAGATATGATGCAAGCTTTCGAGCTTTTACAAAAGAACTTAGCCATGCTTGCAAATTCAAACTTGACCCATACGGGGAAGTTATAAATTTGAGTAACAATAAATTTTCACTCAACACATTCAGGGTATTAAATAAAGGACTAAGCTTTGCCCTAGTCCCCAAGGTTTGATAAAGACACCTTGGCTAGGACCTGAAATCCTTCTTCAGAAGAATACGGTTAAAAAGCCCACTATGGGGAAAATGATCATACATCTTCTATACTTGAGACATTAAAAGAGAAGGATACTTACAGACATTAAATAGACATTCAACTAGGAAAACAATACTACCCACACCATATAGCCCTCGATACACTGACACATAGAGATGACGAATTATAACACAGGCTTACTATACAGAGGCCAACAAACAGCTAGCCGAATAAAGAAACCTATAAAAGCATACTACAGATCCCCATTTGATACGCTGACAAATGACCTAATCATAAAAGGAACAATAAAGATCTGGGGAATCAAGAATACATTAAAGAGGCCAACAAACAGCTAGACACAAAAAGAAAAAAAGCATACTTACAGATCCCCATTTGATACGCTGACACAGAGATGACCTAATCATAACACAGGCTGACAAAGAGGTGCATATGATCTGGGGAATCAAGAATACATTAAAGAGGCAACAAACAGATGAAGAAACCTAAAAAGCATATAACAGATCCCCATTTGATACGCTGACAAGATGACCTAATCATAATACAGGCTGACAAAGGGGTGCGATAGTGATCTGGGGAATCGAAGAATACATTAAAGAGGCCAACAAACAGCTAGCCGACAAAGAAACCTATAAAAGCATACCTACAGATCCCCATTTGATACGCTGACACAGAGATGACCTAATCATAATACAGGCTGACAAAGGGAGTGCGATAGTGATCTGGGGAATCGAAGAATACATTAAAGAGGCCAACAAACAGCTAGCCGACAAAGAAACCTATAAAAGCATACCTACAGATCCCCTTTCGATATGCTGACACAGAGATGACCTAATCATAACACAGGCTGACAAAGGGGGTGCGATAGTGATCTGGGGAATCGAAGAATACATTAAAGAGGCCAACAAACAGCTAGCTGACAAAGAAACCTATAAAAGCATACCTACATATCCCCTTTCGATACGCTGACACAGAGATGACCTAATCATAACACAGGCTGACAAAGGGGGTGCGACAGTGATCTGGGGAATCGAAGAATACATTAAAGAGGCCAACAAACAGCTAGCTGACAAAGAAACCTATAAAAAGATACCTACAGATCCCCTTTCGATAACACAGAGAACCTAATCATAACACACAGGCTGACAAAGGGGGTGCCACAGTGATCTGGGAATCGAAGAATACATTAAAGAGGCCAACAAACAGCTAGCCGATTATAAAAGATACCCACAGATCCCCATTTGATATGCTGACACAGAGATGACGTAATTATAATACAGGCTGACAAAGGGGGTGCGATAGTGATCTGGGGAATCGAAGAATACATTAAAGAGGCCAACAAACAGCTAGCCGACAAAGAAACCTATAAAAGCATACTTACAGATCCCCATTTGATATGCTGACACAGAGATGACCTAATCATAACACAGGCTGACAAAGGGGTGCGACAGTGATCTGGGGAATCGAATAATACATTAAAGAGGCCAACAAACAGCTAGCAAACAAAGAAACCTATAAAAGCATACCTACAGATCCCCATTTGATATGCTGACACAGAGATGACCTAATCATAACACAGGCTGACAAAGGGGTGCCACAGTGATCTGGGGAATCGAAGAATACATTAAAGAGGCCAACAAACAGCTAGCCGACAAAGAAACCTATAAAAGCATACCTACAGATCCCCATTTGATATGCTGACACAGAGATGACCTAATCATAACACAGGCTGACAAAGGGGTGCGACAGTGATCTGGGGAATCGAATAATACATTAAAGAGGCCAACAAACAGCTAGCCGACAAAGAAAACCTATAAAAGCATACCTACAGATCCCCATTTGATATGCTGACACAGAGATGACCTAATCATAACACAGGCTGACAAAGGGGTGTGATAATGATCTGGGGAATCAAGAATACATTAAAGAGGCCAACAAACAGCTAGCCGACAAAGAAACCTATAAAAGCATACTTACAGATCCCCATTTGATACGCTGACACAGAGATGACCTAATCATAACACAGGCTGACAAAGGGGGTGCGACAGTGATCTGGGGAATCGAAGAATACATTAAAGAGGCCAACAAACAGCTAGCCGACAAAGAAACCTATAAAAGCATACCTACAGATCCCCTTTCGATACGCTGACACAGAGATGACCTAATCATAACACAGGCTGACAAAGGGGTGCCACAGTGATCTGGGGAATCGAAGAATACATTAAAGAGGCCAACAAACAGCTAGCCGACAAAGAAACCTATAAAAGCATACCTACAGATCCCCTTTCGATATGCTGACACAGAGATGACCTAATCATAACACAGGCTGACAAAGGGGGTGCGACAGTGATCTGGGGAATCGAAGAATACATTAAAGAGGCCAACAAACAGCTAGCTGACAAAGAAACCTATAAAAGCATACCTACAGATCCCCATTTGATACGCTGACACAGAGATGACCTAATCATAACACAGGCTGACAAAGGGAGTGCGATAGTGATCTGGGGAATCGAAGAATACATTAAAGAGGCCAACAAACAGCTAGCCGACAAAGAAACCTATAAAAGCATACTTACAGATCCCCATTTGATACGCTGACACAGAGATGACCTAATCATAACACAGGCTGACAAAGGGAGTGCGATAGTGATCTGGGGAATCGAAGAATACATTAAAGAGGCCAACAAACAGCTAGCCGACAAAGAAACCTATAAAAGCATACTTACAGATCCCCATTTGATACGCTGACACAGAGATGACCTAATCATAACACAGGCTGACAAAGGGAGTGCGACAGTGATCTGGGGAATCGAAGAATACATTAAAGAGGCCAACAAACAGCTAGCCGACAAAGAAACCTATAAAAGCATACTTACAGATCCCCATTTGATACGCTGACACAGAGATGACCTAATCATAACACAGGCTGACAAAGGGGTGCGACAGTGATCTGGGGAATCAAGAATACATTAAAGAGGCCAACAAACAGATAGCTGACAAAGAAACCTATAAAAAGCATACTTACAGATCCCATTTGATACGCTGACACAGAGATGACCTAATCATAACACAGGCTGACAAAGGAGTGCGACAGTGATCTGGGGAATCAAGAATACATTAAAGAGGCCAACAAACAGCTAGCCGGACAAAGAAACCTATAAAAGCATACTTACAGATCCCCATTTGATACGCTGACACAGAGATGACCTAATCATAACACAGGCTGACAAAGGGGGTGCGACAGTGATCTGGGGAATCGAAGAATACATTAAAGAGGCCAACAAACAGCTAGCCGACAAAGAAACCTATAAAAGCATACTTACAGATCCCCATTTGATACGCTGACACAGAGATGACCTAATCATAACACAGGCTGACAAAGGGGGTGCGACAGTGATCTGGGGAATCGAATAATACATTAAAGAGGCCAACAAACAGCTAGCCGACAAAGAAACCTATAAACAAAAGAAACCTATAAACAGGCTGACAAAGGGATGCGACAGTGATCTGGGGAATCTACATTACAGATCCCCAAACAGCTAGCCGACAAAGAAACCTATAAAAGATACGCCCTGACACAGAGATGACCTAATCATAACACAGGCTGACAAAGGGGGACAGTGATCTGGGGAATCGAAGAATACATTAAAGAGGCCAACAAACAGCTAGCCGACAAAGAAACCTATAAAAGCAAACAGATCCCCATTCGATATGCTGACACAGAGATGACCTAATCATAACACAGGCTGACAAAGGGGTGCGACAGTGATCTGGGGAATCGAAAATACATTAAAGAGGCCAACAAACAGCTAGCCGACAAAGAAACCTATAAAAGATACCTACAGATCCCCTTTTGATATGCTGACACAGAGATGACCTAATCATAACACAGGCTGACAAAGGGGTGCGACAGTGATCTGGGGAATCAAGAATACATTAAAGAGGCCAACAAACAGCTAGCCGACAAAGAAACCTATAAAAGCATACCCACAGATCCCCATTTGATATGCTGAACAGAGATGACCTAATCATAACACAGGCTGACAAAGGGGTGCGATAGTGATCTGGGGAATCAAGAATACATTAAAGAGGCCAACAAACAGCTAGCCTTGATAAAAACAGATCCCCTTTTGATACACAGAGATGACCTAATCATAACACAGGCTGACAAAGGGGGTGCGACAGTGATCTGGGGAATCGAAGAATACATTAAAGAGGCCAACAAACAGCTAGCCGACAAAGAAACCTATAAAAGCATACCTACAGATCCCCTTTCGATATGCTGACACAGAGATGACCTAATCATAACACAGGCTGACAAAGGGGGTGCGACAGTGATCTGGGGAATCGAATAATACATTAAAGAGGCCAACAAACAGCTAGCCGACAAAGAAACCCTATAAAAGCATACCCTTTGACAGATCCCCAATTTGATACGCTGACACAGAGATGATCTAATCATAACACAGGCTGACAAAGGGGGTGACGAATAGTGATCTGGGGAATCGAAGAATACATTAAAGAGGCCAACAAACAGCTAGCCGACAAAGAAACCTATAAAAGCATACCTACAGATCCCCTTTCGATACGCTGACACAGAGATGACCTAATCATAACACAGGCTGACAAAGGAGTGCGATAGTGATCTGGGGAATCGAAGAATACATTAAAGAGGCCAACAAACAGCTAGCCGACAAAGAAACCTATAAAAGTTTACCTACAGATCCCCTTCCAGAATACCAAAAAGAATTAATTAGCTCACTAAACATAATGCTTACCCACAGATCCCATTTGATATGCTGACACAGAGAACAATCTAATCGACAAGGAAACATGCACAACACTTACACCCAAAGAAACATTACACCTGCCCGCTTCTATCTCCTTCCTAAAATACAACAAAGGCAACAATCCAGGAAGGCGGTTATTTCATTAAAGAGGCCAAACAAACTGCCACACGACAAAAATTTCCAAATACATAGACCATTACATACAACCGCAAAGGGGTGCTAAGGAAGTAAAATCCTACATCAGAGACACAACAGATCTACTGAACAAAATTAATCACATACAAACAGTACCAGAGAAAAGCTATTCTCGTGACTATGGACGTTAGGTCACTATATTCAAACATTAAAAAAATACACAAAAGCATCGAAGGGGTTATTTCATCGTGGCCCAAATACATAGACCTTCAGGAAGGAAGTAAAATCTAAAAGAAGAAAAACAGGACCCCCACAGAAGTCATCATAAAACTCATGGAGCATGTCCTTACATTGAATACTTTCAACTTCAATGGAGCACACTACCTTCAAATAAGAGGTTGTGCCATGGGCACCATTGCAGCTCCATCATATGCTACAATATTCATGGGAAATTTTGAGGAGACCCATATCTATCCAATCATTGGTAGCGACTGCGTATTCTATGCAAGATATATCGATGATATATTCTTTGTATACACGGGTAGTGATGACAAACTTACCCAATTCCTTATGACCCTAAACACAGTGCACGACTCAATTAAGTTTGACTATGAAAAATCCACAACATCAGTAACATTTTTTAGACACCCGCATTTACATAGATGAAAACAGGAAACTACAAACGACACTACACACTAAAATCATCGACACCCACAACTATCTACACTTTAAGTCTTCCCACCCTAAACACCTCAAAGAGAACCTTCCCTATTCACAAGCACTTAGACTCAGAAGGATATGTTCCAACAATGAAGAATTAAATAAACACATTGAAAATCTGGAGCATCAATTCAAAACACGTGGCTATAAACAACACCTAATCAGGGAACAAATAAATAAAGCAATTTCCACACCTAGAGAAGACACCCTAATATACAAGATTAAAAATAAATCTAGCCGCATCCCTCTAGTAACCACTTTCAATCCCACTCTGCCTCCACTATCCCAAATAATCAAACGTCGCTGGGAAATACTACATCTCAAACCAGACCTAAAAAAACTGCTTAAGGAACCCGCCTTCTTGCATATCAACAGACCTAAGAACCTAAAAGAAATCATAGGTAGTAACTACATTTCAGGGGACAAGGTAATCCGTGAGGAACTGAGAACAAAAACAACAGGATTTTCCCAACCATGTAACAACAAAAGAAGTTTATGTTGCAACCATATTAAAAACACAAATTCATTCACTAGCTCAATCACTAAATCTACTTTCAAAATCTACCACGATTCTAACTGTAGAAGTCAAAACATAATTTACCTCCTAGAATGCACACTATGCCAGAAACAATATGTAGGAAAATCTGAATGGCCCTTTAACTACAGAATTAATAATTATCGTGGCGAAATTAAATCGACTCCCTATGAACAGTTATTACCTGTAGGACAACATTTCCGCCTAGAAAAACACGATTTCAAAACCCATGCCAGATTCACTATAATTGAGAGAATAGAAAAGTTCAGAGCAGATAACATTAGAAAGATTTTAGAGTCCCATGAAAATAAGTGGATACAACGTCTAAAAACACAATACCCGGCTGGGCTAAATCATAAATTTAACAATATATAATAGTAACAACCAACAAATCAAAACCTACCCACATTTCTCACCCACACAAGACAGACATGCTTACGGAGGAATGGAGGCCTCACACTTATACACTCACCCACACGATTATACACACATACACACACCATACTCACTCACTCCCTAATGAGCCAAATGATAACACACACCTACAGCAATACACACGCTTACACATATCATACTCACTCACTCCCTAAGAACCAAATAACACACACAAAAACACTAAACAGAGACACGTCCCCTCACCAGGTCCAATAAAACTGTCAAACTGACCAGAGAATTCAGGATAAAATGTATCTATCCAGTTCTTATCTCAAATAACAACTTAAAAGAGACTGTTTGACCAACACAAGGAATGTTAAAAAGATTCATGTGAAAAAGATAAAAAAAAAAAACAAATGAAAACTACAGACAAAAGTTCATTTTCTCCAACAAAAGACATTCATTTCTGTAGTTCACTGCTAACAGCAAGCAGAAATATTTAATTTCTCCTCCCGATGATGGCCATTTCGGTCGAAACTAGTCGAGGAATCTAAATGGAATAATAATAATAAAAAAAACGAAAGAATATTAATCTACAAAACCAGTGTGTCTAATGATTTTAATTTTTAATTTATTAATTTTTATTTTCTTATTGTTCAAAATATATATATATATATATATATATATATTTATATATATATATAACCTCATTAGTTCATGCTATGTGTACAGCACTTTAGTCAAACATTAAAAAGAAAATTAAAGAACAGCTAAGTCAGAAGAACATAAAGGTTTATATTATACAAAGAAAATATGCTAACAAAGCATAGACTCATGTTGCAGCCCAATAGATAAGTAGCAGTGTTATTTAATTTAAATCATTTTTACAAAAAGATTTAGAAATAAAACAATTTTTTTTCTTTTCATGTAATTTCTTGAAGGAACAAAAGTGTTAAACATTAAATCAAATATTAATTACTTGAATAATTTTTTTTACTATAAAATAAAGTTTTAGCCATCAACAAATTTTAAAATTCAACAGGAGCTGTTTTTACATTCATGGATTTAAATAGAAAGACCAGTTTTGCTATTTTAGCTGCACCAAGATTGTTTCTCAGTTTAGGATGCACTAGTCCGTAGGACAAGAAAACTCGTTCAATGCCAGTAGATGGGACTCCTGGGTATGACGATAAACTATATCTGACAACAAGGCCTCTGATAGTGATATTTGAAGTTTTGAGGAGTATAAAACCATCTGTTAATTGCTTTTGTCCCAACATCCACCTTGACATGTGTGGTAGCACCTATCAGGATCCCAGCCAAGGGATAATAGTGTACCTCCCAAACAAAAGGAAAAACACTATGAAAGTATAAAAATACATTTTTATAATAAAAATACCAGCAATAATACTTTTTTTTATATAAAAAAAAAATTACCAATGATACATATTTACAGCAAAATTACTAACAATATATTTAATCAATCATTTATTTAGTTCGATTCATAAAATTGTATTCAAAATATTTAGGTTTTGGCATTAAATAACCCCTGGAGGTGTTGATATACCACTAAACAAAATAAACCAACCAACCAACCGCCAACAGGAGTTGCTTAACTGCAGAAAGTATATCACTGCTAAACGCACTTTCAAAGTAAACAAAAAACAAAAAAAGAACAACAAAGACAGGAATTTAAATGCCCAGATATCAGTTTAAGCAGACAACACTGGCTGGCAGTGTTGCTTACAAACTACTCATAAAAAAAAAATGAGATTATTTATACCCAAATCACTCATACATAGCCAATGATCATCATGTGAATTTGCTATTTTAAAATGCTGTAAAAATGAAATAAATGTATGACCTGAAAAACAAAACAAATACAAGACTAAGTTGAATATGGATGCACCCAAAACCTTGAAAAATGATTAAAAATACAGATATTTATCAACTAAATTGGGAAAAAGTTAGCCAGATTTAGCCAAAATAATATTACTTCGGTCATCATAAATTATCCTGCTGCTTATTTATCTTAATCTTTTGTGTCAGCTTTCCTTCTTCTTTTGCTTTCTTTATGTGCAAAAATGAAAAGTAAAAAAATAACAAAAAAAAAACAATTAACGACCCTGAAAGTAGTATAGTAATGTTTGGCCACTTGTATCTGAGGATGCCTGTCTACTAGGGTGTCTAAGTCTTCCCAATTGCAAACACCTGCTCAGGTATATTTGCATTTATTCAACATGCACAGAGCCCACATGTTGTTCATACTGTATCTCTACTGAAAAGACCTTAGTTACAGTTTCTGAGAGAGAGTGCATTATCTGGCATGATCAACAGTTTGAACAAGGCCAGTATGCTCAAATCCTCGGTCACAATGACTTGTGACTTTGTGCTAGCTCAACATTGACACCTCCTAAATAGTTCCCTCTACCCAACTTTTCTCTTTTCAATCTGGGGAAACCATTTTCAAGCCAAGTATGTCTTACGATTAAGCTACAAGAGGCCATTACAGCAAAACAAGACTCTATTACTTTAGAAATGTGCATCTTCTATTGGGAGCTTGAGAAATTTGTATCTGCTAACTTTATTTTCATAGCTGGAATGTTGAAGTAATTTTTAAGTAATTAATAGAATTTTTAATACAGCATTATCTCTTAATACTATTGGCACTATATTTAATAGGTTCATGTATTTGAGTAGACATCCCTGTTTTTGTTTTTTAAAAAGTGAGATCCGTGTCTACTGGCCTGCTTAAATGATCAAAGGTTTGGTATTCCTGATTAAAAAATGGCTGCAGATGGTTGAATGTTGTTTGATTTTCAAGCAAAAGCTTTTTACATTATTTTGACTATTGTCCTCATCTTCATTGCCATATTTATTACAACATTTCGGTTATTGTATGCTTCGGCTTTCTTCAGGTGGTTGGAATGTCGAACCGAACCCTTTATTTCGCTCACTGGGGTAGACTGTTCTAGTTCCACGTGCCATGTTTAATGGATGTCAGTTATCAGTTATCTCCTGTTAATTCCCCTCTTCAAGTTCTCCACTGCCTTAACCAGGTATTGAACTCACTCTCTTTGTTTTAAGGGGTTCGTGTCTGAATTCTAATCACCTGAAGAAGACTGGAGCATACAACAGCCGAAATGTTATAATAAATATGGCGACAAAGATGAGGACAATAGTCTGAATAATGTAAATAGTCTACATAATACCTCATCTCAGAAATATAGACAGATACTGAAGCAAAAGCTTATGAAAAACCAAATTCCCTTTTTGAATGTTTTTCCAGTCTCTGAAATCTTTGTGGATAGCTGAACATGACACAATAAGGGATTTTGTGCCAAATCTCTTGGACTTTTGACAATTCAAAAGTCTCTCTGAAAAGTTTTGCATTCAGATTACATCATCTTCCTGAGCAAGATTTCTCAGATGTCACAATTGTCATTTTTAAAACTTTTAAAAAGCAGCTGACATATCTGAGTCTTAATTGCGTCTGTATAGTTTGTTGTTCTCTCTTTTTTTAATCAGTTCATCCCAATCAAGGTGATAATGCCACTAAGACACAAGGGAGTGAAAGAGATTAAGATTTTTAGTGAGGAGGAAGGTCAATAAAAGAAGAGATTTCAGGAAGACAGAAAATGGCAGCTGGTGTTGGATTTAACATTTTTTTTTAAGAATGTAGATAGCAGGGAAGAAAGAAAACATCACAGAAAATTCCACAGACGATAAAATAAACAATTAGAACTTACGGTTACATATAGCTATTTCAACAATAAAATGGTGAAGCCCAGCTGCCAATCTAATTGCTCGCTTAAATTCATGCACTCGAGTCACTAAGGTGGAAAACTCATCTGAACAATTGCCATGAAGATATTTATAGAAACTACAGATGGAAGCCACATCATGATGGAGGGAATTTAAATTTTTGAAGATTGTAGGGGACAGGGAAGCAAAACTGTCAGAGTTCCACACATGAGAAGTGTGAGAAAAGAAACTACTAGAATAGAACTGATGGTTACAGCTGTACAAATGTTTTTAAATGCCTCCTTATCAATATAACCCTTTCAGAATTTATATGTTAAGCAAGGGCAAATATTTTTAATCTTTCATGGGGTTAAACTCTGAAATGTTTTATAAATGACATACTTTTAAATATGACAAACTAATTTTGCATGCAGTTTCATGCCATTCAACTTTGGTTCTAATTTGATTGGTTCAATCTGGATTCCAAATTACCTAATAATGCAAATATCTTAAATGATCAATTTTCTCAAGCCTCATCTTCTGCCATTTTAATTAGGCTCCTAAATCTGTCTATATTTCTAAGATGAGGTATTGTAACTATTGATACTATTTACATTGTTTGGACTGTTGTCCTTGTCTTTATTGCGTATTCACAACATTTTAACCATTCTGTGCCCCCGGCCTTCTCCAGGATCTGTCTGTATTTCTGAGATGAAGTATTGTAACTATTTACATTGTTCAGACTATTGTCCTCATCTTTATTGCCATATTCACCACATTTTGGCTGTTGTACTCTCCGGCCTTCTTCAGGATTTGTCTATATTTCTGAGATGAGGTATTGCAACTATTTACACTATTTACGTTGTTCAGAAAGTTGTCCTCATCTTTGCTGCCTTATTCACAACGTTTTGGCCAATATATGCTCCAGCCTTCTTCAGTGGATAAAAGTGTTGGCTGAATCCAGTGACTTACCCAAAGAGTTATGAGTTCAATACCTGGCTACAGCTGTGGTGAACAAAAATCTGGACATAACTGATACTGAGATATCCAGAAGAAGCATGGCATGTGGGACTAGAACAATCTACCCCAGTGGACGGAATAAGGGGTTCGTTTCGGAATTCCAATCACCTGAATGTCAGAGCATGCAATAGTCAAAATGTTGTGAACATGGCAACAAAGAGGACAACAATCCAAACAATGTAAATTACTCCTAAATTCTTCATAATTCTTTTTTCTTTTCTTGTGCATTTTTGACTTGTTTACATTCATTTGATATCTGTCTTATTTATTTTCAGTCTTGGGCCTAATTGACCCTTCAGAATTGGGGGTGACTATGTGCCATGAACATTTACACATCAGCAGTGAGAGTTTGCGACTGACACCTGATCCATGTTCCTTTCATGCAGCCAAAGTAAATGTTCCCATCACGATGGAAAACCTTGGATGGATTCGACAATATCCGTGAGAATGTTTTTTTTTTCTCTCTCCATATAGAAAATCATCATCATCAGTACCTTGACTGCGACAATCATTGGGAGCATCTACGAACAGAAGAAACAGATATCTTCCTTAAGGGTGATCTGGCAATGGTTCTCAAGAGTTTAGCATTGTCATGTCCTTTTACTCTTTTATGTTACTGTCCTCGCTTGTATGAAAGTTTTGCATGGCCAAACCATGACATATTCTCCCACTTAATAAGGGTGAGTAGAGATTCCTGTTGGCCCCAAAAACTTTGTTCCATACATAGTCATTTGTTTTGTGCTCCCAGCAGAAGATGCCAAAGCGCTTTCTCAAATGCCTGGATCCTTTTTTTTTTTTTTTTTTTTTTTTTGACCAGGAGTGTCCAAGTCTCACGTGTGTAAAGAAGGATGGATACAACCAGTGATTTGTAAAATTTGGTCTGGAAACTGATGTTGCTCTTCCATATCTTCCAGTCTGACCATTGTGACTGTGGTGATCTGAATGCATTGCAAGTGCTATCTTTTAACATGGTTGCTCCCAAGTATTTGAAGCTGGACACTCCCTTCAGTGGTTTACCGTCCACTTGAAGCTGGACACTCCCTTCAGTGGTTCACCGTCCACTTGAAGCTGGACACTCCCTTCAGTGGTTCACCGTCCACTTGAAGCTGGACACTCCCTTCAGTGGTTCACCGTCCACTTGAAGCTGGACACTCCCTTCAGTGGTTTACCGTCCATTGTGACACTGGCACTCGTGTTCCTTGTGCTATATTCCGAATATAGAAAATAATAAATTATAATCGCAATTTTCTTTTCATGAACAAAATGGTAATTGGAACAAATTCTAAATTTTCTTCCTGTCTCAATGTATTTTATTAATTTTCTATTTCAATATCTTTATTGTTACTGTTTTTTAATTAACAGCATTTTTCGTCATCACATTCTTCACTTTGGAAGTGTTGTTGACAAAATGTTTATTACCACCAAAATTGGAATAAAGGAACTGAGTTAAAATTACAACTGCTTATAGCCATATCATGTACAGTCACCAAAGTTAAGCAATTTTGAGCCTGGTCAGTAACTAGATATAGGTGACCACTTGGGAATGCCAAGTGTTTTAAACTTGAATGTATAAAGAGTTTAAGGCTATAACCCAGTGAAACACCATTTTTCATTCTATCACCAAAGTTAAGCAACGTTGAGCTTGGTCAGTACTCAGAGGTGTAACTAATAATACCAGGTACTGTAAACTTGGATGTGCGGTTGGTATAATGGTCCTACAGCCATATCACATTGAAACACAGGTTCTCATTCAATCACAGGTGTTAAACAGGCTGGTCATTACCTAGATAGGTAACTGTTTGTTAATACCAGGTACTGTAAGCTTGAATGTGCTGGTGAGGTCATAGATAACACCTGAGAATTACAATTGGAAATCTGAGAGCAGAGTTCCAATTCCAGATGGGTTTGTTATATTCAGCTTACACACAAATACCCTCAGGGTATTTATGAATCTACCTTAATTAGTAGGACTTGTATCAGTAAATATTTCTCCACTCACCCCCCGCCCCCGAAAAAAATTCTTACTATCTAAAAATATTTTCAGGCTTTAAATAACCTGGAAAAGATTAAGCTGTAAAAAAACAAATCAAATTCCAACTGAGGCTATTTTTCTTCACTTTCCAATGGGGCCCTTGGAAAAGGCATGAATCCACACCTTCCTCCCTTAGCTATTGATTAAATAGTAAGGTAAGTAGCTATTGGTTTCAGAAGAGTAGACAGACAAATCTGAATTAAAGACATGCTGTGAAAGTGGATATTCTTCATTGAGATATTTTGCCTGAGATTCAGCCATTGCTGCTGCTATGGTTACAACTTGCATGTTTTCCTAATTACACTTGGTTTACTGCATTCATTCATGCTTGCACTGAATTTGTTCAAAATATTCATTTTTTAATTCCTTTGGGGAGGTCATTGTTATTGACTCCATTTCTCATGATCGTGACTTCTCGCAACTTTTATGTGTTTTTTTTTTTTTTTTTTTTAAGTTTTGTATTTATGCGTAATAGCATGCTGACCCTGGTTCATGCAAAATAGTTATTTGAAATAAATTGCAAAAAGGATGTCTTAATGTTCATTAGGAAAATGTGAAAAAAAAAACGGAAAATGAAAATTATATCAGATGTATAAACTGTTGAACCCTAAATGATTACGGTGAAAAGTAGTCAACTTTGGAATTTCTCAAAGGTGATTGATAAAAATACATATCTATAAGTCTACCATTCACCCATGCTTAGAATATTGCTGTCACATATGGTCCAGTGACCCTGCTATTTACCTTGAGTTCTTTGATAAAATCCAAAGAAGAATCAGCAATATTATTGGTCTTGATCTGGCAGGCTTTAGTCACTTTCCCATTGATATAAGGTTGCCTCTCTGTGCATTTTCTATCAATATTTCACAGTAATTGTTCAGCTGATCTCTAGATTTTTTGAATTTAGGTGCAGTACTAGGCTGGCATCAAGATCTCATCAATTTGAGCGAGCTTGATGTAGCTGTAGGTTCTATGCTAACAGTTCATAGGACTCCCTTTTGGCTTCATGCTTTCCAGCCAACTTTAATTTACAAAAATTTAAATGCAATGTCAATCGCTATCTACTGTCCTCCTGATTACTCTTTCCTCTTCCTGCTCATTATCAATCTTTCTGTTCCTCATTCTTCCACACCCTGTAACCCCTTGTGTTTTAGTGCCTTTTTACTACCTTGCATGTGGTGATAATGACTTTAAAAAATTATTGCCTGGGTTTCTGAACTGAACTGATCCAGGTGGGACAAATTCTTAATATTATAATTTGATATAATGGAATATGTGTACACCTGTGTTCCCCCTCACTGGAATATGATTGGCTGGTGTCCGTCATAAATAACGACAGACATGTAGGTACGAGAGAGTAAGAGCTTTAGTCTGAGAGTTAATTCTATAACGACGCCCATTGGACTACGCCATTGATCTACACTTCTTACCTGCGACTACAACGCGTACCAATCGATTACTGCTACCGTATTCTACTTGGTTATAGTAGCCAAAACCACTTAGCTACTTCGTTCAAATATAGTCCTTTCTGGGACATATCACAATGATAAGTCATAAGGTAATTCTCATTAAAAATTGGAGAATTTTTGCTGGTGCCATGTGTGTGTGCTTTTTTTTTCTTGAGGGGTGACAATGAATTTTGGGATAGTCCAGATGAAGATTGAAATATTTGCATATGTCAAAAAAATGGGAAAAGAGGTGCCCAGGGTGATCACTTATATAAACCAGTGAAGCATTTAGCTTCAATAGTCAATGGAAATAACTCAAAACGATGTGCTAAAAAAAAATCTTCCTTGCTCAAAGACAAGAATACATCCTGTAGACAAAACAGACACAAATGAATGTCAATGTTGCAAACTCACTGTGGGCTGGAATAGTAGTTAGAAAGGTGAGAATTGAATCGATTGGAAAGCAAGGACCGCAGAAAGAATCAAATCCCCATTTTGCTACATTGATGTGTAGCCGACAAATGTTTGTGTAATATTTATTCCCCATCAAATAAATTATTGTTAGAATTTATGAAGTGGTTGTACATCATTGATGAGATCTTCCACCTACCTTCAATGTACAAGGACTGGCCTTACAAGAAACAAGTTACAATGCTCCCTGATGGGAGTTAATAACCCATCCATAGGTGACATGACAAACCACTAGGCGATCACCATAAAAAATAAAGAACAGGCTCATTTCAGTGAGTATGAAACAGACCAGAACTGCTGACACACACACACACACACAAAACCATGTTTAGCTTGCTGGTCATACTAGATAAGAAATCAACCATGTACAACTTCCCCAATACATGACTTACACCTAGCAGAATGTTTGGTTGGCATCTTTTTACATTTGATTCAGTGTCCGGAAGCAACCTGATGACAGTTGATTCAATGAAAAGGACTTTGGGTCCATTTACACTGCATTTATATATGCATTCACCTCTATACAAAGAACCCAGCATTTTTCTTTTTTCTTTCTTGTGAAAGAATCTTCTTTCATTCTGTTATGCCCACATATATTACAGCATTAAAGAATACTGCACATATTTTATGGTGTTTGGGAATTTAAACTGAAGTACCAAAAATCTCCAGACTGCAGTGCAGATGATGGTATTTTCTACTGCAACTACATGGAATGTTGTATATGCAGTTATTAATCATAATTTTTGTATGTGTGTATAAATCTTTTAAAGTGACTTCATAGATTGGTGTTGCTTGTAAAAACTGTTCAAATATTGCAAAATCCAGAGACTTTTAGTAATTTGATTTATTCTGGTGGGAATGGATACCTGCCTCTACTACAAGAAAGGATAACCATTCAGACATCTTTTCTTTGTATTAAGAACTCCTCAGAAACAATGGCAATCATAATTGCATATTTCTGAAGTGTATCAGATGGTTTCTCATTAAGGTGAATTTATTTTATTAATCAAGGAATATCTGAATATGGTTAATTTTAATCCATTGAATTATTTCTGTTGAGTGTTTTTATCAGAGAATGAAATTTATGAAGCAGTTTAAAATCTGATTGTAAATTGCAAGTAACCTTTCATGTAGATCACATAGTTGAGCTCCATTTTGAATTAAAATGATTTTCGTGTTGTTTTGTAGGTATTATCATGAGAAAAATTTGAACAACACTGACGAAGTGGATGCTGTCATTGATGAACTGAAGTATTATAAGGTTTGTATTAAAGAAAATCAAAATGCACAACTTACTAGTATAACTAATAAATTTTGACTAAAATATTTATTATTCTACTCATACCAATATCTATTTATCTGTTATAGATATTATTAGGAAGGAAAGATGTTGTTTTGAGTAAGTAATGAAGTTGACAATTTGTGGTGGACCAATTTTATCAGTCTAATATCCAGTGACATATATCCTCAGTCTAATGTCATATATCTTCAGTGTAATGTCATATATCCATTGTCATATATCATCAGTCCAGTGTTATATATCCAAAAGGTGTTTTGCAATTGGACAAAATCTTTTGCTTTTCTCTTGTTCATATATTGATGAGTATGTGTAATATGTAGGAAGTATTTGATCAGTCCTTGATACTTCAACTTATTGTTTAAGTGCTTGGTTTTATATACAATGTAGGTAGGTAGGTGTGTATAGGATGGTTAGATGGGTATGGAATGCATGGTTGTAAGCAAAAGGGGCAGCCCACCAAGCAGATTACAAAATGGAGATACCAAAATCAAACAAGTGCTACAATTTAAATGCCTGGGAAATATTACACTGAAATCTGAAGGTTCATTGGGATTGCAAAAAATGCCTTCCAAAGTTAAGTAGAGTACAAAGAAACAGAAAAATTTCATTAGAAACAAAGAAAAGAGTACTGAACTGTTGCGTAATATCAACCCTGTATGGCAATGAATAATTAAGGGACTTGAAACAACTGAAATGGAGTTCTACAGAAGGATCCTGTGGATGTAATGGACTGAACATGTGAGCAATGACCAAGTTTTAGAGAAAATGAAAACGAAACTTATACTTAACATCAGAAAGAGATACTTGAAATTTCTCGGGCACATAATGAAGAAAGAGGGCTTGGAAAAACTGATACTCACAGGACATATTGAAGGCAAGCGTGACAAAAAAAATAACAACACATAACCTACTTATTGAGCTTGAGTAAATGGATGGCAGCACAAGGTTTAGAAGAGTTAACAAAAAAAAAAAAGCATCCTGTGTATGATGATAAACTTACATCCACTTCCTGGGTAAGACGATAAACCAACAGCAAGGCCTCTGATCAGAAGGTTTTGAGGAGCATGGAACCACTTCTTAATTGCTTGTGTTTCCAAGTTCACCCTGACCCAGAGTGGTAGCACCTGTTAGGCTCCCAACTATGAGCAAATAGTTAAGCCCTAAACTGGGTTCAAAACAAATGAAAGTATAAAAATAGGTTTTATTACCAGCAATACATTTTTGAACGAAAAAATTATTACCAGCAATAAAAAATCTTGGCAGCATTAAATAACTCATTGACGTTGATATGCTATAAAACAAAATAAACTAAACCAAAAAAAAAAAAAAAAAATTTAAGAGCTACAAAGGATAGGAAATTGTGGGGGGAGCCATGATTGCCAATGTCCTGAAGGGACATAACATACAAAAGATAGGTCATTGATATTTTTAGATTCAATGTAAAAGTTCAAGTTATACTGGAAAAGTCCATGTAGTAAATTAAAGAAAAGCAATGTGTTAAGATGTTCAATAAAGTGTTCTGTTCGTCTTTGTTTGCAGAGCAAATAAATTATTTTTCTTTTTTAAATATTTCTATACTCGGTCATGCTGTCTTTTTACAAATTTTTCATTTCATATTTTTTTTTTTTTTTTTTTTTTTTACAATTTATAAATTTTTTTTTTTTTTCTTATTTTTGCTTATTTTTTTTTTTTTTATTGCCATGCCATAAATTAAGCTTCATTTTAACTAGAATTTCTTTCATTTCATTTCAGTTGTTTTATTTCCACTAGTAGTATTATTAGTAGTAATATTATCTGCAATTTTGATTAGATAAAGCATTGTCATGTATTCTTCATTTTTCACTAGGATTTTTTTTCATTTCAAGAAAAGAAAAAAAAATGTCTCTATATTATCTATATATAAATATTGTCATCAGTAACAATCCTCATTCTTTTCTGTTGTACATAAGGGTACATTGAGTACATCCAGTCATCATCATGAATCCAGTAACCAACTATGAATCAAAGGAGCATCACCTGTACTGCAGTAAGATAGTCTGTTAGAGCCCAACCCTCTCCTGGTGGGTTTAAAATCAATGTTGATTTCACCTGATCTGTCCTATTTAGCCATAGCTAGTGGGGTGATGAGATGAATTCATACCTTTCTTAAGGGTATTTGTGCAATGAATACAACTGGAAATCAGTCATGGCTGCCTGAATTCTCACTATCCGTTACGCCACAGTGCATCGACATTAAGTACATACATTAATCATATTTTATTGCAAGTAGCTTTCTACTGTCAGTAATATTAGCCATAATTTATAGCAATAAAAACAGTTTTTTTTGTCTTATTTTGTTTTGGTTCAATGTGAAGCAAATAGATTGTTTGCCAAGTTTTACTATAAATTTTAGGGAAGAAACAGATTGAATGTAATAATTGAGTATCAATAAAGACAGTGGGCAATAAAAAAAAAAAAAAAAAAAACAAAAATTTTTATTTATAGAATTATATTGGGTTGTCTAGAAAGTGTTCATATCAATTTTTAGTTGTTCATGTTCCAACATGTTAGAAGACGTCAAATTTATCGACAGATATAATATGCTTACATTTCTAATTAGAGCACACGTCAAATTATCTCTTGAGAAAGTTTAAAATTACTTAATTCCTGTCAATTTTGCATCCGTATGAATGTGGAAGATTATAAAGTGCCTTTTAGACACTTAATGCTTTTTTCTTCTTCTTTTTTTTTTTTTTTTTTCACCGTCAAGGTAAAAATGCCTTGCAAGCAACAAAAAAAGATATGTGTTGTATACTGTGAGGGTGTAGGTCCTTTAGCTGACAGAAGTCTATGGGAGTGGTTTGCTAAGTTTAGAGTTGGTGATTGTAGCCATACTGATAAAGAACCCTCAGGCAGACACCACACCCACTGCCACAGATGACGATCAAATCATGCCATTGATTGAGAATAACCCAGATTACACAATGTGGGAATTGGCAGAAACATTACATTTATCAAAATCCACCATCCATGAACAGTTAGTGTAGCTTGGTTATTTATATTGCTACAATGATCTGAGTGAAAAGAATTTTTTGGATTGCATTCATTTTGTGATTTTCTGTATAAATGCACCCTTTTTGAAACAAATTGTGATGTGTGATGAGAAATGAAAAAGATCCTGGGGTAAGTGATATGAGCCAACTTTAGCCACCTCAAAAGCAGGTCTTCATCCTAAGAAAGTCATGCTGTGTATCTGGTGGGATTGGAAAGGAATCTTGTACTATGAGTTTCTGCTAAGTAACCAGTCAATTGATTCTGAAAAGTACTGCTCACAACTGGACAAATTACAGGCAGCAATTCAAGAAAAACACCCAGAACTGACGAACAGGAAAAGGTGTTGTTTTCCATCAGAATAATGCCAGACCTCACATTTCTTTGGGAACCTGGGATGTGTTACCCCAATCCACCTTAATCACCAGACATTGCTCCTTCAGAGTTTCATTTATTAAGGTCCTTGCAAAGTAATCTCAATGGTAAAAATTTTAGTTCTTTGGATGACATAAAAAAACACTTTAATCAGTTCTTTGCCAAAAAACCACCAAAATTCTGGGAAGATGGAATCTTTAAGTTGAAGGAAAAATGGTGAAAGGCTGTCTGAAAATAAAAGGTTTTTCTCAAAATAATTTGTAGGGAAGGGGTTAAAACCCACTTTGAGATTCTTTTTTCTGTCACTCTCTCTCTCTTTCTCAGATTCATCTGATGCTAAAAATGACCAGTCAGATTTCAAATACAATACATGAACATTAGATAGTTGTGGACAAATATATCTCTTGAGATAAAGTCTAAAAACTCAATAATCATCAGTTGTCAACTATGATGCTTTAAAATGGAAGCCAAGTTCGTAACCACTTGACTCTTACTGTGATCAAAAGCAAAACAACAAATCAAAGTAAATACTACCCAATGATTGACAGTTAAATTTCTTTCTTCAATAACTCTATAACTTTTCCCTGACAGGAAAATGGAGGGTCTGCTATGGTGGACAATACAGTAACAGGTTTAGAACCCAATGTGCCCTTGCTAAAGAAGCTGTCTGAAGAAACAGGAGTTCATATCATCTCTGGTACAGGTATGTTGAATATTGAATATTCAGGTCTTTGAATTAACAGAATGAATCTCAGCATTGGTGAGCTTATGTCAATAGACCTTTAAAATTCCTAACGAAAAAGAGCATTAACAAAAAAAAAATATATTACTTTAAATTGGTAATACCTTTTCCCTGTGTAGATTTATATTGCTTCTAGTGTGAATACCTATAGCTCAGTTGTGTTTAGTTCCACCTGATATACTTTAATGCCCAATTTTGCACTTGGTGGATATAAAGTCATCTTCTAGGGGATTTTACGTCTTTTGACATTCTGAAGTGACACAGAGTACAAAACTTACTTAGGTATCTCTTTCAGGGAATCTAGTATATAATGGGATCATCACAGATCAACTCTTTTTAGATCTGTTCATTTCAGACCTCTAGTATTTTCTGGCATGAATCATAATCCAATCATTTAAGGATTATTTTCTGACCCTTGTCTAGTTTTTGATGTTGTTACTGTATTTTTTTTCCATGTAGGCTAATGTATAAGTTGATTGAAATGTAATGAAATCAGTATAGAAAAAGAAAAAATAACTGAATTGGTTTGAATAAAAGTAGAAATTACTAATGTTTCTCTTGTCTGATTTTAAAATTCTCCTGCTAGGCTTCTACGTTGATGCAACACATTCAGATGAAACTCGAGAGAGCAGCGTGGAACAGCTGGCATCCAAAATGCAAGATGATATCCTTATTGGCGTAGATGGATCTGGTGTGAAATGTGGAGTCATTGGAGAGTTGGGATGCAGTTGGCCTCTTACAGGTAACTTTTATGCGCCATGTCCATTCAGGATGTAAGTGATCATGGTCCTCCACATTTTCCTGTCCCTTGTAGCTCTTAATAAGTTTTGTCTTTTTGTTATTTCTCTCAAACCCTTTTCTACCATCCAATTACTTAAGCCTATCAAGTATGTTATGTTGTTTTCCTCTGTCCCTCTTTCTTTCTATCTGTCCTGTGAGTATCAAGTTTTCCAAGCCCTCCTTCCTCATTATGTGCTCCAGAAATTCCAACTGCCTCTTTCTGATGTTAAGTATAAGTGTCCTTTTTTTTCCATTTTCTCCAAAACCTTGTTTTTGCTCACATGTTCGGTCCATGGTATCCTCAGCATCCTTCATTTCTGTTGCTTAAAGTCTCTTCTTCATCTTTGAGGAGGTTATCCAGCATTCACTGCCATACAGGAGGACAGATACGACGTAACAGACTAGAAATAATGTCACCCTTTCAAGCTTGTAATGAAGTTGTCAAGGTGAGTAACAATATAACGGCAATTTGTTCATCAAAAGAGCACCAAGATAATGAGAGAAAGAGAGACTGAAATAAATGGGGGGGTCAGTTTTGCTTTTTTTTTAAATAATTTTTAAAAAATATAATTTAAATAATTTCACCCCAAGCAAGGTAATATAGCCACTAAGACACAAGATTGAAGGAAACTAAGAAAACGTTTCCGAGAAAAGAACAGGATTTATGAAACAGAAGATGCCAATTGATAATGTGTTTAAATTTTTTGTCGATTGTAGATTACAAGAAGAAGGCAAGAAGGACCTATCAGCAAAGAACTTACAGGCAGCCATTTCACCTGTAAAAGGTGCCAATCTAGTGCTGCACTTAAGTTCATGAAGTCAAGGTACCAAAGAGAAAAGCTCATCAGAAGAATTGCCATCAAAAAGGCACAGGGAAGCTACATTAAAGCATTAGTTAGAAAATGATGGACACCGAGATGTTCGATCTTGTTAAGGGGTTTCAGATTTGTTCAGTTTCTCTGCAAGAAAATGACATTAAAATCATTTTTATTTATCTGTTTCCATTCAGGTTTCAAACAAAAATGAGAGAACAAAGGAATATTTTCTGTATTTACAGTCAAATTGCACTGAAAGCACCATGAAAAAAGTACTGATCAGGATGTTAGACAACATTGATTCTGAGCAGTGCTTTTTTTTTTATTACTGAGTGTAAAAGAAAAATGAGAATATTACTGTTAAGGAGAGTGGACAATAAAAGAACAGGGATTAAGAAGACAGAAAATAATTCTTAGCATTGCATTTAAATTTTTGAAGAGCAAAGTTAACTGGGAAGCAAGAAGCCAAAAGAGAGTTCGACAGGCAAGAAGTGTGAGAGAAAAAAAATTGTTGGCATGAAACTTACATTTACATCTAGTAATTTCAACTGTAAAATGATGACACCTTGCTACCAATCTATACCTTTTACTTTCAATTTGAGAATAGTAATTTTCAAAATGGAATAGTTGCTTTTAATTTGTGAATAGTGACTTTCAAAAGAAAACATTATAAAGGAGAGAGAACAATGAAAGTAATCAGAAAGACAGTAGATAACGATTGATATTATATTTAAATTTTTGAAGATCAAAGTTGACTGGAAAGAAAGAAGCCAGAAGAGTGTTCCACAAGTGAGAAATGCGAGAAAAGAAACTGTTAGCATAGAACTTATGGTTATGTCTAGCTGTTTAAACTGTAAAAGGGCAAGACCTTGCTGCCAATCTAGTACTGCACGTAAATCTTTAAAGTCTAGGTACCATAGAGTAAAGTTCATCAGAAGAATTACCATGAAAGGATTTATAGAAAAGGCACAGGGAAGCTATGTTACTGTGGGGGGGAATGTGACTGAAGGCAAGATGCCAGTTTAGGACCAATAACGTTGCAGATTCTGTTTTGTTTTTTTTTTTTTTGTATTTTATCAAGGATCTGTAAATACACAGCATGAACTCCAGACCAGATATGGCAGCAATATTTAAAGCCATTATGAAGGATACACTCAAAAATGTGTAAGATAGATTCTGGAGAGAAAAATTCACTAGCACGACACAGTGAAGCAGTTTTCCTAGCAGCAGACCTAGCAACTGATTCAATATAATTTTGTAATATATTTAAGGACCTTTTGGGAACACTGGGTAATGTAAGCATTGGGCAGTAAAACCCAACAAAAATTCACCTTAGGAATATGAGTAGAGGTTAAAATAATATTGGTGTATATAATATCAAATCTTACATCTTCTTGCTGGAGGAATGTCACTGTCAAGGCGATCTCTGAGCTGTGCCCCTTCAGGACATTGGCGATCATGTCTCTCCACAATTTCCTTTGTATTATAGATGTTAATAAATTTTATCTTTTTATCTCTCATAAACCTTGCATTGCCATCCATTTACTCACACTTGTGAGATAGGTTAAGGTAGGTTTTCTTCTATCTATCTTGCCATCAATCTGTCTTGTGTGTATCAAATTTTTCAAGCTGTCTTTCCTTATGTATCCTAGAAATTTCAACTGTCACTTCCTGATGTTAAGTATAAGTGTCTCTTACACTAGAGAAAATAGCTCATGAAAATGGATTTGGAGGTGTGTCACATGTATATATCCTCCAAAAGAAAATGGCGGCTTTACAAGTCTTATATTTTTAATAAAAGATAGATCTTGAAGATGGATACTTTCGCAAAACTCTCTTTCCACCTATGCAAATTTGATCTGTCACTCAGTCTATAAAAAGTGCTTAGCAATGAAATAGAGCAGTGTGACTAATAGCAAACAGGTGACAGGTGTCGTTGGATTGTTTGACTTCCACAACTCTGTTGGTTGAAGGAAACGAATTAGGGAACTTTATTACAAGCAAGAAGAAATTGATTACATTGTCATTGCTCAATTGTTTGGTCTATGGTATTCCTTCTGCAGAATCACATTTCTGTTGCTTCAATTCACTTCATCTGTGAGAGGATTGTCTAGTGTTCACTACCATATAGTAGGACTGATATTACATAACAGTTCAGTACTCTTTTCTTAATTCCTAGTTATGATGATAAACTACATCTGGCAGCAAGGCCTCTGTTCCAGAGATTGGAGATTTTGAAGAGTATGGAATCATCTCTTAATTGCTGTTGTTCCCAGGTCCACCCTGACCCCAGGTGATAGCACCTGTTAGGGTTGCAGCTATGGACAAATAGTCCAAATAAAAAAAACTATGAAAGTCTGAAATTCATTTTTTTTATAAAAAAAAATATTACCAACAATATATATTTATAGCAAAATGACCAACAATACATTTTATAGCAAAATGACCAACAATAGATTTTGTTTGTAGTTGAAGGCATACAATATCATTCAAAATATATTTAGTTGAAGCTGTAAAGTTGTGTTGAAAATATTTAATTAATTAAAGTTGATATGCTGCTAAAGAAAATCAACTAACCAACTCTTTTCTTAGTTTTTAACAAAATTTTCCTGTTTCTTAATCCTTTGCTTAGCTTTGGAAGGCATCTTTCGCTATCCCGATGTGCCTTCAAATTTCAGTGCCATCACAGTTTCAACCACTAATTACGCAAAGTTCATTTTCATTACTAAATCTAACTACTGAATATAATATCTAATAATATATAATATCTTTGAAAATTACTCAAGGGACTTTGTTCAAAAATATTTCTGTTCTTTTACATGACAAAATTCATGATGAATGACAACAATTTTGGAACCTAGACAAGAAATTTATTGTCATCAACTAAAAGCAAAAAAAAAACTTTTTTTAAAAAGGCCTTTTCATACTTGGCAGATTGAACAAGACAGTCTGTTTTTATGCCATACCAATTCAACATAATAATGTAGAATACCTACGGATGATAATGGGTATGTCCCCATTCACGTAAATACAGTAGTAAATACTGTATGTTGGTCTGCCCTTGGAGATTTGTCTCCAGCTATGCTGGTCGGGCTTTCTGCCTCTGCGCAGAGAGGATCCTCAGACGAGGCTATGTCTAAAAGCAGTCTCATCTTGGGAAACCGCTACCTGACTCGATTTTATATGGGGACTACAGGGAATTTTTGGCCGAGCCTATGGGTTTGGATACCCCACATTAAATTCGGCCTTGTGCCATATCTAACTGCATGGGTGGTTGATAGATATCCTGCAATTGGAGATTCATTATGGAATTCACTTGACTCACTTCTAGCAGTTGACTACTTCTACATGCCGCTGGTGAATCTTATATGTGTTGTTCTTGTCCTAAGTATTATCGTTCATTACCAACCTTCGCTTGATTATTCTATTCAGTAACCTTCCCTAGGTTACAACACATAGCCAATCTAAATAATAATAGAGCCCCATAAATTCTGATTATTAGCATATTTGATGACATCAAAGCCTTTTTGTTGTTGTTGTTATAGAATACTTAGACCACTGGTATTTGTGTTGGTATCATAATGGAGAGCAGCTCAGAATGAGAAAAATGAGAATTCCTGTTGAATTTGTTATTCATTTACTTGCTAATATCTTTGGGGAAAACTATGTATCCATCCCCTCCTCCCAGCTATGGATTAAATAATAGAACTTGGATCTAGAAAAATCATTATTATTCTAAAAAAAAAAAAGTGGTTAATGAAATATTTCACTCAAAATTAAAAAAAAAAAAAAGAAACATTATTCTTACAATCCAAAACATGTTTTGGATTCAAATAACCCACAAAAATTGATTAATCAATTAACAACCAATATTTGTACAAGGGTATGTTAAAAAGTTCTTAACCCAATCCACTTCCTGGCTTACAGCCAAATCACATTGAAACACCAGTTCCTGTACAATCAATAAAGTTAAGCAATGTTGAGCCTGGTCAGTACCTACATGGGGGACTGCTTGGGAATACCAGGTGCTGTAAGTTTAGATGTGTGGATTCCAATTCCAGTTGGTTTGTAATATTCACTTAGGCACAAATACCCTTGGGGAAGGTATGAATCCACTCTCCCCCAGCTATGGGTTAATTAGTAAGACTTGTACCTCTAAACCATTACTATCACACAAAAAAAATTCTTAGAAGCTAAAAGTATTTTCTGGCTTTATATAACGTGCAAAGGGTTCGTAAGCCATAAAAGATGTTTCAATTAATCAATCCACTTTCTAAAATCAATATTCTGATATTTGGCCATTAAATTTCTAATCATGGCTCAAGCTAAGAACTTTTACTCATCAACTCATGCTGGAACTGATCATCTATGGCAGCATTGCTCAGCCTTTTTAAGCAACGGTACACCTAAGAGAAAATGAAAATATCACAGCACAGCAAAATTTTCAAAAGCTATGCATTTAAATGTTATGAAATAAAACCATAGTTTTTTAAAGAAATACACTTACAATTATAAACTTGCTTTATTTGTATGTTTCTATTCAACTATTTGTTCAGTTTATTTAGCGTGGAACCTGTGCCTGTTTTTTTTTTTTTTTTTTGTGATTTCTTCAATGTTTGATCGAATGTGCGATAAGCAGACCCTCATTTCTTCTTCAATTGAACATAGTCTTTGTCGCTTATTTTTGATGTTATTTAGGGTTGAGAAGCCTAATTCACATAAATAAGAAGTAGAAAATTGCAATAAAACTGATAAAGCCTTTTTAGCTAATATGGGATATTCCTTTTGTATTGAAATCCAAAATGTATCAATGGGTTTCGTTAAATTATTATAATTATAGTAAATGGGTATAGCAATTCATTAATAGTTTACTGAGACAAAATTACCTCATCATCTAAAATTGTACACTGACTCAGCAGATAAGCCGATATTATAGATCAGGGAATCCCAAACTCTTTAGCCCTGTTTTCTTTTTTCAACTTTTTTGAGAAACAGCACACCTAGGGGCAAATGAAAATATCACAGCACACTTAACAAAATTTTTAAAGGACATACATTTAAATGTTATGAAATAAAATCATAAATTTTTTTTTTAAATTACATAAATATAAACTTTATTTCAATGTTTCTATTCAATCAGTTGTGTAGCTTATTCGGTGTTGAGCCTGTGCCTCGCGTTTTTTCACGATTTCTTCAATGTTTGTTCGATAAGCAGACTGTCATTTCTTCTTCAGTTGAGTGTAATCTTTCTCACTTCTTATTTTTTACGTTACTTATGGTTGAGAAGCCTAATTCACACAAGAAGTAGAAAATTGCAATAAAACTGATAAAGCCTTTTTAGCTAATGTGGGATATTCCTTTTGTATTGAAAATCCGAAATGTATCAATGAGTACTGTCGCATTATCATAATTATAGTAAGCGGGTATGACAATTAGATCAGAGGATCCCAAACTCTTTAGACCAGTGTTTCTCAACTTTTTTTAAGCAACAGCACACCTAGGGGCAAATGAAAATATCACGGCACACTTAGCAAAATTTTGAAAGGATATGCATTTAAATGTTATGAAATAAAATCATAGATATTTAAAAAATTACACACATAAATATGAACTTATCTTATATCAATGTTTCTACTCAACCATTTGTGCAGCTTATTTAGTGTGACACCTGTGCAACCTGTGCATCTGGTGTTTGTTTCCTTTGTGGTTTCTTCAATATTTCATGACACACTTAAGAGAATTGTGCAGCAAACAAATGTACCACAGCACAGTGCTTGAGAATCACTGGTCTTCAAAAGTGAGTCTTCTATTATATATGGTTGTTACTTTATTTAAGATCTTCCTCATCACTTGAATAATGTTTATTATAAATTTCTAGAAAGTCCTCCATCCTGGGTATGACAATAAACTACATCTGCATCCTGGGTAAGATGGTAAACTATGTCCGACAGCAAGGCCTCTGATCAGGTTTTGAGAGGCATAGAACCACCTCTTGGTTGCTGCTGTTCCTGGGTCCACCCTGACCAGGGGTGGTAACACCTGTTATGGTCTCAGCTACAGGTAAATAGTTAGTCACCAAACTGGGGTAAAAATGTGTAGAAATATGTTTTATTACTAGCAATGCATTTTTGTAAAAAAATTGTTACCAGCATGAATTTTTGAAGAAAAAATTATCAGCACTATTGTTAAAAATACACCTTTACCTGCCGAATCTAGGTGCGTCGTCAGTGTTGTTGCTCCCATGTCACTAGAAGTTTCAGGTCTAAATAAACAACAGACTTCTTCGATGGGTGACCCGACCAAATATGTTCAGTATTCGGCCCGCACCCAGAATAAAATTTGCTACTAGGTTTAGGACGTACTTTATATAAGTTCTCCCAGTAGACGGTAACTAATCAAGTGTTCACGTGGGCTATTCGATGTTATAGATTGGGTATGCTTGGTTGTACTGATCTTCCTACATGTGGCCATGACAGGGTGTTTTTTGAAAGAAGAGAAGAAAACAAACCAATAAATATATATATATATATATACATTAATAAAATAAAAACGATTTATTATATTGGCTCGTCTTACAACTTATTTTCTTTCTCTACCCCACCTTAACTTTTTATTATATCTATTTGTTTGGTCTTTCTCTTTTTATATCTTTCCTTTTTATTCTTTTCTTCTTCTTAACTATACTTAACAAAATGTTTACAATAGAGTGATTAAAATGACTTAGACTATTTACAAAAAAAAACTCCTAGAATACATTATTACCAGCAATAAAAATTGTGTCGGCATTAAATAACCCATAAAACAAAGAAAATTAGAAAGTCCCAATTAGTCTATAATTCAAAATATACTTTTACTATTTTTATTAAAATATATATATATATAATTTTTTTTTATTTCTTTTGTAAACAATTTATGTTTTTTTTTCTTTTCAAAGTTTACTTCATCAATTTACTTACAATTTGGAAGTTCCATATCACTTCTCAGACTTACTATGTTGATGATGATCAATTCAAAAACAAATGACCTCTTTACCAAAAATTAAAAAAAAACAAAATGTGCCCACTTAAAATTAATCTATTCTGCAGTGTTGTCACCTAATGAGTTACATATATTTAAGGAATCAATTTTGATATTGTAAAACAAAGGTGACTGAAATTTTATGGAGTAAAGTAATTATTGCAATAAAAAATGGACATATTAAGATCAAACAACAGGAAAGAAAATCTACTCCATGCTGAAGATCCTAGAGACTACAACAGATGTAACAGCAAAATTGTCCAAATCGTGTAACAGCATAATTGTCCATCCCACAAAATGTTTAATATCTAAATCCCCACTAAACTGAGTTTTTTTTCCATGTTTTCAGATAAGACGGTTAGCTATTGTAACACTTTTTTTCATAAGAATCAATGAAAAACCCTTTGAGTTATTCTGCTAGAAAGAGAACAGGTTAAAATTGTTTTGTGCCAGCCCCACTATGTCTTCCCAAGTGAGCAATGGTGAGAGGAAAAAGATCATTCAGGCCTTCAGTAATGGTATCAACATTCATACTCTGGCTTCCATCTTCCATCAAAGTCCATTCAAGAACCATCAAGAGAACGGTAAATAAGTTTAAAAAAGAGGGAACAGTCGAGTGGAAATCTGGGTCAGGGGGTCACAATAGGAAGAGGGATCATCATTTCAACTTAGAACTAAAGAGATCAATTAGAAAAGATCCAACTCAATCCCAAATAAGTTGGGCATGAGGGAGAGGAGTTTCAGCTATGACAGTCCAAAGAGCAGTGAAAAAAAAAGACTTGAAAATGTAATTGTACATGAAACCTGTGAGGCACCTTGTTATTCCAGGATGGAAAAAGAAGCTTAGAGGGCAAAGTTCATCTTAAATAAGTTGGAAAATGATCCTGAAAATTTTATATATATATATATATATATATATATATATATATATATATATATGTACTTTATTTCAATCATTCATGAACTTCCAATCCTTAGCTAAAATTAATTAATGTTGAACATGTCATTTTCATTTATGATCGATTTCATCATATTTCCATTAAGCTTGGAAAGTAATTATACATTCTTATTGCTCAAAGTCAAATCCAATAGTGTTATAAAAACTTTGGAGAATTCCAGTAAGATATCTTTAATCATTTCTAAGATACAACAGGTAAAAGCTTAATTTAACAATTGGACAATTTTGCTTTTACAACCAGTATATAATATGTCCTTCCAGACCTCCCTCTGGAAGAAGGAGGAGTGGCTTTTAGTCCTGATTAGAATCAGCCTTTGATGATTATATATTAAATATATAACATCCTCTGTCTATATCTCTATATTGAGGTATTATGATTACTCAATGGTACATGGTCCAGTAGATAAAGGGTGTAGTTCAAAATTCCAATCACCTGCAGAAGACCAGAGCATACAATGTCTGAAACATTGTGAATATGGCAGTGAAGATGAAGATAACACCTTGAATAATGTAAATAATGCAAGTAATCATATAACATCCTATCTTTTGGTGTGTTTTTTTATTTTATTTGCTGCACAGTTTTTTTTGTTTTTTTTTCAGTCCTCAATAGAATTCCTGATTAGAGAGGAATGAAAACTAGTTAGGCTTCTAATTTTTCCCTTCTTTTTGTCTTTCATTTAGCCTCTCTACGATAATTATAAAATGTTTTATTATTTTTTCCTGTTTGATTTTTAATTGATCCACTTTTATTGCTGTTATGAAATTTCGTACACCTGGCAAAATATATTTAAAATAAATACAAAAGTTATTTTGTCTTGGCAATATTAGGCCATACTGTGAGTTAAAATTAACAGCAAAAGTGCAATGACTTATAGTTTAATGCTTACTCACTTGTGAATTTCTTTTTCTCTGTCTATTACAGAGAGTGAAAAAAAGGTTTTACAAGCTGCAGCCATTGTTCAGAAGAACACTGGTTGTCCAATTATTATCCATCCAGGAAGAAGTCCAGCTGCACCTGAAGAAATCTTAAGAATCATACAAGAATCTGGTGCCAAAGCAGATCAGATTGTAATTTCCCATCTGGACCGTAAGTTTAACCCTTAAACATGAATTATTCCAATGTTTCTACCCAAACTGAACAGAGATTATTTAATGAAGACTATAAGACGAAATGCAAGAGGTATAAACAACGTATTTCATTGAATGTCTGTTTATTCTGATTTCTTCAAGCTGGAATGAAAGACCAAACTATGTGTAATGAAAATGTATTGGTATTTTGGAAGATAAGAAACCGTAATTTAAATTACCTTATCAGATCCAATGACCTGAAACCAGAAATTAATTTCTTTTATATATATATATATATATATATATATATAAAATTTCATATATAACTAAAGATGTATCTGTAAACGGACAATAATAAAGTTTTCTTTTTGTTTTTATTCATTTGGGGACATTGAGGTCAACACTCAGCAGTGAAAGTCTGTTTCGTGCATAAATGCAATCATCAGAACATATCTGTGACAACTGCATTTAAGGATGGGTGTTGATTTCAATATCTGCTTATATAGTTTTGAACAATAAAAAATATTAAAATTTTCAGACACACTGGGGTGTATATTAATATTTTATTGTTTTATTATTTCAATTATTTTCCTCGAGTAGTTTTGGCCAGCATGGCCATCATCAGGAGAAAAATTCATGCTTGTTAGTAGCAATGAAACTACAGGAGTGAATGACTGTCTCTGAAGAAAGTGAACTTTATCTGGAGTTTTCATTTGTTTTTTGTCGTTAATTTTGGTCAGTCTTTATGTTGGTTAAACAGACTCTTTCAAGTTGTTTTTAAGATAGAGGATGGGGGGGGGGATTCCTGATTCTCAAAATTCCCTACTTGGTCATTTTGACAGTTTTATTTTATATATAATATATATATTATATATATATATATATATATTATATTATATTATATATATATATATATATATATATAAGTTGTAGCCTCTCTGTTTATCAAACTTCTTGAGTTTTGGAGATAAATCCCCATAACCAAGTATATTCTGAAGCTACATTATCCAGAGTACTTGGATAAGTATATTTCATTTTGATCAGTTTTTAGGTAATGTAATAAAAATTTGTTTTTGTGTCTGAATTTTGAGATGAGATCTGATATATATATATATATATATATTAAATTGTAAGAGTTTTTAGGTGCAAAAATTGCTAGTTCTTTTTTCATAGTTTACTAGTGGAAAGTCAATAGCCCTGAAGAGTGAAAGCATTGATACAATGCACTCATGCAACTTTGAAGTCAGCATAGCTGAAATAATGCCACTCAATTAAGTGATGAGTTTCTCCCACATTTATATATATATATATATATATATATATATATATATATATATATATAATGAGAATGAATCAAATATAAATTCCAATATTCATAACCTTAATTTATAAAATGCTACACAAATGCATTCATGTTTTGATATGTATAAACACATCTCATCAGGTGTTAGTAAAAACTTTTTTTTTAATCACACCTGATGATGATACACATCAAAATGTGTGCATTTGTATAGCATTTTTTCTACGTGTTTGAATGTAATATCCTATAATAAAGTGTGTGTGTGTGTGTGTATATATATATATATATATATATATATATATGAGAGAGAGAGAGAGGGCTGTTGGATTTTATATCAGTACACATTTTTTCTATGGTTTCTGCTAATTTGTGGGGTCATGCTGGAGTGAGAGGTGCTGGCTTGTTTGTTTTTTTTTGTATATCTATATTAAAGCTGTTTGTGTCTGTTGGATATTAAATCTTTTATTTTGGATTCAATTATACATCCTGTGAGCACACACACACTGTTTAATATAAGTCAGAAAGACAATCCAATTTTAGGTAAGGAAAATTTTTTTCTGCCTATTTTTCTTTTCCCTCCCTGCTCAACTTCAGGCATCAGAGACTTTTACAGGAGCTGGAGGTTTTTTATTTTTTTTATTTTTTTTTCAGTGGAACAATTCCTTTGTGACATTGTTGAGATGGATTGTTTTAGCAGATGTTTTTTTTTTTTTTTTTTTTTTTTCAATCAATCAGAGTTTGAGATTGAATTTATCTGCCATTGAGATAAAAGCTGGAATAGCTTGTTTTCAGCAGTTTGTGCAAATTGCTGCAAACACAAGCCTCGAACGATCATGATAAAACTTTAAATTAGAACAAAACGCCCAACTCTTGCAAGATATTTCATCAGACACGTGAATGCAAAGTAATCTCTTGCGAGATGTATCATCAGCTTCTTGAATGCAACATACTTTCTTGCGGAGGGGGGGGCACAGTGGAGTAATGGATAGTGGCCCAGATTGAGGAATCTGAGAGCCGAGTTTGCATTTCAGTCGAATCCATTACTTAAATGCTAATACCCTTGGGAAAGGTATGAAACCTCTTCTTCTCCCTACAGCTATGGGTAAATAGCAGGACAGACTGGGTTCTATAGCCTTGGATGGTAACTGGTCTACCGTAGAAAGTAATAGCAACCTACTGCAGGGAAAAATAATCTGCCTCATCAGTCATGTATCAAAAGATACATGATCACCTAAGTATGTATCATGCATGGCACTGACTGAATCTCTTGCAAGATATCTCATCGATCACTTGAAAAAAAAAAAAAATTCTTGTCAGCTGCTTTCGAGTTAATTTTTTGTTGTTTATCTTAGTAAAGAAATATTTGAATATTTCTGAATATTTTCTTCTGTATTTTCTTTCTTGAGGATAAAATTTCTTAATAAAATATTTGAACATTTAAATTTTCAGGAACTCTATTAGACAAGGAATCCCTTTTAGAATTTGCTGCTTTGGGTTCCTATTGCGAATTTGATTTGTTTGGGATTGAAACATCGCATTATCAGCATCATGAAAAGATTGATATGCCAAGTGATGCACAAAGAATTGAAAGGATAAAATGGCTTCTGGACGATGGTCACCAGGACAGAGTGACAGTGGCCCACGACCTGCACACGAAACATCGGCTGGTGAGTAAAACTGCTCACTTCTGAATTCCATTTGAAATCTGCCATTCCAATTTGTTTTCTTTTCATTTAGTGGCCTTTGCTCCAATGTTCCTGAAAAAAGCTAAGTAACTTATACATTGCTCTAGTGATTCCCCATATTTCATTCTAGCCATAGTTATACAGAAATCAACCTAGGAGATATATTCACAGCAGGTGCCCCCCCCACTGAATCTATGATATACCCCCACCCACTACTACATCTCAATATTCGTAGAATAGTATTCATATAAAATACAAATTTTTTTTGTAACCTAATTATGTACAATAATGGATCATATGCAATATAGGTGAACAATTCATCTAGAAAAATTGAAAGTAAATACAGGAATCCCTTAATGCATTTTCAATTAGTGCGCTAAAAATGTTATATACCAAAATTCAATTAGTGCATACATAATACTCGATTAGTGTGGTAAAACATTCTTTAGTTTAACCATAGCAATTGAAAATTGATTTTTATTTTGTTCAGTTATATAGTTTTATTAATTAAAAAATTTCCTAAAATTTAAAAATGGGTAACTATTTTGTTTGTCAATTTTGTTTACATTCAATTAATACATTTTTGATTAGTGTATCTCTTTTTTATGCACACATTAGCCACACTAATCGAGGAATTCTTATACAAATTAGATGTGTCATAATAGATCATTCCATCATAAATAAATCAACAATGTTTTGCATCAGTTTTTAGCATCAACTGGAGATTTTTCTTGTTAAAATGTTGAAGAATTTTAACACATTCAACATGTATCAAAAATAGTGAATTTTATATTGCGTTTTCTCAAGTCTTAGCATGGGCAAAGCAAATTCACAAATTTGAACAAAGACCTCTGAATTACATCAAAATCTGCAAAAACTTGTCATCCTTTAATAGTAAGTTGGACTTGCTTTAATTTGTAATGTATGATATAACGATATGTAATTTTGTATAATTTTATACATCAACAAACAGTATTTAGAAAAATGTTAAACTGGAAAAAGTTTTGTGACTCGTTTCATCCATTAGGATTTCATCAGACTGAGCTTTGCTGACATTGCTGCATCTACACATGTACATGAAATGAGAGATGCAGCATAGTTTCAACATTTTTTTTGAAGGAATATTTTTTTTATTTCATTTTATTTTTATCAAATTAAAACAAATAGAAAAAAATATTCTTTCAAATTTCTTTATTGTTGACATTGCCGTGTCAACACAGAAATGAAATGGCAGACTTGGATAGTTTCAAAATTTTTTTGAAAGAATATTTTTTCTTTCATTTTTTATTTCATTTTTTATCAAGTGAAAAAAAACAAAAAAACATATTCTTTCAAAATTTTGAAACTACCAGCATCTCTCATTTCATGCACATGTATTGGTGTGGCAACGTCAACAAAGCCCAATCTAATGAAATCCTAACGGATGAAACGTGTCACAGAAACTTTTCCAATTTGTCATATTTTCTAAAATTTGTAATGTATATAAACGTAGGTAGAAAAAAAGCAAATGTTGATGATAGGATAGCAGAGGTCACGAATAACTGCTCAGGGACCACAATCACACTTCATTTGTGGTTAGTACAAATTGGCCCTGAATCTAGTAATATATATATATATATATATATATATATATATATATGGTGTCCCAAAATAATGTATACACTCTTTAAATCGTTATAATTTATTCAGTTTATGTATTTTGACTTGTAAATAAGATTAATACAAGAGAAAAAATACACATTTAAAGAATTTGAGAGTAAAATATACAAAAAAACAGAAAATTAACTTTAATACGATAAAAGTTACTTGGGGCAATGGCAAAATGTCCATATAATGATGAGTTCACATCAAGTGCTCAAACTAGTTGTGTGTGTGTGTATGTGTATATATATATATATATATATATAATATAATATTTTTTGTTTAAAAATATGATTCCTTCGCAAAGGAATCATATTTTTAAACAAAATAATATTATAATATAAGCTCTACTTCTGTATGGAGCACTGTCTTCTTAAAAATAAAAACAAAAATACTAAGGAACTCCGGATTATGCAAGCAACGTGTTCTTTTCTATTTTCTGCATACTTATATATATATATATATATATATATAAAAACTGGATATAATTAGAAAATACATCGCATTTTTTTTTGTATTTATAGTACAGAACTCTATTTCTTGTTTTATCTTTTCAATCTCCTCTTTGAAGTATTGTCTCCTTTGCATTTTACTAACACAAGATACTAATGCATGCCACACAAGATACTAATGCATGCCACACAAGGTACTAATGCATGCCACACAAGGTACTATAGGTTGAATATCCTTTATCCAAAATTCCAAAATCTGAAAGTTTTTCAGGTACTGACATGATTTGCCACAAATGAAAAATTTCAAAAATCATGGGAAAGGTTCCTAGGTAATGTGCAGCTTTTGTAAGTAACCCCGTCTGCCCTGGGTGGGGCTTCCCCTGCTCAGCCATATAGCCTATGCTGGCACCAGTTTTATTTTGTTAGGGACCATCACAGCAACACCTTCATTTGGAGATTACTTACCGCGTGTTTTTTTTGTTCAGTAGACATATTCAAAATGTCAAGAAGTCCTGCATTTATGTATTTTTTTTGTAAGTAGTGAGCATTTTTTTTGTACACATACAGAAAGTGAAAAGTATTATTTTTACGTGAAATCTTAATTTCACCACTTAAAAATCTGTGTTAGTGTCATTATGTGTATCTGTGCCATATAAGACATAAATGAATGGAATCATCCATTTATGTAAAGAAGTGGAGTTCAGTGGAATTAGCATTAGGTCAGTGGCTAAGTGTACCTTCATGTAGTAAACCTTCTATTTCATTACTTACCTATGAGTTTGTCTTCCTTATTTATTTCTCTCTGTTATCTCAAAAACAGAAGATACAACAATCTGTATTTAGACAAAATTTATTAAATTTTATATAAAATTACTTTCAGGGTATATAATAAGCTGTGTTATGAAATGTAAAGAGATATTGTGTTTATGCTTGGGTTCCATTCCCAAACTGTACCATTTCATAAATGCTATATACAAATGAAATAGTCTATATTCCAAAATCCGAAAAAATCTGAAAACTGAAGCACTTCCAGTCCCAAGAATTTCAGATAAAGGATTCTCAACCTGTATCAGTCACCCCTTGCATCCTAGTAACTTTATTGCAATGCTTGGGGAGGTATTTTGATGATATCTATTGTGAAGATACTAGTACGTGCCAAAGATAAAATTTTAAAGACGCCTGTTAAACATTCCATATGTTGATTACGTGTGGAAACCTCCAAAATGATCGAGATGTTAAATGAAATTCTTACCCAGTATTTTTTTTGTAATGATTAAATATTAATTAATTACTAATATTAAAATATACACCTGAAATATTTTCAGTTTCTGAATTAAAGTTACACAGCAATTTGTGTACAAATTATACAAAATTCTTTTTGAGAATCAAAACGCCAACTTGAAAGTGATGGGGAATTACTGTCATATGAATGAAATATTTTGGAAATTGTGTTTATTTCAACAATGTAACTAGAGAGATAGAGTAAATCAATATGTGGTTATTAAACTCGATTCTCATTGGGGAAAATATTACAAATAATTTATAAATCAAGTGGATCTCCATTAAATGAGCACAATAATTGTTTGATTTTATTAATAAATTGTGGCATAACAGCCATCTTTATCTGTTCTTAAGCAACCAAAGGTGTTCAAGATTTACATGGACTTCAAAGATCAACTGCCAACTTGGCCCCCGTCTGCCTTATTCGCCCTAGTACAAATCTTAATTCTGCCCACTATTTTGACTGCAGACAAAAACTGGACTCATAAATGTCTGCCTTATTTTAACTCTAATAGAAACTGAACCCATGTTTTCCTTTTATTTTTTTATTTTTTTACTCCAATGCAGACTGGGCCAATGTCTGCTTTTTTTACCCAAGTACAAACTAGGCTTGTTTCTGTTTTTTTAACTCTAGTACAAACCAAGCCCATGTCTCCCTTTTTTACACTAGAATAAGCTGGGCCCATGTCTCTTTTCTTTTTAGCTCCAGTACAAACCAAGCTCATTATTATTTTTTGGACCCAGTACAAACCAAACACATCTGCTTTTTTTTTTTACCCTAGTGCAAGCTGTATCCCAGGTTGCTTTTTAGATTCTAGTGCAAACCAAGCCCATGTTTGTCTTTTTGACCTGATTATAAATTGGGCCCATTTCAATCATTTTGGCAAGTGATTACGATTTATGAACCCCTCCTGTCCCCGAGAGGAAAAATATGACATAATATATGACATTAAGTAATATAACAAAGGTTTAAGTTTTGTTAGTGTCGAAAGTGTCGACCACACTATATAAAAAAACTAAAGCTATTCAGGCTTTTTAAGCATAAAAATTGTATTCTACATGCAGTTAAAATATGACTTCATCAAGATTATCATTTTTCATCTTATATCTAAACATGTGATTCGTGGATGAAATTGAATTTCTGTTAAATAAAAACAATGTCATTTTATTGCAGATGAAATATGGAGGTCATGGCTTCTCGCATATTCTTCAGACAATTGTGCCAATGATGAAGACAAGAAATGTGAGCCAAGAAGACATTGAAAAAATCCTTATCCACAATCCAAGAACTTGGTTGACATTTAAATAATTCATTTTTTACAAGCGAACATCTTTTCGGCTGAACAAAAGAATTTGAATTACAATTATTTTCTTAGTTTCTTTGTCTTGTTTTATTAAAATATATTTTGTCAATTTACCAATTCAGCTTTTCCCAACAGTTACTTTTATTCTTCAGCTTTTTCCGAATGTCAAATGGAATTTCTTATTGGTTCAACAGGGATATGCTGTACATATTTATTTCATCCTTTCTGTGAAATTTCAGAACTAAAATCTTTTTTTTTTTTTTTTTTTTTTTTTTTTTTTTTACTGATCTGCCTCTTTATTGAATCAATGTTTATTTGTGAATTAATGACTCTCAGAGAACTCGCTATATTCTTATCCACTAGGTTATTACGGGACACTTAGCTAGCTTCTTTTTTTTTTTTTCTTTTTTCTTTTTGGCTTTCAAACTTTTGGCTGAATTATTGATTTCCATTCAGTATTGATAACTATGCTCTGCTTACTGATTGGAGGTGACAGGTGTAAAATTAATATACCTTCCCCACACCTATCATAGATAAAATCTGGCAGACACTTGAAAAAGGTATAGTAGATGCAACATTGTATAAAAATGACAGGGGAACTAGTCTGAAGGAACCAGTTATATTATAATTCTGATGACTCCTTAGAATGTGCATTTCACCATTATACTTTGCTTGTCCCCTGCCCACAAATGTCTTGCCTGTCCCCTGCCCACAAATTATAGTATAGAAGTAGGGGAAAGAATAAACCTATAAGGCTTTTTTTTTAAAACTTCTGACAAGCCTCATTCTGAGGTGTGTTGAAGCTGCATATGTATTTCTAGAAAGCAAGAAAGGGAAGATAAATATATGACAACCATGCCAGTCTCAGCTTCAGTCACTTTCTCGTCATCATAACAGTGTTGTAGAGTAGGACTCTGTGTACTTCCAGTTCTTCCCTGCTACTGTGACGATGGACTGCTCCTACTTATAAATATGAAAAGTAGCCACATTAGATGAGGATTTGAGTAGTATTTCATTTACTCAAGTCTTTCCATTCTATGTATGACTATTTAATAAAACTCTTCTTTGTTTTCCTCTACCTAGTCTTCTGTTCCTTTGATGCTCTCTCTAACTACGGCCTTCCTAATTCTCAGCAATTTTGAACAAAGACAATGTTACAACACAGCTTCCCTGTGCCTTTTCTATAAATATTTTTGTGGTAATTGTTCTGATGAGCTTTCCTCTTTGGTATGTCAACTTTATGAATTTAAGTGCAGTACTAGATTGGCAGGTAGGTCTCATCATTTTGCTGTTTGAATTGCTAGTTATAACCATAAGTTCTATGCTAACAATTTCTTCTCATGCACTTCTCGCTTGTGGAACTCTCTTCCAGCTTCTTGCTTTCCAGTTAAACTTGGTCTTCAAAAATTCAATGTCAATCATTATCTTCTGTTTTCTTAATTCCTGTTCTTTTATTGGCCTCTCTCCTTAATGAAATTTTTCTTTCATGTGCTTTCACAATCTGTAACACCTTGCGTCCTAGTGACTTTATTGCTTTGTATTGGGTGAAAAAAAAAAACAAAAAAAACTGATGTATGTATATCTTTAACTGACCTATTCATCTCAAATAATCTACTTACATATTTGTCATTTTAAGTGTTCTGCTTCTACCTCTTAATAAGTTAGTACAATGAATAATGCAGTGAGGAATTTGTCAACACAGTCAATGTTGACACATGTATTGACTTTATTGGTGTCTCTGTCAAAAAATAAAGTTTCATATGAAAACCTGAAAATAAAATTCACAAGAAAAAAAAAGCCAATGAAACATTAACTTTTATTTATTTTTCATTATTACTGTCAACATTTATGCTTGTTTTTTTTTTTCTATCTTAATTTTGTCACTTTTTATTAAATCTCAAATAATCTATTAGTGTTAAAGTCAGGTTAAAGTCACAGTTAAGAGAATTGAATTCTATTTACATTATTCAGACTGTTATCCTCATTTTCATTGTCATATTCACATTCCAGCTGTGTACACTCAGACCTTCTTCAGGTGATTGGAATTTTGAACCAAATCCTTTATTTCATCTACTGGGGTAGATTGTTCTAGCTCCACGTGCCATGCCTCTTCTGGATGTCTCAGCTATCAGCCTTTATCCACTCAAGGACACATGGCCCAGTGTATAAAGGTGTTGGTTAGATCCGGTGACAAGCCCCAAAGAATTGCGAGTTCAGTACCAGGTCACAGCAGTGGTGGACCAAAAACTTGGAGAGTTGAGTTAAAGGGATGGAACTAGAACAATCTACGCCAGTGGACAAAATAAAAGGTTTTTTTGAAATTCCAATCACCTGAAGAAGGCCGGAGCATACAACGGTCGAAACGTTGTGAATATGGCAATGAAGATGAGGATAACAGTCTGAATAATGTAAATAATAATATAATACCTAATGTCTGAGATATAGGCAAATTAAATTCCAGTGTTTAATCTTTTTTTTTTTTTTTCATAGATCAGCAAGTATTGAATCAGGTTGACATTGCTTCAATGGCAAATGCACTGAAAGAGATAAAAAAACATGAATGAATAGACGGAAATAAAACAGAGTATATGAAATGATAGCCCACTATTTCGGTCACATATTGTTTAAGTTTATCTAAAGGGAATCTAGAAAATAAAGAAAAAATTGGGTCATGGTTCATTTTTTTTAAAAAGTGGGGGGGGGATGCTTTATGAATTTTTGATGACGTGATCCTAAAACCATTTAATCGTATGAAATACAATCCAGCAATCTTTATTAGCAGTCAGATGAATAGTCTCAACATTTTGTTTGGCTATTGGCACATTTGTGACCTCCAACCTTTTTGCATTTGTCTGTCAAGCCAGGTAACCTTATTGGAAATTCAAACTAAACCTGCTATTTAAACTACTGTGTAGATTGTTCTCATTCAGTTGCCATGTCTAGAGATATCTTGTCTTTTTCTTATTTACTACTTCTGTTCAGTTATTGCTTGCCTTTTTTTTTCCTTACTCTAAGATTGTACTACACAGCCTGGGGATTGAACTCACAATTATTATACCATCAAACTCAGGAACCAATGTATTAATCCACTAGGCCAGTGGTTCCCAACCTTCTCTAGCTCATGGCTCACTTTGAATCCAGAATTTTTCTGTAGCTCATGAAATTATAATGTAAAACAAAATACTTCCATTTTACATAGAATATATCCCATTATAAGATTTCTGTGGCCTACTTGAAATTCGCCATGGCCCATTTTGGCCAACACCACACTAGGCTATTGTTTTGTTGGAAACAGAGTGAAGAATAACTAAAAGCATCGCTAAAAAACAAGATATATCCCTAGACAGAGACAACAGAGCCGCAGGGAAGACACGGTGATGCTCAGCTACATGAGAGCATCTCTCTGCGCCACCTTGGTCTTGCATTTTCCACTGACCTGAGGTTGAACAACTACATTGAATCAATAGCTGCATCTACTTATCGATGTTGCTTATCTTCAGTGATTGCATGAGAACCAGTGTCTCAAAGCAATACGAGTGAGACAACACACAACACTTAGTAAGAAAATACGCAGCAAATAGGTTTTGTTGCTTATGGGGTTGTCTTAGTCAGAGGACCAAGCTAACCAAAGTCCATCAACAAAATTGTCTTTAATGATCATCAGAACTGGAAAAAAGTTATCTTGTGAGATACATATCAAATTTGAATAAAGATGTGTGTGAGCACAGTTATTCTGAAACAGGGAAAACACCAGGATGTACTGCATGGAAAATAACAAGCGAGTGGTTGCAATGTGATAGTTGAGTCAATATTCAAGGTTTTTGGCAAAGTTTAACAAATGTGCCCTCGAAAAGACATTTTTTTTCTTGACATAACCAATACTGTATAGCCGAAATTTGACTCTGAAATCTTGAGTATGTCTAACAACTATTTTCAAGCAGTTGGGCACATGAGATATAAAGACTGATTTTTACTATAAAAAAATGCAAGCTAAATGTCCATAAGCATGGCTGATGCTAATCTTCAAGAGAGTAACTCATTGCACCTTATGAGTCTGATATTTTCCACTTTTTTGCCAGAAGCTTTCTTTATAAGTCACATTCATCTGTGCATTGAATGTTGCTGCTATATTTAGTCTGATGCTTCCGCTATGTATCCAGAGATGCTTGATAAAATCCAGAGGAGAATCTGCAATATTATTAGTCCTGACCTGGTATCTCAGCTTCAATCACTTTCCTATTGCCATAACGTAGATTCTCTGTGCCTTTTCTATAAATATTTTCATGGCAATTGTTTCGATGAGCTTTCCACTTTGGTACCATGAATTTAAGCATTGGCTGTTAGGTCTTATCATTTTACTGTTGAAATGGTTAAATAGAACTACACTCTTGTGCAAATTAATCGAAACAACAAATTCAGTTTCCTTTCTTTCACCATACCGTCAGTTTTAGACCCACTGGAGTGGCAGGGGGTAATCAATTTCTATTTTTTCCTCAGAGTAGGTCATTTGCAGTGGTGTGCAGTAATATGAATCTATTTTCAGGGACTAGAATGAAATTTGTTTGGCTTTGAAAAACATTGCGTCATCCATGATTGCATCAGATTTTTATCAATCCCAGACATTATTGTCTCAACTGTCAATTAGTTGTCCTACAGCCAATGTCTGTGATGGACATTACTCAAAGGAATTGTATGAAAATTGTAACACTGCACAAACACACTGGCAAACCTTACCAGTGAACAAATCAAAGTACTATAGATCGGCCCGGAAACTCTCTTGATTTAAATCCAGTCAAGAATCTGTGGTCAATCTGCAAGGAATGACGCCATGGAATGGACATACGAAGTACTAACATGTGTACCGGGTCGTGTCTCATTGGAAAAATATGAAAAAAAAGTAAATAATGGAATTATTTGTTTTGTTTCAATTAATTTGTACAACAGTGTCGGTTCTAATAGTTTCTTCTCTCAAATTTCTCATTTGTGAAACTTACTTTCAGCTTTTTACTTTCTTGTCAATTACAATCTTTTTCATATTCTGTAGCACTCAGTAACCCCACTCCTTGCATCTTAGTGGTTTTATCACCTTGCTTGATGATGAAATGATTAAAAGAAATTTAGTTAAAGGTACCTCAGCCATTTTCACTATAGAAAAACTATGCATATAAGCATCAGCTTTAAAAATGAGCAAAATGTTTTTTGTTTAGAAAAAAAAAAAAATTTCCATGATTTAAAAAAAAAAAATAAAATAATATTATCACTGATGACTAGGATTAATGTATGTCACTGCATGTGATTTATTTCTAATTTATTCGGGAATACCATGTGCTGTATGCTTGGATGTGCAGGCGGTGTAATGGATAATGGCTCAGAATTGTTAATTGATGAGCCGAGTTCCAATTCCAGTTGGGCTCTTTATATTCACTTAGATGCAAATGCCATTTGGAAAGGTCTGAATCCACCTCTTCTCTCCCCAGCTATGGGTTAATTAGTAAGTCACGTATCAATAAATCGTTATCTCACAAAAAAAATAAAATTCTTATGAACTGAAAATATGCTCTGGCTTTAAATAACCTGCAAAGGGTTGATAAGTCATAAAAAAAAATCAATCTTATTTATTCAATTATACAAAAGTATTTTTTTAAAGGAAAAATATCTTTTTTCTCTGGAGAAAAAGATATGAATATTCTGTTTCTAAAGCAAGAGACGTTTGCTCGTATGATCTTATTTAGTGAAAACTGCAAATGGTTTAAAATGCTTAAAAATTTTATCATCGACGAATGCAACAAATTTCACAAAACCTTTGAACTTAATCATTGTTTATGTATGAGAGAGTGTATGTGTGAACAGGTTACAATGAAAACGTTTTTGTTGTAGATATATCCGCTCAAAACTTAAATACGGAAAGTGGATTTATCCCACAGCTTTGAAAGAACCTCTTGATGCTGCCAGATATTTTTTTTTTTATTTTTAAATTGGTATCACCTCATGCAAGGCAATAAAGCCACTAACACGCAAAGGGTTACAGAGTGAGGAAGAATTAAGAACAGAATTATTAATAATGAGTCGGAAGGGAAAAGAGTAATCAGGATGGTCAATAGCAATTGACATTGCATTTAAATTTTTGAAGATTAAAGTTGGCTGGACAGTATGAAACCGGAAGGGTGTTCCACAAGTGAGAAGTGTGAGAAAATTTTTATGAAATTTAATTACGCAGTGAAAGGGTTAATAAATGTTATTCTCCTTATGAAAATATTTGATTCAAGAAACCTTGTACTTTGTTTATCAATGCAATTATGTATGGGACGGTGGTGTAAGTGAAGAAGGGGGAATGAAAGAAAGCAAATAACAAAACAAAAACTCACAATGCATATCCAGACAATTATCCAAAAAGGACAAAACAGAGAAATGATGCAGTGCAAGCAATGGTTGATTGGGGGTCTGGAAAAAGAAAAAACATTAAATCAATTTGAATTCATCTCCAATATTATAAATTAATTGAATTTCCATCAAATGTAAGAAGACAGAGTGTTTGGTGGTCTACAAGAAAGATATATGAAGATGCAAACTACGAATTAAAGACATCAGAATCAAGCAAATACAGAAATTTAATTATCTATGAGATTATATATATATATATAATGTGTGTGTGAAAATATATAGAAAATAGGAAAGAACTCTAATAAAGTAAAAATAAATAGTAAATAATCCAAAGTTCTTTAGTATTTTTGTTATTATTTTTAAAAAACATTACTTGATACAGCCAGTGCCTAAATATAATTATTTATTTAATCATATTTTTAAATAAATAATTATATAGCGCGTGCAATGGATAAATTGTCGTTTAAATGATGCAAAAATAAGAATAACACTAACATTGCATTTTAACAGATATATTTACCAAAACTACACAAAAATATCTTAAAATACTAAAGAGTTTATTCAATAAAATCACCATTGGCTTCAACCATAACCTCCAGCCATCTTCAGAATCCCCTGCAACTCTTTTTGACAGTCTCCTTGTTTAAGATGGTGAATACAGCCATAATCCTTGCCTTCAGTTCATCTTTGGTGTTACAAGGTGTTTTGTTGGTCTCCTGCGCAACTGTACCTAACAAATAACAATCAAGGAGGTTGAGGGCTGGGGATTTAGGTGATCCAGGACAGCACTACCTCCTCAAGTCACCTGATGTAGGCATCCATGTTGAGTCTGAATGTCTGTGGGAAGATAAATAGAGGCATAACATTGCCATCACCAGTGATCACTCCAAACACCTTGATGTTGGCTTGTTATATCATCCAACTCTTTCCTCAGATTGGCACCCAAACACTCTGAAATGTTCATATTGAAGCTTCCAGCATGAATACCAGGCAGTACAGTATGCCATTTCTAAATTTCTGGTGAAGTAAATTGCATCATGGTGCTCTTTTTCTTGCAGATGGTGCCAGATGATACTATTATAAAACAAACAATGTGTATATGCAAAATTAAAAATATAAAATGGCGACAATTTATCCATCGCATCCGGTTTATCTCTCTCCACTCTCTCTCTATATATATATATATATATATTGATAATGGCTTATGTAAACCGAAAGCTTAGATTGGATTTAAACATGTATCAATATGGTGTTTTCCTTTCGTCTTTCAATGATAATGTGATTAAGCTTATCAGACAATACAAAAGGAATTTACTTAAAATAAATAGACAAAACTTGTCTATATTATTTAATGAAAAATTGCTGCCTAAATATACACAATATATATATATATATATATATTATATATATTAGAGGGACTTTATCAAGGCAATGTAGAATTTATTTTGCTGCATGTGTTTACATACAAAAACGAAGTTGTCATTGGTTTATCAATGCTTATAAATTTGAAAACATTCATGAATATTCATCTGACAGTTGAAAGGTCATTCAAAGCATTTGGAATAGTTTTTTTCTCTTGTCTCATATATATATATATATATATATATATATATAATTTACTAAGTGTAGCTAAATTGTGTCAGAAGGCCATAAGTATCAGACACCTAGTGAGGATTGAATTAACTTTTCAGTTGTAACTGATCTAGTGAGACAAGCTTGCTAATAATTACATCATCCCAAAGTGAAATATATATATATATATATATATATATATATATATATATATATTCATATTCATGTTTCATTAAATAATATAGACAAGTGTTGGTTATTTATTTTATGTAAATGGTGAGACAAGCTTGCTAATAATTACATCATCCCAAAGTGAAATATATATATATATATATATATATATATTCATACATGTTTCATTAAATAATATAGACAAGTGTTGGTTATTTATTTTATGTAAATTCTTTTCATAACGTCTGATCCATAATAACATTATTTAAACGAAGAAAAAATCCAATCTATTTTTTAATCCAATCTAGCTTTCAGCTTACATAAGCCATTATCAAAGATGTCAATTACTGTACAATATATTAAGCAATATACAGACAAGACAGTGATAATGGTTTATGTAAGCTGAAGGCTTAGATTGGATTAAAAAATATGTATCAATATTGTGAATTTCATTCTTTTATATATATATATATATGACGATTATCACTTGTCATATATATATATATATATAACGTTTATCACTTGTTATATATATATATATATGTATTATGGCATTAAAGGCAATAAATTTTTTACTCTAGGCCATGAAAATTTTAAAACAAAAACACAAGAAGTCGACCAGTTTTGTCCCCTCTCGTCAGAACTGTAAACGGGGAAACAAATTATGAGAAGAAAGTCTGTCTTGGATGACGTGAATGAATGGACAGGGAAAAATATAATAATAAAAGTTATAACACCAAAGATGCTAGACACACACACACATATATATATATATATATATATATATATATATATATATATATATATATATATATATATATATATATATATATATATATCATCAGTTCAAATCATCAGATCTACAAAAAAAAAAAAAAAGCTTTTTTTTAATCTGTAGGTCTGATGATTTGGACTGTGATTACGATTCCAATGGAATAAATTATAACCATGGAATATTAGTGTTTGAGCCTTTTATATTATATTCTTACTCTATCCTGGACATTGAGTTCTACCTGGATTCTATCCTCTTGGGAATTTATGTCTATATATATATATATATATATATATATATATATATATGGGTATTTGTTTTTACTTTATAGTTACTTTATTTGGAGCCTTTTAAATAAAGATTTAGATGAAAGATTTTAAAGACTTGAAAAGAATTTGACAAAGACATACTTAGTTACAACTGTTGTGTTTGTATTTGAAGTCTGCACAACAACCGTCTGAAATTAGAAAACAAACAATGATGAAAAATGATTGAAGCATAATGTTTCGGATGATTAAATTTAATATGTGGTCATTTTTTTTTCAGCTGCTGCCATCTATTATCATTTTAGTACTGTTCATTTATTTCACCTGTTGGGGCCACAGCTTAGAGCAAGTAGAGAACTCCCAAACAGGTTGCAGAATATAAAAATATATTTTCATACCAGCAAAAATACCAGCAATAAATTATTATATAGAAAAAAAACAATACATTTTTATAAAGATACATATTTATAGTAGAATTTCCAACAATACATTTGTAAAGTAGAATAACCCACAATATTGGTAGTTGAAGCCATAAAACGATATTCAAAATATCTAGATTTTGGCATTAAATAGCTCATAGAAGTTGAATGAAATCAACCAACCAACATGAAAGAACTCTTTTATGATATTAAACCATATAATATCCTACAATTTCTTAAAGAAATCCAACTTGATTTCTTGATAACTTCAACAAAACAACATAAAACACACTTATCACTGCTTCTAGTAATTATGTCAACACAAAAGCTGAGTATCATCTACCATGTATTCAATTGTGAAAGCAGAATAACATATATTTTAATTACTTCAAATCTCCCAAGAAAATTAAAATTCCATATTAAATGACCCATAAGCAGTTGATGTGCCATTAAACAAACTCATCAATCAATCAATTTTTCTACACAATCAAAACGGAATAGTCTTAATTACAAGGTATTAACAGGAAACATTAAACACTTTTATCTTTCTTTCTTTCTTTCTTTCTAGTCAAATTCCCATCTAACGAAAATTTCTTTTAATAATAACTTAAAAATAATTCAGCAGACAATATTATTTTATTTATGGCAATTGGATTTTTGGAGATCATCTTACTTGATTTTTGTCATTTGATACTGTGCATCTGAGAAATGGCGCTTTAGTCACAGTCACCATTGATTCTTGATCTTTTAGCTAAGATCAACATGTAGTATCTGTTCTTATCCACTTAATCTGATTCTCTCGCTCCACTTCTTTATTTCTTTTTATTTTCTTACTGAAACCAAGTAGTGTCTTTTCCTCTCTTTTCCCAAAATCAAAACAGAATAATCTGTTACTTATGAGTTATAGGGAGTATATAACTGTCTTGTGAACTAAGGCAGAGAGAAGCATAATTATAACAGGATACTATTAAACCGGATTCATGGTGGAATAATTGCTAATGGCTCGGATCGAGGAATCAGAGGGCCATGTTCCAATACAAGTCAGGTTCATTATATTCAATTACATGTAAATACTCTTGGGAAAGGTACGAATCTATCTTATCTCCCCCACCAAAAAAACTAAGTGTTAAATAGTAGGATTCTACACCCTTAAGAGGCAACTAGTTGAGGAAAAGGAAAACTCTGAAATGTGAGTCGTGGAATGGTCAGTGACTAAACTGGCTCCTCAACCAGCCGGTGAAGAGGTTAATTTAAAATCTAGCTGCACAAAAAACGAGCTGCTAAAGGTTGGATTCGTCAATGGACATCCACCCCAACTATGGATTAAAATAGTCTCACCAACCTGCAATTGTTCAAGTGTAGAGAGTAGGAATTTCTGTAAAGTTAAGTGTCCCTCCAAAAGGAGTGATTGACAATAAAGACACGGGTTTGTCCAAAAAGAGTGAGTGTGATTGATTTTAAAGACTTGGGTTCCTTCAAAAGGAGTGAATATAATTGTCCATAAAGTGACGTGTTCCTCCAAAAGGAGTGATTGACAATAAAGACACGGGTTTGTCCAAAAAGAGTGAGTGTGATTGATTTTAAAGACTTGGGTTCCTTCAAAAGGAGTGAATATCATTGTCCATAAAGTGACGTGTTCCTCCAAAAGGAGTGATTGACAATAAAGACACGGGTTTGTCCAAAAAGAGTGAGTGTGATTGATTTTAAAGACTTGGGTTCCTTCAAAAGGAGTGAATATAATTGTCCATAAAGTGACGTGTTCCTCCAAAAGGAGTGATGACCATAAAGACATGGGTTTGTCAAACAAAGTGAGTGTGATTGACTGTAAAGACATTTTTTGTCCCAAAGGAGACAGCAGGCCTTGGATTTGTTTATATTCTATTTATTTATATAAAACTTAAATTCTAATCTTTGTGAGCCTGGTCAGTACTTAGATGTGAGAACATTTGGGAATAACAGGTTCTGTAAGTTTGGATATATTGGTGGATAATTGCTCAGAGTTGTTAATTGGATGCCCAAGTTCTAATTCCCACTGGGTTCATTATATTCACTTACATTCAACTATCTTTTGGAAAGGCATGAAACTACCTCTTCTCCCCCAATACTTGTTCATTTATTAAAACTTGTTTCAGTAAAACATTATCATCTCGAAATCTTTTTACAATCTCAGAAGATTCTAAACAATTCTTCTGACAATCCAAAATATGTTTCAGTATTAAATAACTCACAAAGGGTTGATAAGTCATAAAAAACAAATTGGTTAATCAATCAGCAACCAGTATTTGAATAAGGCTATATTGAAAATTTATTGAAACCCTGGTCCCCATATGATCACTGAAGTTAAGCAACATCGAGCCTGATCAGTACTTAGATGGGTAATCGCTTGAGAATACCAGGTTCTGTATGCTTGGATGTGCAGGTGGTGTAATGAATAATGGCTCGAAATTGTTAACTGGAGAGCCGAGTTTCAATTCTGGATGGTTTCATTATTTTCATTTACATACAAATACCCTCGGGTAAGAAATAATCTACCTTCTCCCCCTAGGTATGGGTTAATTAATAAGACTTGAATCACTAAACAATTATTACTCCTCCCCACCAAATTCTTAAAATCTAAAAGTATTGTCTGGCTTTAAATAACCTGGAAAGAGTTGATAATCTGTAGAAAATTAATGAATCAATCATTTGTATGTATGTATGTATGTGTGTTCCTGAGATACAGTATAAATGATAAAAAATCCCCCAACCAATTTAGAAACATTGTACCTTGAACCCCTGTTGAGTGTAGTGCCAAATTTAAATAAAATTAGACAAGGGATTCTTGTGCTGGGGTCCGTTTTCTGTTTTTACAGCATTTTTGATAGGAAATTCAATATTTGTTTTCAATACACATTCTCATATCAACCCACGTATATAAACAGTCGTATATTATATTCAAATTATTATCTGTCTAAAAGTGACAATCATAATACATTATAACAACATTATTAAACAAATTTAAATATACATAGCACAACATATATTTATACAATTCACTACACTACATGAGATCTTTTTTTATAAAAAAATATTTTGGATATTTAGCAACTACTTGATTGGTGAGGAGGCTATGTGGGTGTGTCATAGTAAAGCGTTATTTGTATGGCTGGAAAATTGTGTCACATGACTTGATAGTAAATAAATAAAAAGATGCATGTTTGTGTGCAGCTGTTTTCTATTTTTAAATAAATTTGAGGAAGAAAGAAGTATATGTAACAAAAATATAATTATTATTTTGAAAACCTAACCTAGAAAAAAATGAAACTGAGTGCACAAAAAGGAGAAATCCATAATTTATGTTATTCCAATAAATATGAATCCCCCTAAGCAGACGATTGCTGTTGGCTTTTTTGAAATGACTTTCACCTTTGAAAATTATTATATTGTAAATACTAAATTGTCACCATGGGCTATTATTATTTGAATCAAAAGACCTTTAGTTTGCTATCAGTTTGAATTTCGATTTAAAAAAAAACCAATGAAATTTTCCTGCAGTGCAATCTTTCCCATAAAGGGATGTTTGAAATTAAAGCCAGGTTATCATCCTGGAACAATGATAGGACAGCTATGTCATTCTGGTATTAGCAATTTATTGTTCGTTCTGAAAGTCGGTTGTTTGATAATTTAGCATCTATCATTGAATTCTCAGCTGGATTCCATTAACGTAAAGCAACAAATTTTTGTCCCAAATTCTGAAAACCTTTCTATTTATTAATTTTCTATTGCGTTTGATCAAAGTAATATTGAATAATGTGAGTAATAACAATTATTACAATAAGTTGTATTGCAAAGATAATACTTAATAAAATTGATAATTTTGATAGTTCATCATTTTAACATGTTGGATCACACATGACCCACTGGAGAGTCCTGGTTATATGCCTGTAAGACCCACATGATCCTCTGGTAGGTTGTTTTCCAATTTTTTTTTCTACAAGGATTATTGGGAGTGGGATGCTATAACTGATTGCTTATGAGATCATGGTACATCAGAACCACAAACTTTTTTTTTTAAATTAAATATTTTTTTTTTATTTTTTTGTCTTTTATTTTGTTTTCCTTTTGGAATTTCTACTGTTGTTATTTGGGGGTCATTTTGTTATTTGGGGTCATTCATTTTTATTTTTACATCCTTAGAATTGTACAATGCATTTAGGTAAACTTAAATTTAAATATTTTTTTTTATTTTTTTGTCTTTTATTTTGTTTTCCTTTTGGAATTTCTACTGTTGTTATTTGGGGGTCATTTTGTTATTTGGGGGTCATTCATTTTTTATTTTTATTCATTTTTATTTTTAAATTAAAATTAATATAAAAAATAATTCAGGAAAAAGATACACAATTATTTTATAAGCAACTTATGATTTTGACCAGTAGCCATGTTGCTTACATCCTTGTACAAATTAATTGAAACAAAACGAATAATTCTGTTATTATTTACTTTTTTTCATATTTTTCCAATGAAACATGACCCAGTGCACATGTTAGTACTTTGTATGTCCTTTCCACAAAGTCCTTGCAGATTGACTACAGATTCTCAATTGGATTTAAATCAGGAGAGTTTCTACGTCAGTCTATAGTACTTTGATTTGCTCACTGGTAAGTGTTACAGTTTTCATACAATTCCTTGGAGTAATGGCCATTGCAGAAAATAGCCATAGGACAACTAATTGACAGTCAAGACAATAGTGTCTGTGATTGATAAAAATTTGATGCAATCCTGGATGATGCAATATTTTTCAAGTCCAAACAAATTTCACCATACACCCGGAAAATAGATTCATATTACTGCACACCACTGCAAATGACCTAATCTGAGGAAAAAATAGAAATAGATTACACCCTGTCACTCCAGTGAGTCTTAAACTGGCCATATGGTGAAAGAAAGGAAGCTAAAACAGTTGTTTCAATTAATTTGCACAAGGGTGTAAATGGTAGCTCAAATTTTTAAAGTTGGATCAAATAAATAGAAAAGCAAACATTTCAATTTCAACTAAACCAAGTGAGTCATAAGAAACATAGAATCGGAAAAGAGTAAAAAGATATTTTAAACTTACTGAGTGATAGGATGTAAGAATGTTGTGACCCTGGGACAACAAGGGAAATGAGGCTTGGGAATCAACATGTTAAAAGGAAACCAACAGATTTATTTTCCACCTTACAGCCCCTTTCTTCACAGATGAAATATTGTAAGCCACTCACTAAACTCTCATTATTTCAATTCTTTAGTTACACTATTCAGACTTTTACAGCTAAGATCCACCATGCCATGTACACAGAAGTGAACCATCCTCATTCCCTTCATATTCCATTGATAAGGAGGAAGTTCCAATCAAACAGCTTCCTACCAATACTTTATAGAACAGATACCTAAGAGGATGCTTCCCTTACAACTTGTTGTGGTACAGATGCAAAAATAGACCCATTAAATTGCAAGTGGACATGAATTGGGTTTCTAACCAGCAGCACAGATGCAAAACAGACAGGAGGGTGCCAACAGTGAGAGATGAGGATTTTATTCCTCAGTGTGTTGTAATTTCTGAAATATGCTGTTTTTTTCTCTCATTGTTTCCCTTCTCTGCCTGTTACACATTTTATATCCCAAGTTCAGTAATATATCCTAAACATCTATAATTCTTACATCCATAAAACAATTCCATTCGGTAACCCTCATACTGTAACCTTGACAATGAAATTTTTTTTTTTCAATTAAAGATACAATTTACTTTTTTTTATTAACAAAACAATATTCACAAGACAGTTTTACTCTCCAGTATCTATCTTACATCATAACTATAAACAACTGCTATTCATCCATTCTTAGAATATTAATTTTTATTAACAAAACACATATGGTTTTTCTGCTCCTGCTATATATTTATAGATTCTTGATAAGATCCAAAGAAGAATCAGCAATGTTATTGGTCCTGACCTAGCATCTCGGCTCCAGACATTTTCCTACTGCCATAAATTTGCCTCTCTGTGCCTTTTCTATAAATACTTTCATGGTCATTGTTCAGATGAGCTTTTTTGCAATGATACCTAGACTTTATGGATATAAGCGCAGTACTAGACTGGTGACAAGATCTCATCAATATACAGTTGAATTGGCTAGATGTAACTGTAAGAAGTTCTATGCTAATAGTTTCTTTTCTCGCACTTCTCACATGTGGAACTCTCTTGCGGCTTCTTGCTTTCCAGATAACTTTGATCTTTGAATTTAAATGCAATGTGAATCTACTGTCTTCCTGATTAGTCTTCTATTATTCTCAAACCTTAATAATGTTTCTCTTTTTTCTAATTCTTTCACACCCAGTAATATAGTGAATTGTATAAATATATGTTGTGCTATGTATATTTAAATTTGTATCCTTCAACAGGAATCGAACTTGTATTCTACATGGAACCATCATATAGCCTGATGTGCTATACTATTTAGCTACAGAGGAAGCGTCTGTTTAGCAAGGTCACATATTTTCTATGAAATTTCTGAGACATTCAGGCTAGTAAATGTTGTTAATATTGTTTATTATAAACAGAGCATTTACTTAAATATTTGTAATTATAAAAATAACGTACGAACAGAAAATATATTAAAATAATTGTCGGACTTAGTCCGTTTCATAATATCTGATGTCATCTGTTTACTTCAAGATATGCTTCAAACAGATATGAGTATTCGAGAGGAATCATGGGAAATTTGTAGTTTAAAAACATTGGTAACTATAAAAAAAATCAATTTTCAATTACTATGGCTAAACTGAGGAATGCTTTACCATACTAACTGAGTATTATGTATGCACTAATCGAATTTTGGTATCGAAAATTTGTATCGAAAATGCATTAATCGAATGTGTGTTAATCGAGGGATTCGTGTAAGGCATATGCAGGCTTCAAAGGGATAAGTTAATAAGGTGGAGTAAGTTTCTGGCAAACATGGATCTTTCATACACGCAACAGACCTTTGGACTTAGCAAAATTTAAAATTAATTAGCACCTCATATTACAAATGGTCTAATTTTAAGGAAAATCGTTGTAAAAAACTTTTATAAAACATGGCAAAGCTGAAAACATAAGCTCAATTCTATTACCTGATTATTGTTGGATTGGGGTGCTGGTGCATATGCCTGGGGTGGTGGTCCATATCCCTGGGGTGGTGGTCCATATCCCTGGGGTGGTGGTCCATATCCTTGAGGTGGTGGTCCATATCCCTGAGGTGGTGGTCCATATCCCTGAGGTGGTGGTGGTCCATATCCTTGTGGTGGTGGTGGTCCATATCCTTGTGGTGGTGGTGGTCCATATCCCTGTTGTGGTGGTTCATAGCCTGGAGGTGGTGGGCCATAGACTTGGGGGGAAGGGTGAGTGCCCGCTTTTTCAGGTGAAGTAGCCATTTCTCCCTAAATTTCGTAAATTCTAAAAAACAAAAGAGGCAAACACATTCTTTTAATAATTACGTATTTCTAGCAATTTCTAAATTATTAAACAATGGTCAACTCTCCCGTAGATTTCAACGTAAGATTATCTGAAAACCTCACCCAGTTTTATATTTGTGTCGTATATGACACTTCACTAGTGACCTGTATACAATTCCTCATCTTGTGCAACAGCAGGGATCTCAGGACATAGACACAGGTAGATTTACTGACGTTTTTTGTTATTGTTGTTGTTTTGTCTCTTAGCTGGTCAATATGACTGATATGCTGCAAACATACGTATAGAGGAGTTCGAACTTGCTGTTGAAAACTGAAAAAAACTGGAGAAATACCTGCCACCGAGGTATAACTAACTTTGAAAAGAATCGTCTCAACGATCTGAAGGGATTAAAAGGATTAACACTAAAGCTTGTGCTAATACATCAGCTCATATGACGGTAAACCCTTCAGTATGCCGTTCGTGTGGATTTGTTTGCAAATCCCATGTAGGATTGTTGTCTCATACGAAATATAAACATAAAAATTGAACTGAAAGACACTACGTCGAAAATGACGGGAGAGTCTATCATATATATATATATATATATATATATAGATAATATTAGTGGAAAATATATATATATATAAAAATATATATATATACATGTATATTTTCAGAAAAATAAGAGGAAGGATCCATATATATGTACAATGTTTATTCCGTCGAATTTCTTTCCATTGGAATCTCTTTTAAATCCACCCCAATTTCCCCACATCAGCAATACTTTTTGAAAATTTGTTTTGATTTCCGGAGTTGTTTTTTTTTTAGATTTTGAATTTGTAGGTCTATGATTTGGAATATTTACGATTCCAATGGAATAAATTTAACCATATATTTTGTTTAATTTATATATATATATATATATATATATATATATATTATTACAATGTTTATTTGGGCAGCAACCTTTTTTAAAAACATCTTTCATTAAATATGCAAGACAAGGAAGATTTAATGATATTTTTTATTTAGTTTTTCCAGCATCTTTACATTTTTCCGTTTTTTATGAGGGAATACAGAAAAGTTCCATGATTTTTATTGTTCCAAATGTTTAGGACACATCTTTACCTATTTTCAACAACATAAACAAACCCCCTTGGAAATGTCTAAAGAAGTGAGGGAAATCACTTGGAACATCAAAAATTATGGAACATTTCTGTACTCTTACTCCTAAAAAACGTAAGGATGATTTGAAAAGCTAAATAAAAATGAATTAAATCTACTTTGTCTGCCATATTTAATGAAAGAAAATGATTATATACACGCTGAAATGGATAAATTGTCGTATAAATGACGGAAAAATGGAAACTGATAAATTGTTGTTTAAAAACAAAGAACATTTAAATTTTCAGAAACAAATATGCAATTGGCATCTAGTCTACAGTTGTTTTCTCACAGACGTGCCGTGGCTTCCCTCTGTCTCTCCTATAAATATTTTCACGGCAACTGTTCCGACGAGCTACTTTCGCTGGTTCCCAGACTGCATGAATTTAAGCGAGCTACTAGGCTGTCACTTGGTCCCACCCTTTCTCTGTCTGAATGATTAAATGCAACCGTCTCTTCTACTTAAACAGCTTCTTCTCTCGCACTTCCCATCCGTGGAACTCCTTTTCTCCTGCTTGATTCCCCGATAGCTATAATATTCAAATATTCAAATGTAATGTCAATCGACATCTGATACCTTGATCTTGTTCTCCGTCCTTCTCTGATTCTTTTCCCCAAACACACCTCTTTACTCTTGTTCTCAATTATCTGTAACCCCCTTGCGTGCTAGTGGCACTCCCACCTTGCTTGGGGTGATTTGCTTAAACAAAACAAAAAAAAAAAAAAGAAATTATATACAATGTTGGTATTTTTCAAAATATTACTTGAAGGAGGTTTACAGTGGATCATCGTGAAGCAGCTGGAGGATCTGGACTTCGCAGACGAGAGCAGCCTTCTCTCCCACAAACAACAAGATGCGCAAGAGAATCTGAGTGGTGTTGCCGAAGAAGCGAAGAAGACTGGCCTCCAAATCAACATCGGGAAGACGGAGGTCATGAGGGTAAACAACAGACAACAATACCCAGTGTGACTACACCAAGAAGACATCAAGGAAGTTTGTCTAGCTGGAAGGCGTCATCAGTAAAGATTGGAGGGAAGGGAGAGATGAAGACCTGAAGTGCCAAATCAACAAAGCCCAACACGCTTTTAACACTCTGCGGCCAATCTGGAGATCAACAGCTCTCTCACTTTACGACAAGATCCGGATCTTCAACACCAACGTCAAGTCGGTCCTACTTCACGTCTCAGAAACATTCACAAACTTCAGAGATTTACCTACTGATGTCTCAGGAACATCCGCCGGAAGTCGTCTCCAACGATCAACTGTGGGACAGGATCAGACAAACCCCAATCGTGACTGACATTAAGAAACGAAAATAGAGATGGATCAGCCACACATTCCGCAAGCCTGCTTCTAGTGTCACTAGGAAGGCCCTTGACTGGAATCCACAAGGGAAGAGAAAAGTGGGTCGAGTAAAAATAGTAGCGCACAAGTGTTGACGCAGAGGGGAAGACAGCTGGCATGACATGGGCCGAGCTGAACAGGACCGCCTGGAACTGCGTCCGTTAGAGAGGTGTTGCGGCCCTATATTCCCCAAGCAATCAAGAGGCTTAAGAGAGAGTTGACGTTGAAGTGTTATTGTGGATGATTAGGTTGGTTGCATTAAATTTACTAAAATATATAATTACTTTTATTTTTTTATTGGGATCAGTGGGGAATATATTAGTACTTACGAGAGTTTTAGGATTTTTTCATCTTAATCATCCGCAATAACTCCGTCAACCAATGTTTTGCAAAAGACCAACATTGTATATCAATTTAAATGTCCATTTGGAGATTGTATCTCTGACAAAAAAGTAAATATGTATGTTGGTTTCACGACAACAACATTATTAAGGAGACTTACATTACATATGTTGGATTCAAGTTCTATTGCACAACATTTAAAAGAACATTCCTGTCCACATTCATGATTTAGAGAAACATTAATCGACAATACAAGTATACTCCACCATGAAAATAAAGATCAAAAGCTGCAAATTCTTGATATAAGAAAAATACAATCAAAATTAAAAAAGTAAGTTATGAATGTAGCAACAATGTTTTAAAATGTCTATAACAGCAATGTTTTAAAATACTTAAATTGTAATTTTTTTTTTAAATTACAATTATATAAATTAAAGTTACCGCCCAGGGATAAAACATAATAGCTTTAACAGTTCATTTTTAAATTAATTATAATGGAGCGCGTTTCATGCGCATTTACAAAAAATTCCCAACTATTAATTACATTAATTTTTTACCTTAGCAATTCACCCCTGAAGAAGATCTCGGATGAGATTAAAAGTATTTAGGAAAAGATAATTGTCGGATTTTAATGGACGTATTCACAATTTAATGAAATTATTTTTTAAATATTTCAATACATGGAAAAACTTACTATAATTCAGTGAACAATAATACTTTAAAAAGAATTTTGAATTTGTTTTTGTGTGTAATAAAAATGTGCCAATTTTTGTAAATACGGGCATCCATACACAAGTTTATCAGAAAATAAAAGCAGTAACTATAGAAAATTTTGTTAGTAATTTTCTAGCATTTCTTCAGCAAGCGTCTTCGTGAATAAGACTATAAAGCCAAAGTAACTAAAATTCAATGAAATATTAGAAGGTTTAAATATTTAACATTTTAAAGATTAATAGGTTGTTATAAACTTATTTAAAAAAGTCATTCGCGTTGTATTCAAGTAATTGTTACAGTAATATAGCCTTTATGTAAATGTGTCAAACATTAAGCTATTGATAAATCTGTAAATACCTTATAAAAAATAATGTCCATATTAAAAAATGATTTTCTATGATATTTTAAACTAAAAGTCAGTAATATTCAGTTTCTACTGGACATAAATTCGAGGGTCGGTTTTCTATTCCATAAAGTATAAAACTAGAATTATTATAGATACCTCCAAAGACTTCCTAAAAAATGAAAGACACTTTTTAGATATTTTAAATGCCTTTTTTTAACTTAAATTTCGGTTCTATTTGAAAGATTAGGGTCTAACCAAGAGGTTGCCAATCTTTTTTGCATCATTGTCTATTTTTACATGGAAAAAATTTCCACCACTCACCTGTATATTAAATATTCAAAAGCATACGCAAATGCTTTGTTAAGTTTGTTACTGGTTCATAAATTGGCTTTACGATGTAATAAAAAATGCCAAGGAGTGGTAACAAATAACGCTGACTTATGAAGTGATGGCAGCCGCTACTACAATATTAAAGAACAAATAAAAGCAAGCCTGACTAGTGAAAACTATATACCGGGTGTAACAGAAAAATTGTCCAAATCATGTTACAGCATAATTGTCCATCCAACAAAATGTTTAATATATAAAAAAAAACAAAAACAAATTGAGTTTCTTTTTTCCAGGTTTTCAAATAGGATGTTTAGCCATCTTGATACCAATTGTCATAAGAATCACTGTAAAACCCTTATTGAGCTAGAAAGCGAACTAGTTAAAATAATTCTGTGTCAGCCCCACTGTCTTCCTGAGCAATAATAATATCATATATATATATATATATATATATATATATATATATATATATATATGTGTGTGTGTGTGTGTGTGTGTGTGTGTGTGTATCAGGTCATCCCATAAGTTTTGTCTGAATTTTAACTTTTTGTTAAAATGAACGAAATTCAAAGAGTATTTTATAATGTCTAATGGAGCTGAACATTATTTTTATGTTTAGATGCATTTAAACTGATCAAATTTTATTTCAGAGAACAATGATTGATTAAAACCCTGCTAACAAGGAAGTACCCAAGAATCATTTGAGGCACATAATGCTTTATGATTTCAAGAAAGGAAACTCAGCAGCCGAAGCGGCTAGAAACATTCACTCAGTTTATGGAGAGGAATTTGTGAATGAAAGAACAGTTTGCAAAATTCAGAGGTGGAGATTTCCCCCTTGAAGATGAAGATCAAACTGGACGTCCAGTTGAGTTTGATGAAAAGCTTCTTGAAGCAGCTCTTGAAGAAAATCCTGCTTTATCAGTTGAGGAATTGGCAGTGGTTCTCAGTTCAAACCATACAACTGTTCATCGTCATCTTCAACAACTTGGAAACTTGGAAAATGGGTGCCTCATGAATTGTCTGAAAACTACCTCAAATCCCGAGTTGACATCTGCTCTTCTCTCCATTCTCGCCAACTTGTTTCACCTTTTTTGGATAGACTTGTGACTGGTGACGAAATATGGATCTTTTATAGAAATGTTAAGTGCCGTAGACAGCGGCTTGGTAAAGGGGAAGGACCCCAGCCACAGCCGAGAAGGGAACTTCATGGTCAAAAGGTTCTTTCAATCTGGTAGGATTGCCAAGGAATAATCCACTTTGAATTCTTACCACCTAATGCAACAATTAATGCTGAAATATACTGTCAGCAATTAGAGCGTTTGAACCAAGCTTTGAGGGAAAAAAGACCTGCTCTAGTTAATCGAAAAGAGGTGATGTTTCATCAGGACAATGCAAACAGAACATAACCCGACACACATGGACACATGGCTTGTACACATGATGGCCAGATACACTGGTCCGACCGCACACATACATACACATACGCACTCGCAAACAAATAGACTATTCACAGGCACACACGTGAGCCCTATACAACACAGATGACAGGTTGATATTGTTGTTCTAGGGAGGTGGGTATTAAACATTAAAAAAGTAATTGAATTAACATGAGCGCCTTTTATATATAGTCTTCAAGTACTCAGTAATCTTTAAATTTTTAAGAAAATATTCTTCGTAATCTAATGATTTATTGAATTTTGAATATTTTTGGCTGTAAATTTACAATTAACAATAATATCATCTAAAAAAGTTAAATTAATACCGAATATTAAAGATTAAAAATATTTAAAACTTAAGTTATTCTAATTAAAATGTAAAAAAATAAAAATAAAAACAAATCTTGTAAAAATTTATTATTCATCAAAACATTTTTCTTAAGATAATAGATTTCCTTAATATACCTGATTTATAAAAGCAATTAAAAGCTTTTCTGATTAAATAATGTCAGAATTTTAATGCATTTTTTATTTTACAATTCGAAGTAGATTTTTGATAAATGTTTAAAAAAAATGATGATTTCCATTCTCAAAGAATATCTGCTTTTAATTAATATAAATATAAATATGAAGAGGGGAAAAATTCTTAATTTCTCCAAATTTCATTAAGTGGTGTGGGTGATAACAGATGTTAAAAAAAAATTCTACCAGAATTTCCACCCCCACTCCAAAAATAAAATCATTTGTGAATAAATCCTGAAAATTTCATCCAAATCCGATAATTATTTGATTTTTACTAAGATTTTTTAAAAGAAATTTCAAAAATAATTTCTTCATTCATTTGTGAATAAATCCTGAAAGTTTCATCCGAATCCGATAATTATTTGATTTTTACTACAATTTTCAAATTAGTATATTTTTTTTCTACCAAAAAACGAAGAAAAAAATCGTTAAAATCTCATATATTAATCTACGGTTCTCGCTGACGCAAGAAAGACATTTTGAACCAAAATTTCGAACGTGCTAAAAAAGATTAAAAAAATACGTAAACAATAAAAAAATATTTTCCCCTTTCCTAATAACAAACATTTTGACGATAAAACTTTTGGTGACTTTTTCATTATGTCTTTGTTTAACGAACCTAAATGCTTTTTCTTTTTAGGTGATTTTTTTTTAAATAGCAGAGACAGTTTTTACTTTAGAATCATATTTTGATCTTCTTTGTCATTCATTTCTCTTTTACTTAAAAATTCATGTATCTATCTATTCAATGTTGGTGTAAAGAGTCTCGTAACCCCACCCACGATTCTATGATATGGGGACCCCCCACTCTACTACATCTCAATTTTCATGAAGGTAGTATTCATATAACATACATAGAGAATACAAATTTTTTTGTAACCTAATTTGAAAATGTACAATAATGGATCATATGTAATAGAGGTGAAGAATTCAACAGGAACAATTGTTGAAAATATCTCAAATTTCGATACATTTTATATTCTATTTATTTTCAATTTTTCTAGTTGAAATACATATAAATTATAATATGATGTAATATATATATAATATAATAATACATAATACATAAATACATATAAATTAATAATACAGATGTGTGTCATTCATCACTCCATAAATCAATGTTTTACAGCAATTTTTAACATCAGCTTGAAATTTTTCTTGTTAAAAAGTTGAATAATTTTAGCACATTCAACATAATTGATAAAAAAAAATATAGTGAATTTCTGTGCTTTTTCCAAACTTAGCATGAACAAAACGATCTCACGGATTTAAACTTTAAAACTGACGAGAGAATAAGGTCAAAAATCACGAAAATTGTTTATCTTTTAACAGTCAGTTGTACATTCTTTTTCATTTGTAACGTATATAAATGTAGGTAGAAAAAAAGCAAATATTGATAAGATAGAGGGTCACAAAGCATTGTCCGGAGCCTCCAATCAGGCTTAGCTTCTCCAACCTGTTGTGGTGTTCAGGGTAGTATATATGTTAGTTTATCATGTTTTTCAGAGCTGGTCGTGACGAAATAGACACTAGATTTGTTTCGGTCCGAATTTCTGGGATGTGGGATTATTATTTACATTAGTGTGCTATTTTTACACTAGTACACTTCTATTCAGGATATTATCCTCGGAAGTAACAACAGGCCAAACGTTATGAGATAACAACAACAAAGATGAGGACAATAGTCCGAATATAAATAAAACAGTAACAGTAAAAAGTAAAAACTAAAAAAAGTAAGCAGTTTGTTGATCATTATAGAATTAGACAATTTTTTAGTTTTTTTTTCTTTCTTTATAACTAGAGAGACTTATTTGTGGTGTCTGTCCGGGTAATGCAAGCCAAGGCCACCCTTTGATTCGCGACCCATTTTCTTTGCGTGAGTGACGTTGCACATTTCCGATAATCTCAACCATTCGTGATTTTCGCAACGGAAGACCAGACACGTAACAAAAATCTCCTAATCTGGAAAACTACTTAATTTTCTGAAATAAATTCTTCTTTGAAGAAAAGTTTTAAACTGCATATATATATATATATACAGTTTTCAATGAGATGATGAACTAAACTGTACAGTTTTTGTTTTTTTTTTCATTCGTGAGGTGAGCGACTAATAATAAAAGGAAATTATTTACATATATGTAACAAAAATGAATACATTGTTTCTTTTTACAAAACGAATTCGGTGGTCTTCAATTCCTCCACTTCCAGCCCACAAAACAAATCTCCACAAAAATCCCAAAATGCAATAGCCAATCATGAACATTCAAGCCCCCCGCCCGCCAAAAAAAAGATGTCCTTGGGGGTACCAACTGTGACCTCGGCCAACCAACCCAAGAATTCGGTTACTTTCCAGCCCTACCGACAACACTCTTACACATAATCGCATTCTTTAGCAACCGCAACTGAAGAACCACACATGAATAATTTTGCCACCTTTCAAACAACGAGGTCGATATTCTGAATTTCGACTAATACCCGTTATTGAAATCTTAATCCTTGTTTGTTCCTTTTCTTTGCAACCAAACGCTCGTTATAACATTGGTGCACCACATAAAATTCGAGATGACCAGAACCTGGGAACTGATCCTCTGACTGAGCCCTAACAGCTCAGTGGGGGGTGAAACTGGCTGGTCACATTCAGTGTCTCGAAAACTAAACTTGGGACGTTCCATCATCACCGAGTGGACCCTGAATTTTCGTCTATCGCGATGAATGGGTGTTCTGTCAGAGAGGTCCTGTGCCTTGAGCGCCTACTGATATACCCGTTAAATTTGAGCAACATCTAGCCGACACACTGGGGTTAAAAATAAGAAATTGAAATGATACATATAACACACTCATATCCTCTCTCCCACCTCACTTCCTCACTTCATTAATTTTACGTATACTTGATGAGGTCCGTCAAAAACGTGTGAATTTCTTTTCATTTTTCATTTCAGCTTTTGGAAGTAAAGTCTGATGATCCAGAACCCTGTTAAAGGGGTTATGGTGAAATAACTTATTACATGGAATCTTAACGTGGTCTGTTTTATTCATATATATATATATATATATATATATATATATATAAAAGACATTGAAGTCAACACTCAAAAGCTATAAATAAATATAGCACACCTCAAAACTATATTTCTTCATATATATATATATATACATGCACACACACACATATATATAGACGGGCGCTGCCCCTTTCCTATTTTGATAGAGTCCAAACGCGTCTACGTGATCTTTGTGGGTGAATTATTTTCCACCCTGCCCCCTCTTTTGCCACAGACGAAATGTTGCAAGACTCTTTATTCTGTTCGTTCTTTCTCCTGACAAGTTCAGAGCATTTTACAGCTAAGATCCTCTTTGTAATGTACGCGAGATTTAAAAATGATTTTCTAAACACAACTTAGCTGTGACAGAGGGCCGAAAGTATGAGCACCTAGTGAGGATCAAACTAACTATTCAGTCGTAACTATTTTAGCGAGACAAGCCAGCTTAACTATTACACCACGCCGACGTGCCCTATTAATTTTCTAAGCGTAGGTTAGATGCGACACAAGACCGAAATTATCGGGCACCCAGTGAGGATCGAACTCGCTATTCAGTCGTAATTGATCTAACGAGACAAGACCCCTTACTGCTACTAGTGGCTGTTGAACATTGTATAGGGAGACGCTATTGTTAAAAAAAAGGTTTCTTTTAAGCGAAAAAACAAAAACGTTTATTTAAAATAAAAAACAAATAAAATGAAATGTTTACAATAAGATATTTAATGTAAAAAAAAAAATCTGATCAGGAACTATACAATCAGGAATCTTTCAGAATTAATAATGACACCCTTATTTTTCATGTTACCCTAAAACTGTTGTAGTAAAATCATTCGGAAAAAAGGGAGCCATTGTCGGCTGTTCACAATTCCGTGACATAGCAAAAATAGCAAACATTGCGTCATTAAATTCCATTTTTTTAAGGAAGAGTAACGAATTTTTTTCGGCGCGCTTATTAAAAAAATAAATTGTGGATGAGTCTCCATTTTAAAATGACAACTGTACGCCCGCAAAGTGTCTGAAGGGTGGGAAAATGTGATAATTAATAATCAATAATGATCCGAAAGTGAGAATATAAAATGAGATTTTTTTTTCATTTACGTTTAAAATAACTATTCGATATGTGCACAAGAAAAAACAAAAACATTTAAAACACTTAAAACATTTAAAAAAAAGAAAAAGAAAAGAGATTAAAATAAAATGCAAAAAAGATACGTTCTGGTAACTGGGGGAAATGAATGTTAAAGTAACATACATATATCCTACTAAGGCCATGAGTAGGGAGGGGCCTGAAATAAGGTTCAAGATTAGAATACAGCTAAACTAAAGGCATACTGGGGGTACAAAATATAGAAATAACCAATGTTTAAATTTAAGAAAATAAAATAAATTTCTGGAAGGCATCCACAGTTACAAACCATTTGCCCAGATTAAATAACTCTTCCATAGATACTCGAAAATAAAAGCGAAGAGAGAAAGAAAACATGAAAAAAAAAAAAAAAAGAATAATAAAATTATTATTATTGTTATTATTGTTTCATCACAATTACTTTTTTAATCGTAATTTTCAGACTGGCATTATCGCCCGCAAGGATATCTATCTACTGCCCAAAGGGCCAAGCGGTACTTGAATTGTTCGCAGCTTTCTACAAAGAAATTCGATGAAAACTTACTTTTCACAGATTGAACCAGAGAGATATATGAAGGATTTCTTTATCCGGTCATCAATGTCGTATAAGGTCGAGTTTTGTGTGCGATTCAATATTGGAGACGACGAAGAGGTAGGTCTTTGTATTTATTTATCTTCTTTTTTTTTTTTTTATATAAAAAAAAGCTACTGTATGTCTTCACCCCCAAAATTCAGAATTAAAATTATGACATAACTTTTATGTTCTATATTTTCCAAATAATAGTGAAAAATACATTTACGTATATTTTAAAAGTTAAAGGAAAGGGGCGGGGGAACTTTAAACGTTTTTAAACCAATGGTTAAAAATAAATTAGAGCATCAAATTTAAGCTCTGAGCTTTGGAAAATTATAGACTGGCTATTTTTTTGTTTTTTTTTTAAAGTGTTCGCTGTCACAACTAATGAATTGAAAAGTTACACAAAAACGGTTCAATGTTGTGTAAATAGAGCCGTTTAAAATCAAACCGAGGTAGAAATAATTAAATAAATATTTGAAAATATAAATTAGTTAAAAAATAAATGAAAGAAAACTCAAAAAGGAATATTCTTTCTAGCGAGCTTAAATATGTGCAGCTACTTACCGAAATGCGAGCAGAGAAATGAAATAGTTTCGTTTTGTGATAACAAAAAAGAACAACCTTTGCTTAAAAACGAAAGAGGAAATAACACTGAGTAATAAAATGACCTAAAAAAAAGGGAATCATTTTAATTTAATTTATTAAATGGATGATTTTTATATTAATTTATTAAATATTTTATTTAAAATTTTTTATTTTATTTATTAAAATAAATAACCAACATGCTACATAATTAATTTTTTTTCTTTATAGTGCCTGTCTTAAAATAATTATTATTCTATATATCATATTTATTGGTTAAATTTTGTTTAGTTAATGTTTAAATTTAATGATTTTTCTTTCGCGAATTAAAGTTTATTTTAATTTAAATTTAAATTCTTAACTCAGTGAGTATTTATGCTATGGTGTTCCCTATGTTTAAAACAAAACCTATCACATTTTGCCTCTATTGGATTCTAATCGACCAGGTGATCCGAAAGACTTGTCACCCCCTACCAAAAAAGTTAATGACGACAATAGAAGAAGAATGATACAGTAATGCAAAGCACATGTGCCGGATTCAGTTTATTCACTTTCATTGACGTTGTCACACATTGAAAAGATCTGTAGGAACACCACCATTTTCGTGGCACAAAAATTAAAATGATGCAGCACCATGTCCATTTTTGATATTTTTTATGAAGTTGTGCCTTGTTAATTATTGCAAAGGCTCTCTTAACGGTGTCCTTCAATTGATGGGTATTCTGGTATTGTTCATGTAAAACTCTCTGCTTGATAATACCCCCCCCCATACACAAAGCGTTGAAATAGAAAATTATATTATGATATTTATGTATGAGTGACAAGACTTTCGGACCACTGTATAACTGATCCCAATTCACACACGCAAATAGAAACACATGTGTACACACACACACATACATATATATATGTGTGTGTGTGTGCGTAATAACCGAATTCTTTGCGCCTTGCTGCATGTCACACATTTTTTAGCAAGAAAATGATTGATTTTAATCATTGTTATAATTTGTAGAGAAAAAAATGATGCATTTCATTATTACTCAATGATCTTTCCGAAGTGACCTCCATCTTCTGGTTTTCTCCTTCTATATTTTGGATAAGAGCCATTTACTTATACAAATTTAAATTAAAGGAAAAAAATTTCAGTGGGCGGTTTGTGACCCCCCACCTCGAGCACCCTTTGATCAAAATGAAATATACTTATCCAAGTACCCTAGGAGCCATTCACTATTTCAAATTTAAATTTAATTTATATCAAAGGGGAAAACAAATTCTGTCGGCGGGGTGCTCCCCCCACCTCCTCCGGGAACCCCCTTTGATCAAAAGAAAATACACTTATCCAAATATCCTGGGTAATGTAATTTCAGAATATGGTTATGGGGGTGGTGTCTATCTCCAAAACCCTAGGTGGAGTTTGATAACAAACAGACAGACAGAGGTTACAACTTTATATAGAGAGATGTAAATATAAAAGTGGACATTGAAGTCAACATCCGGAAGCAACAGTCGGTTTCATGCTAAAACCGCAATCGTCAGGCCACTTGATCCACGCAAGGACACACACACAAAAAGGATATTTTCGGTACAAAATTAATTTAATATTGCAGACGAGCAGAATAGAAAGGTGTCTGCAAAGAAATAAAGGTATAGTAAAGGTACAACACCTCGTTAAAACAAAAACAACTAAAAACGTTTTTTATATATATACATAAAATAATCGGAGCAAGTCGGAATAAAATTAACTACCCTCCCAGGACACGTATCATCAGGAGTATCCTCCCTTTGACCCTTTAATTTATTTTTCTTTTGCATTAGTTTTTATACCCACAATACACACACACACACATATATATATATATATATATATATATATATATATATATATATATGCATGTTTCATTTAAAAACGACAGACAAGGTACTACTGTTGAGCTTTTTATTTAATTTTTCTTGTGTTCTGACAAGAGCTTTCTTTTCTGGGCGAAGGGTGTATAAGAACTGTCCAAATGTTCTATATTTCCGAGCGCTTTCGGCTATACCTTTAGCCATTATCAAGGATGATTCGATTATCAGCTTAGTAGTGTGTGTGTGTTCTGTGTATGTTCAAGTGATTTTCAGGCACTTTCCAATGGCGCTGCACGCTGGGATCGTCCCCTCCAGACTGATAACATCAGGAAGTCTGTTTCCTGACAAATCAACCGTGGTGAGATTCGAACCCAGGTCTCATGGTCAGAAAGCCACTCGGCCATATATATATATATATATATATATATATATATATATATATATAGATATAGATAGAGAGAGAGAGAGATTGACGTGTCATATAGACGCAATCGTCAGGCGGCCTGACGATTGCGTCTAGCATGAAACAGCCTGTCGCCTCTGAGTGTGGACTTCACTGTTCATTTTATATTTATATTTACATACGCTCTATCTCTGATATTGAGCACTTTATCCCATTAAATATAGCACATATATATATAAAATATGTATTTCTTCATATATATATATTTTATTTTTTGTTTTGTTTTACGACATATCAACCTCAATGGGTTATTTAATGCCGACAAAATTTTTCATTGTTCGTAATATTTTTTTTCAAATATCTATTTCTGGTAATATTTTTTCTTCAAAAATCTATTTCTGGTAATAATTTTCCTTCAAATATGTGTAGCTGGTAATATTTTTCACAAAAAAAATTATTTTTACACGTTTTGATCCCAGTTTGAGGCGTTAAGTATTTGCCCGTAGCTGGGATCCTAACAGGTGCTACCACCCCGGATCAAGGTGGACCTCGGAATACTAGCTATTAAGGTGTGGTTCCACGATCCTCAAAACCTCTTGATCAGAGGGCTTACATTAGGACGTAGTTTATCATCTTACCCAGGACGCGGATGCAGTTTATCGCCATACCCAGGACGGTACATATATATATATATATATATATATATATATATATATATATATATATATATATATATATATATATGTGTGTGTACCGTCCTGATGTTGTCAGATGTTTCTAGTGTATATTTTTTTAAGTTAAGCAAGTACTTTCGAAGATCCATGTCTTCATCCTCATTGTAATTTTTTTCCTTTAAAGTTAAAACTTGAAGACGAAATAATTGTTTGTAGAACGAAAGATGTTTTTTGAAGAATGTGCTATTTATTGACGGTCCTACAACAGTTTTATAAATGAGGATCATATCATTCAATGGATTAACAGTATTTTAATGCATACATTATGTTCTACTCGCGAAGTGATCTCGCCATTAATCGTATTAATTGCTGATTGATTCTATGTATGATTATTTCTTTATATATAAAATATGGTGCTCGGTAAAAATGGTTGCGGTAAAAATGGCAACGGAAAAAATGGCAACGGTAAAAATGGCAAAAGTGGATAAATAGGAAAAAATGGCAAAAGTTGATAAATAGGAAAAAATGGCAATTCGACAACAGAAAATTATGACCGTTCGAGAAGGATGGGTCTAAGCTCCCATCCCTCTAGTTTAAAATAGGGCTAAGTCCCCCACTCAGTATTTTAAAATAAATATTTTTAAATAGATATTTACTCTAGTGGGGGGGTGGGGTAGCTAGGCTCCTTCTCTTGTTTTAAATAGGGGCTAAGTTCCCGCTCCTAGTATTAAAAACATTTTTTTTTAAATTTTCGATGTCGATTTTTAGAAGTTTTATGGGGGGCGCTAGGTTCCTACTCCTAATTGCAGTAAAAGCACAAATCGTAGCGTGTTTAAGTGAATTTGATGACTATAATTAATTTTATAATTGATAGCTGACATTAGGATTAGATGTGTGTATATATAAGTGTATTAGTGTTTTTATATATATATATAAAATAAGTGTATTAGTGTATACATATATATGTATGTATCCATATGTATGTATATATATATATATATATATACATACATATGCATACATACATATATATATATATATATATATATATATATATATATATATATATATATATATATACATTAGTGTTGGGATGATTAATCGAATCGGGATTCTGAAAAATCGCAAAGGCGAAGGTTAGGAATCCCATTTACAGATTTCCTATTGACTCTCCGAGTCTAATTTAATTATTTTATTGGTAAATTAGGTTAAACGAAGTAAATATTCTAGAGTTCACTTAGCTTATTCCTCACCAAACCTTTTGAATTTCTGTTCACACCTATTTGTTAAATGTCTATATGACGCCTCTCAGAGACTTCACACTTGAGTATTAAAAGATTGAAAACGCATCAGATAAGATTTTAAATTTTACTGGCACCAGTCTGACCCTATCGTTGTCTGATAACCTCTGAAATAATTAATGTTTTATTGTTTTTGTTTTTTTCGGTTTCATCAAGTGGATCTATAATTGTTTTTTCCCAAGTTTTTCAGTGTGTTCAGACGTAATCGCCTAAAAAGTAAAATCTCATGGGTGTGGGGAGCTTTAGCTGATAATTCTTTTTAATTTGACAAACTTCTCATGTTTTTCCATTATGTATTGTATCCAAGATTTTAATAAACTCATTGTGAGATATTCATCTATATTTTTTTCCTTTTGCCATTTTTTTTTATTTATCCATTTTTATCATTTTTACCGTTGCCATTTTACCTATTTATCCACTTTTGCCATGTTTCCGTTGCCATTTTTACCTAAATTCATAAAGTATATGCTGCCTAATATAATACGTTTATATTATATATATATATATATATATATATATATATATATATATATATATATATATATATATATGTGTGTGTGTGTGTGTATGTATATATATATAGATAATAGTCATGTGTATATATATATATATATATATATATATATATATATATATATATATAAATTCCCAAGAGGATAGAATACAGGTAGAACATGACAGAGAGTAAGAATATAATATAAAATTCATCAGACCTACAGACTCAAAATGTTTTTTTTGAATTTGTAAGTCTGATGAATTGGATCGTGATTACGATTCCAATGTAATAAATTATAACCATGGAATATTAGTGCTTGAGCCTTTTATATTATATTTTATGCATATATATATATATATATGTATATATATATATACAAACAAATACTTGTATGTATGTATACAGTATATGCAGCGTATTTATTAAGTAATTTCCTCCCACCTTAATACTCGTACAGACTGTTAATAACTCATTCTCGAAGTTAAAAATAAAATTTCGCCCCACGTTAGGAACTACGGTTAATTATTGGTATCTAAACAGGAAATGCTTAGGACATTTAGCAATATTTTCATTAGTCAAATTTAAGCATGGCTTTCCCACTTTAATCTCGGCCTTGTGTTACATTTCGTTTGTGTGTATGTACTTGAGATATATCTACGTCCTGGTCTTATCAGCAAGTCTGAATCAGGTTGCTAATTAAACTAAACTAAAAAGTTAGTTACTCGTGAATTCATTGTATGTGTATAACACCTTGATCAGGACATGATTAGAATCCAGAATGTCTCGTGTGTTCGCTGCGGTTGGATGCTCTCAAAAAAAAAAAAAAAAAAGTAGCGAGATTAAACAATTGAACCTGTTGTCGAAAAATAACTTTCTGTTCTTATTTAGCACCGCCCCTTCGACTCCACTAGTCAATACTACTTGACCCAGTGATTGCTAGATAAACAGAATCATTGAACCAGGGATTTAAACCACTTTGACATTATCTTGTAAAACAATCCTTGGAATTTGAAACTTAAATCTTACCGCTGTCATAAATAAGGTCATTCTCTTTTCTTGCTGTAGCTTCTGTTGAAAAAGGCTTTCATTTATTATTTCTATTGTATGTGTTTGCAAAATTTCAGATATTACTAAAAATATATCTGTAAAAGGAAAATATTAATAACGATAAAAGGAAAACCTCTTTAGTCCTCTGATATGTACCGCCAGATCACGTTGAAACGCTAGTTGACCCTTTTCGTCCTCTGATAGATTTATGAAGGCAAAAAAGTATATCGATTTGAGGATGAAACGAAAATTTAATTTGATAAAATCATCAGAGGTCGAAAAAATAATAAGTTTTCCTTTAACTCTCTCTCTCTCTCTGTATATATATATATATATATATATATATATATATATATATATATATATGATATATATATATATTATTTAAAAATATGATTCCAAAACGCGACATAAGAAGTCTCATGTTTCAAGTGTAAAGCTCTGTTCCATCTTCAAGCGAAATTTTTTTTGGAATCCCCAAAAAATTTCGCTTGAAGAAATTTGGATTCAAAAAATTTCGCTTGAAGATGGAACAGAGCTTATTTTAACTCAATTTAATTTAAATAATTATATTGAAGTTTTCGGCTCTTGTTTTGAAACATGAACTTCTTATGTCACGTTTTTTTATATTTTTAAATAAATAATTATTTATGCTCTACTTTTGTATCGAGCATTTTTTAAAAATAATAACTAAAATACTAAGGGACTTTGGATTATTTACGTTCCTTCCTATTTTCTATATATTTTCATTTATTATATATATATATATATATATATATATATATATATATATATATATATATATATATATATAAAGTGAACACTGATTCAATATTTAGAGGCGACAGGCTGTTTCATGCTAAACGCAATTGTCAGGCTACGTCTGGAAACGTCTTAAGAGGAAATTTTGACTTCAATATTCACTTTATATGAGGATATTGAACACTTTATCCCATAAATATAAGCACACCTTTGGACTATATTTCTTTTATATTTTTTTTAAACATTTAAATTACTATCAAACATTAAAATCTGTTCTTTTACATAAGTTCTAAAAACTATACCACCCCTCTTCTACCTCCATAAAACCTAATTACAGCTTCTTTTTCTTTACTTTCTCTTTTTTTTTCTTTCTCTCTCTCGTCTGCCCTTTCCTTTTCAATATATCATTTCCGTTAAGTTAACCGATTAAATAGGTCAATGTCTGGTCCCTCCTATCTCAATACTAAGTATGATTGAAAGAAATATTAAAATAAACCCTCTCTAAACTCGACCATGTCTCTCACACCACTCCTCGCTTTACTCTCTGTTAAATTACATAATCTTAATACTACCCGTCAGAAGTATGGATTTTCATTTCATTTTTCGTTTCATCATTTGGAAGTGATGTCTGATGAACCAACGTCCTTTAAAAGGTCTCTGGTGAAATAAATTATTATAATGGAATCTTAATGTGGTCTGTTTTTCTTTAAATTATTAGCTCTGGATTTACAGTGAGCTCTCAGGATTTCACACTCATTGGGACTACTCATATATATATATATATATATATATGTGTGTGTGTGTGTAAACTAAAATTCATTTTGAATTCCAATCGAATCCATTACATTCACTGACGTGCTCATACCATTGAGAAAGGTATGAATCCTCTTCTTTTCCCACCAGCTATGGATAATTAGCAGGACAGACTGAGTTCTATAGCCTTGGATGTCAACTGGTCTACCGCAGAAAGAAATGGCAACCTACTGCTGGAAAAACTCTGCCTCGTCAGTCATGTATCGAAAGATACATGATCGCTTAAGCGTGTATCACGCATGGCACATAACTGACTGACTGACATTAACAGTTTCAAGAGATTGAATTTGAATGACGGTTCTAAGGGAAATAACTCTGTAAACCAATTAAAAATCAACCGAACGGACAATGTTTTCTTTAATTTTAAATAAAATTTTGGCACAATATTAAAACAGGCTGGATATTCCGATGTAGGCGGGAAAAGATAGTGGCAAATATTAATAATGTAAATGTTGTAAATTGTTCTTATTCGGGTTTAAGTATGATTTGGATTGGCACATTAAATCTAACTATTAATCTATTATCCCAAATTGATGTTCAGATTAAGAAGAGATGGATTCCGCTTTGAAGTTCTTAAAGGATTCCCAGAATGCAACAATGATCTGAGGAAGGTTACCAACTGTCAAATTAAAATAAAAATAAATTTAAAAATAATTAAAAAGAAAATTATTTTAAAATATTACACACACACACACACACACACACACACACAGGTTATATATATATATATATATATATATATATATATATATATATATATATATATATAGGTACTTTCACAGAAAAAGTCATATCTAGGGTTTAGATTGAATTTAAAAAAATGAAAATCTTTCTTGAAGCTTTTTAGTTTTAATCTCAAGCAAATAAAGTAAATTTAATATTTTCAACAAACAAAATACTCTGTAAATGATATGTACGTCCAGATAACGTTGAAACGCCATTTCCCATACGATCATCGAATGTAAGCAACGGCCTGGTTAGTACCTAGGTGAGTGACCACTTCGGGAATACCAGGTGCTGAAAGTTTGTATATGCGGTTCGTGTAAATGATAATGGTTCGGAACTGTCAATTGGAGAACTGAGTTCCAATTCTAATTGTGTACTTTATATTTACTTACGCGAATGTATCTTTGGGAAAAATTATGAACCCATATCTCCCTCCAACTATGGGTTAATTAATAAGACTTGTATGAGGAAAACAATTATTATCTCCAAAATTAATGAAATAAAATTACACACAAAAGATTTATATTTCGGCGCTAAATAACTTATATATGTTGATCTGCCGCTAAAGAAAAAGAGATGGATTCATACTGTAAGTGAATGTAATGAACTCGACTGGAATTTGAACATGGTTTTAGTGATTCCTCATTCCGAGCCGCTAACCATTACCCCGACATGCCTTACACATTTAAATTTGAAACCTTTTGAAAAAATTTAATTAACCTCTTGCTGCTGCATTCTAGGGTGCCCATTTGACAAGTATTACACTTATGCTTAGACACATTTGCGTGTTACTCTGTCTCTATGGTGACTTTCTTTGGGGAAAATGAAGCACTCAGTTTATGGCACTGAATGGACATTTTTATTTCCTCGCATTATATCCCGTTAAAGACTACTTCTGTCGATCTCTTGAGTCTGCTGTGCCTCTTACATTTTCAACACAAACGAATGTTGACTCTCCTCGACCCAACGCAGACTGCGTAAATACGTGTTCTGCGTATAGCCTCCACGCATACATCCGCTTTAACCAAAATGAAATGAACAATATATTATGAACAATCAGAGCCAATAAGAGCCACTCCCGCTAAAAAAAATCTTAATTTTGAGCCGACTGGTGGTTATATATACTCAAATTCAAACGGAACCGAAACAGACCAGCTTTTGATGTCAACACCAGCATGCTGAGAGAGAGACGCGACACAGACCAGCGTTTGATGTCAATACCGCTGAGAAACACCACAGACAACGACATTCATCAGCAATGTCTATTTCAAAGGAAACAGGTAGAAGTTACTAGTTTTGTATATGTGTAAATAAATTATACATTTATTTAACCATACTCAATGTCTTCTTTCTATTTGGATTTATATTTGCAGAGGCGGGAAGAATTAACCTCCACAACAGTGACATCAACAAATTGCAATCTACCAGATTACCCATTTTCGCGTCCACGACAATTCAATCATTATTTTTCTGTCATTAAGGAATTTTCTTTTAATCTATTTTAATGTGTGTTTAGAGACGTCAAAATCATTCAAGTTTAGAAGTTTAAATATCTGGGAAATATTTCCACAAACGACGGAAAATGTGACACCGAAATCCGAAAGCGCATTGAAATAGCCAAATATACCTTCCAAAAGCTAAGCAACGTATTAAGAAAAATGAAAACCTCGTTAGAAAAAAAAAAAAAAAAGAGTTCTGAACCGCGATCTAATCTTTGATGTGCGGCTGGTGTAATGGATAATCCTTCGGAAGCCGAGTTCCAATTCCAGTTGGCTTCGTTATGTTCACTTATGTTCACAAAAATATCCTTGGGAAAGGTATGAATCCCCGTCTTCTCCCCCCAAGATATGGGTTAATTAGTAAGACTTATATCACTAAAACTAATGTCCTTTGGAGGTTGATAAAAACAATCAACCGACATTAATTATTCTCTGGTATTTACTATTATTATAATTATTATTATCATTATTACTATTATTATTATCATTATTGCTATTATCATTATTATTATTATTAACATCCTTACCATTATCATCATTATTATTATTGTTATTATCACTATTTAGTTGGTTGCAGTTCTGCGTGTATTCGTAATTTGTTAATTTGTTCATTCTTTCTCCTTATTTGTTTAGTTTAAAGTATTGGCATTGACTAAAGCCATGTTTCTGAGTCTTTTTTACTTCAGGGCACGGCTGTAGAAGAACTAAAACTCTAAATTTTAACAAGGAGAAATTAGTCATGAAATTTGAAAATAATAAAGATGTTTCCTGAAATAAGCATTTATTTTTAAGACATTTTATTCTATATTTAAAGGGTACAGTTTTCATTTAAAGGGACTTATGAAGAATCCGTTATTTATTTATGTATTTATTTATTTTATTTTTTTTTGTATTTTTTGTTGTTGTTCGTAGACAAGATAATAATAACGGATTTAAATCCAACGGAGAAGGCTTTAGCATCCTGCTACTACACTTTTCTTTCAATATCAATTTTGAACAAATCTGTGCAAAAAGCGGATCACAGAGCTTATTCAGCTTAATACATCTTTTCAGAAAACCTCAACATCTGATTGGTCACATAATATTTAAATCATACCCGAATATCAATGTCGATTTCTGTGCAAAACTGGATCCCAAAGCTTATCAAAATTCATACATATTTTCAGAAAACCTCAACTTGTGATTGGTCACTTGATATTTAAATCATGTCCGAATAACTTTGACCTAGTTCTTGACCTGACAAAAAAATAATTCCGCCAAAATCTGTCAATGCCTTTTCGAGCCTACCACGTGATTAAATTAATTATATATACCAGACACGAGTTCGTTCTCTTTTTCTTTCTTGATTTCATTCGCCTACGAAAATGTAACCTTAAAGGAAACTGCGTTTCGACCCCATTGCGGTCGGAAAACATATTCACACACGCACATATACACGTACGTACAAAATTTTCTAAACCACATTACAAACATACAAAACTTTTCAAACTTCATTTCAAACTACAAATATTCAACTACAAGCAATGGAAATTTAATTACAGGCATTATGGAACATTCAACTCTTCTAAAGCTAAAAGTTTATTCAGTATTTTTCTCACCTTTATAATTCTTTCAACTCTCTAACAGTGAACATTTTGAGCGACAAGTTCATTCAACTTTTGTGAGCTCGGATAAAAATATTTCATTAGTAAAAACTTTAATTCAGTCAAAGGGACATAACACCAACAAAAATAGTAACCCCTATGCTTGTACAACATTATACAAATATATTGTTGTTAATTTAAAACGCAGCAGCTAAAGCATGCGGAGAAAATAACTACACAAGTGACAAAAGGTGTTTTACCTTTTGGAAATGGCTATAGAAGTGTCTGAAAGCGTTTGGGACAATAAAAATTATTGGACAATTTTTATATTCCTTAACTCCTACAAAACGGAAAAATTTTAGGATGCTTAAACTCAATAAAAATGAATTCAATCTTCCTTGTCGGCCATATTCAGTGAAAGATGTTTGAAAGAAAATTTGCTGCCAATGGATATCGGCTTGGATTGAGGAATCTGAGAGCCGATTTCGAATTCCAGTCGAATCCATTACATTCACTTACGTTCTAATACCCTTGGGAAAGGTATGAATCCTCTTCTTCTCCCTCCAGCTATAGGTAAATAGCAGGACAGACTGGTTTCTATAGCTTTGGATGGCAACTGGTCTAGGAGAAGGACAACTCTGAATTCAAAACCTGCGGAGGGCCGTTTGGGGACCTTGTGGCACGTAGTGCACCAGGTCTCTGTAATCGGACCTTCAAAAAGTGTGGATGGTCCTGCACGAAACCTTCACAACTATAATCAATTCTCATGTGCTGTTGTCGGGCTGTCGGTTTCCTGGGAAATGATCTGCTTGACCCTCATACGTCGGATTCGACGGAAGAGTCGATATATATATATATATATATATATATATATATATATATATATAAACTTTAGTTTTAGTGGATACTCATATTTGCCTTTAAATATGAACAAGTAAAGTTTGCTTTAAAGGCAAATAGAATCTTTCTTGATTATGCAGCTCTTCGTGGCTGAGTGGTCGAAGTAAGTCCTGTTTGGGGTTAATTGACTTGTGACTTGTTGAAATTTGTAATTCGTGCACAGATCAATCCTCACATTACAGAGAAACAAAATACAACAATCAAAATATATAAAAGATGTTCGTAGATATTATATTATCTAGAACTCGCAAAAAGAAAAACTTCAAATTCTAGAAGCCATCACGATACAAATTAAACAACCCACATTAAATAAAACATTTTTATTTACAAGAGATTACATATTGAAATGTGTATGAATACGCATCCAAAAATATTAAATAAAATAAATAAAAACAAAACATGGCAACGTGTGTAAATTGCGAATTGCCTACTATTTTCCTACCCATAATTCCTTTTCAAAATGGTTTCCCCACTTCTGAAGTACATAGAAAGCAAAAAGCAATGATAGAAGTTCTGATTATGGAAGGAGAATGTCCGGCAAACATTAACTGAGGTTAGTGATAGTTTATGGGAAGATGCATTTGATGCAAACAATCCAAGGGGCGTCTCGAAAGAAAAGAAAAGTCGCAAAATGATTCTAAATCAGTACGTTGGTAACGGAAAGAAGCCTTGTGAATAGGAGGTTCTTTTCTAATAGACGACTCTAGAGAAATATCAAGAGATAATACAGCGTGGTCTGCATTACCAAGAGGACAGAGTTGTGATGCTCGACAAGAGCTAGGACATAAATTCTGTAGAAATTGTCTGAATATACTGTATGTCCGAGAGCTTTCGGCTATATGTTTAGCTATTATCAAGGATGATTTGAATATATGGATTGTTTTATTTATATATCCAGAGTTATGGGAATGTTTTATTTTCGAAACACGATCAGTACATTGTGGCCGTGTTCATAGTTGATATTGTTAAGTGTTGGCCTTATATATATATATATATATATATATATATATATATATATATATATATAGATAGATAGATAGATAGATAGATAGATAATATTAGTGGTAAATATTTGTAAGTCTGATGAATTGGATCGTATTTACGATTCTAATGGAATAAATTATGACCATGGAATATTAGTGTTTAAGCCTTTTTATTATATTTTATTATATATATATATATATATATATATATATATATATATATTTATATATTGAGGGAACGTGAAACTTGTGTAACGACTGGAGTTATACTTTCTCAAGTGTTGTTTTAACTGTCCATTGAAACAAATATTTAACATCTTTTATTTATTTACACTATTTATATTCGGACTAGTGTCTTCATTTTTTGTTGTTGTTATCACAACGTTTCGGCGTTGTGCCCTCCCCCTTCCTCTGGGTGACCTACAGGAAAATCTCAACTGGACCCTTTATTAAATCTACAGGGGTAGACTGTTCTCGTTCCACTGCTCATATCGAGAGATATCTTGTCTAATTCTTATTTTTATTTAGTACTGTTCAGTTATTGCTCGCCCGTCGCCACTGAGTACAAATAGACACTGCACGACCCAGGGATTGAACACGCAATCAGTATCTCACCAAATTCACAAACCAACGTTTTTAATCCACTAGGACAATTTGCTGTAATGAACCTGGATCTATAAACCTAACCTACCTGCTGATTAGAGTTGCAACTGCTGCTGTCTTTTAACCCCTTCCCAGCAAATATTTTTTTAATTTGTTTTTAATATCGTAACTCAGAAAGTAAGGCACCTTGAATTACCTGAGCAGGCCAGACGTATGAATTGACAACTGGACTCGTTTCAATTTCAGAAGGGCATAAAAACTATCAAGATCACTTTATAGACACGCCAGTAGCAGGTTTTTAAACGCTATTTTTGGACGTGTATATTCGTCCATGTCTGAAAAAGTACGTATATACACGTCTATGCCGGGGAATTGGTTAATATATTTTAATTTAAAATTTGTTATAATTTTTTTTTTTTTAATGAATTTAAATTTTTTTTTTTTTTCACAAAATATTTTCTTTTCCCCAATTTTGATGTTTTGTGCTATTTTAGATTTTTACGCTTAAAAATTAAAGTTTATTTTTTTTCCTTTTTTTTTTTAAATTAATTTTCAGACACAAAGCAAGTAACGTGCTTTTAAAAAGAAAATTCAGTATCTGATTTCCGATGTTTCAATTTTTTGTCCCTTTTCTGCTTCAGTTTTTTTTTTTTTCCTTTTCATTTATTTAAATCATTTTTAAAGTCTCTTGTTTTTCATCCAATTTTCAGTCTTTTCAAACAACACCTCCCCTGTTCCTGTCAAATCTTACGTTGTTTTCTCTGCCCCACTTCACGCTTTCTCACGCACATATTATAATGTGCTTTTGCATTTTTTGTTGCTTTTTTTTTATTTAGTCACCTTTTCCATTCTTGATACGCCGACTTCTTAAAAAGATTCGTAAAAAAAAGATTTCTAACCATTTTCTTTCAACCTGTCATAGCGATCTTTCTATGCACACATATACAGGCAACAGGTATCGCCTCAGAGTGTATCTTATACACGTAGAAACCGTTCTTACAGGTGAGTCGACGTAACACCTGCATGTGGTGGTAGTGATACTCACAGCGAGTGTAGCGTTCCAGGGACGACTCAACGGCGACATTCAAACACCGATGACACTTACAGCGTGCCTGGGGAATAAGGTAAAGAATACGGTCTCGTTGTCGATTCATATCTACAAACCACGGACACAAAGAGCGGCCGGAAACATGGCCACTCTTTTCTGTTTGCTCAGGACATCCGTGACCACTGGGTACCACTTCGGCAGGGTTAGTGCGGTTAGGGTTCTGGTTCGGGTCTGAGATCAATCGTACTGTTTTGGTCAGAGTTAATGCCAAGGAGAAGTAGCATTTGACGGTTACGAGGCGTCGTCAAAATTGAACGTATTTTGTCAGTTAGATCGAAAGGTTCTTGACAGATGGGATCTTCCGTGCTCTGTCCGAAAACATTATGAGATGTCGGGTTTATCTGTAATTAAAAAAAAAAAGAAGGGAAATTAAAGTGAAAATTAGTTTTTGTCGATTGAATGAAGAAATAGTACCACGTTTCCTTTTTTTTTTAATAAAGAAATAAATACGGTTTCCTTTTTGAAAACTCAACGTATACAACAAACACAAGACTCTTACGAAGGACAAAGCCCAAACGTCCAAATATATTTTTGATGTAATGGAATAACCTGCCACTGCCATGAGTGGCGGCACTACAGGTGGTAATCACCTATAAGTATCCGTTAGCACAGCGGACAGCAGAGTCGCGCTGGGATCTTTCCCAGCTGCGCTAGTCGAACTGTCTGTCTTCGGGCAGAGAGGAACCCGAACGAGGCTATGCCTAAAGGCAGAGTTTCGTCCGGGGAGATAGACAGACCCAATCCCATTTATGCGGGGTCTACGGGGATATTTTGGCCGAGCCTACAGGCTCAGGAACCCCAAAATTCGGCCTTGTGCCAAATGTGACTGCGTGGGGCAGTTACTAAATAACGTCGCGCTGGGATCTTTCCCAGCTGCGCTAGTCGAACTCTCTGTCTTCGGGCAGAGAGGAACCCGGACGAGGCTATGCCGAAGGGCAGAGTTTCGTCCGGGGAGGTAGACAGACCCGATTCCGTTTATGCGGGGTCTACAGGGATTTTTTAGTCGAGCCTCCGGGATCGGGAACCCCATTTTAAATTCGGCCTTGTGCCACATGTGACTGCGTGGGACAGTTACTAAATAGCGTCGAGCTGGGATCTGCGAGACTAGCGGCCTTCCAATAGCAGCACACACACAACTATCCTGACTTGCGACGACCGTGCACATAACTATTACTTCCTTGCTTGTTGTACTGGTTTCTACAATAAACCTGTGACGCCGTTGAGTCGTCTCTGGAAAGCTACACTCGCTGTGAGTATCACTACCATCACATGCAGGTGTTACTTCGACTCTTCTGCAAGAACGGTTTATACGTGTATAAGATACACTCTGAGGCGATAACCGTTGCCTGTATATGTGTGCATAGAAAAATCGCTGTTACCACCGTGTTTGTCCATTCCATATTTCTATTAGCACGGAATATAACAATTTTGCAAAGGAACACATAGAAAATCACAGTTTCACGTATTTTAATGATCACATATACAGACAATAAAATATATAGAAGGGTGACAGGACGAATAAGCGTCTCCTTGTCCTTGTTGGACGAATTGTTTTCCACTCTGCAATCCATTTTTTGACAGACGAGACGTCGCCAGTTGCTCTATGGCTATTTTCATCGAAAGTATTCAAACGAATTCCATTCCTCAGTTCAACAGCCCTAACCTTCACGGTTAAGACCAGCCATAGCACGCATATTGTAGCGAAACACATCTCATTCCCTTTGTATCCCTCTAGTGAGATATAAGTTCCTCTCAAGCAGCTTCTTCATGCCTTTTGGAAACGACTCCCAAGAGGATGCTTTCCCAATCACTACAATCATAACCTGTTCAAGTCTAGGGTTAACCGTTATCTTCCCCATATATCCGCATAAGCTGTGCCTCTTACTCTGTAACCCTCTACCTCGAGTGGCCTTCGGGATTTGTACAGGGTGAACATTATTGCAAAAAACAAAGAACAAAAAACTCCCCATAAAAAAAAAAAAACAAGATGGCTGGTTATATTCTGATAATGTCTAATGAGAAAATAGTTCGTGATCTCTTTAGATGAATCCCAAAATAGGCTGAGAAAGAGGTGGGTTAAAAAGAAAATCACCTGGCACAAGACAATGAAACAAAACACAAGCCAAAACACAAGACAACATTCATTGGAGGGAGTTGTGTGTCTCAGTGCGGCGATCTTGCACTTTCTCACGTTAAATTAGTTTTTGATTTTATTCAAACTCTAAGAATTGTACATTTTATGAGCATCATTTTTTAAGTATATTAAACAATTATCTTTTATTTTAATTAATTAATAATTTAAAGTTTTATAGTTTTAATATTTAGTTGAAGTTATTTAAAAAAAAATTATTCAATAACGTTTTTATTTTTTTAATACGTATTTCAATGCTTTAAATTTTCAAAATTCACGTTATATAATTCATGTTTTGCTTTCATTATAGCTGGAAGACCCTGTGTACATTTGAAAATTGTAAATCATCAAAATAACTCCATATATTTCATCATCATCGTCATCATCATCATTCCCTTGACATTTGTAATCGTAAGGGTATCCGAATGCAGAAGCCACTCTTTTCCACAACAGTCTATCAACGGCAACCATCAGCAATTCTGGTACACTCATACCTATCCATTGTTTGACATTGTCCAACCGGTTGTTGTCTTCTCCTACGTCCATCTTCAACGATGTCTTGTCTGATGGTCTAGCACACACTGTCGTACCTTGTAATATGTCCAAACCACGCCATTTTTCTCCGTTTGACAGTGGCGAGAAGAGGTTCCTTGTGTCCTGTATAACTTTCTACACATTTCCGCACAAAGTCGTTGCTTTTTTTATTCCCAACAGAAAATGCCAAGGAGTTTTCTCATGTATTTGTTGATTTAAATAACTGTTGTACCATATTATTTCATATATTTAAGCAATTTAAATATAAATTTACAGGAATTACATAAGCTAACGCAGGATAACCTTTCAATAATAAGACAGCATCGTATAAATTACTGAAAAATAATCAAAATTGCGAAAAAGGTCGTGGTCTGAGTTTTGTCGAGTTTTGTTCGAGTTTTGTTCTTGGTCGTGCAAGCGATGTAGACGTCAGCGAGACATTCGAAATGAATTCAACGTAAGAAGTATATGAATGTTTATAAATTTATGAATAAAACATTGTTTTCATATTTTTTTTCTTTCTAAATTGATAAATGATAAATATTGCATTGCATTAGTTTTAATTGTATTAGTTTTTAGTAGTTTGTAAATATAAAATTATTCTTGTAATAAACAATCTAATAAATAGTGTTTAATTTAATATGTTTTGTTGTAAATTCTCAAGAACAAAAAAAAATGTATAAATTCACTTTCATCATGTGTTTAAGTTTTATTCCAAATCTAATCATCGCTTTTTCATTGCCGAAGAGTGAAAATAGTTAAAAAAGCGGTGTCATGGGAAAAACCGTCCTTGTAACACTGCGTCATATTGCAAGCACATTTGTCCACCATGTTTGCTGAGGTTTGTTTGTTATGGTGCATTATAAGGGGATCCATCATGTTAGAATGTTTCACTTTCTGCCATTTTTGGTAATAGGAGAAGATTAATATATTTTTTCGTTGTTCCGGTCGCCATCGATTTTTATCAACATTATTGTATCATTTGTTTTGAGGTCGCCCATAATCATCAAATCCCACTATCGAATTTTACTGTGTTGGTTGTATATTTTATAAAAATGTTATTTTCATGATTTGTAAAAAAAAAATGTCAAAGGTCTATGCGTAATCGCCTACGTTGATTTTTTTAATACACGTTTTGAGAAAAATTTATTCTTCAGATGGGCCATTTGTCAAATTTTGTGCATTTTTATGGTCTTTTAGCTCAAATAGTGAACCGCCAAAATTGTTTGAAGTGTTTCGGATTTTTTTTTTTTTTAATACTTGGAGAGGGGTTCTTTTATATATATATTGACCAATGAGAAATAAACTTGCTGGCCAATGTCAAATTTTGGCTGGAGCCGATATCACGGTCACTTCTTCAATAAAAATGGACTGCTATGAGCGATCTACAGAGAGGATCAGAGAACAGTCAGAGGGCATAGACAGATCAGAGAACAGGGGCTGATCCGCGAGAAGAACAACAAATAGGAGAAGGATGTACCGTTGACGAAAACAGACTGAACTTAGCACCCCGCACTTCAAAGGAATGTCCAGACGGGGGTCATAAATCTGACCAGGCCGATACAAGGCCGATTCTTATTACTGAAGATTTCATACCCAAGAACAAACAAGTGAACTTTATAATACAAATGATACAAATCTCTCCGAGCTGAGATGTCCTGTTTTTTCATACTGTTATGAACAGAGGTGGGTTTTATTTGAAAAATTTCTGCCTTGTGCCACATTGATAAATCCTTTCTCCAAGTTTTTCCTAATTTTCTCTATTTTTGAAGGGAATAATTTTTTTACATTTAGGCTTGTCCGCCACTTCGCAAAAAATAAGCATAGCATGAAGAAAAAAAGCTCCTAACTTAATAAAACAAATTTTAACGTCTAAATGTTTATGTTAGTTACTAAGATGAAAGACTAAAGTATTTTCTGAATATTTTTTCAGATTTTTTAATCCTTCCTATAATTTTAAAAATTTTATTTAAAAATTTTGTTATTTCTTGATTCAAAAAAATTTTGTAAATTCGGCCTTATCGGCCTTTTTGTCTGACTTTGTAAACAAAATCAAAATTAGTTAGTTTAAAAATCCTGTAAAATTCAGTTACACCGTTTTCTTTTGTTATTTTAGGAAAATTAGACAATTTAAAAAGTATACTTAATGTAATTTGAAAGAAACATTACTTACTTTTTTTATCAGAAAACTTTTTAAGAGAGACATTTCCAACCGTGGTGCTTGCTTTTGCGTGTGTTTGAGAGGTGTTAACTGATGTACGTTAATATATCGACAACTTACGTCAGGGGAATTTATCGAACGGTAGGGCAGAAGTGATATATTTCGTTCTAGTTTTAAGTGAACCTGGTATAAAATACACTTCCAAATTTTTTTTTTTTACCTTACGTTTGCGGTATAAGGGAGAGGCATATTAACCATTTTTATTTTTGGAAAATCAGAAAGCCTACATCATAATCAAATTATATATCAGACATTAAAATTGAGTTTGAAAGGAAACAACTTTCCTAGAGGATCAAAAGCAACAAAGTTCATTGGTAATTTCAATTATATGGCCGCGGAGGTGGGTGGTAAAAAAATTGACACCCGGACTTGGAAATCTTTAGTAAAAGGCGAAAGTTTTATCTGCAATTCCTAACCACCAGAAACCAGGAGTGTCATTTTTTTTATCAAAAAATAGCAGCGATAAGGAAAAATTAAGCCAAATTGAATTTGATATATTTGGGTCAAAGGCCAGCGAGCTAACAATATAAACGTTTTGTAAAAACCCACCACACTCAGATAAGAACAAAGAGCGAAAAAAAAAAAAGAAAAGGGGGGGGGCAACACTGGGTGTTGTGCTTTGTTTTTTTAAGACCTGGGGTGATGACAGCAACACTTAGCAAATAACATTCTTTTTTTTCGCCGCATGTCTTTCATATGACAAAAATAAAACAAGCGTTTTAAACAGCTGTATCAGTTATGATAAAAATATTTTAGGAAGGCCTCTGATCGGGACGTTTTGAGCAGCGTGGAACCACCTCTTAATTGGTGTTGTTTCCAGGTCCACTTTGACTCGGGGTGGTTGCACCTGTTAGGGTCCCAGCTATGGGCCAATAATTAACCCACAAACTGGGGTCAAAACACTATGAAAGTATAAAAACAGATTTGTATAGTAAAAATACAAGCAATAAATTTTTGAAAGAAAAAATTAACACATATTCTACTCATACAGACCAATCCTAAAAATCTTGTCTGCATTAAATAATCCATTGAGGTTGGTACGCCGTAAAACAAAATAATTCAAACCTGATCTACAAACTGATTTCTTAAAAAGAATACATATTCTATTCATACGGATCTATCCTAAAAATCTTGTCTGCATCAAATAATCCATTAAGGTTGGTACGCCGTAAAACAAAATAATTCAAACCTGATCTACAAACTGATTTCTTAAAAAGAATACATATTCTATTCATACGGACCAATCCTAAAAATCTTGTCTGCATCAAATAATCCATTGAGGTTGGTACGCCGTAAAACAAAATAATTCAAACCTGATCTACAAACTGATTTCTTACAAAGAATACATATTCTATTCATACGGATCTATCCTAAAAATCTTGTCTGCATCAAATAATCCATTAAGGTTGATATGCCGTAAAAGAAAATATATCAATCCAAACCAAACCCTCTTTACAAAAATACGTCAATGAAGCCTGATCTCGTATCAACTGATTTTTTTACAAAGAATACATATTCTATTCAGTCGAACCTATTCTAAAAGTTTTGTCGGCATTAAATAACACGTTGGGGTATTCATATGCCGTAAAATCAAATCAAATCAAGAAGTCACTTTCCTGATAAATCGATAATGAGATCCAAACCCGAATCTAACGGTTTGAAAGTGAACGTTCTAACCATTCGGCCCATTCATCTTTTGGCAAATTTTGAATGTCTGTCGGAATTTTTCACAATCAAAACGCCGTTAAAAACAGCCTGCTTCATCTGGGAGACATGAACATCATGCCTTAATATTACAAGTTCCTTAGCGATTTCATAATGTCTTGTTCTTTGTGATATTTAGAGAATTTCATCCTCTTCTCAAAACTGGCTCATCTCAGTCTGAAATATAACTACACTAAAAAGACAAGTTGAAAGCGCCCCTTGATCATTTGACATGAAAAAAATTGTATATCTTCATCGAAGATGATGATAATCATAAAGGAGCATCAGTTGGCTGATGGCTTTTGCATCTCTTGTTATTAGTGTCACGATGCAGTTATTCCAGTATTTCCCCACGTCTTGAATTACATTTCCGATTGACCACAAATTCTTCTTCTATGTGCCATGTCCCTTCAGAACGTAGACGATTATGGCTCTCTATTTCCTGTTTGTTGTAGTTTGTCAGATTATCAACCCCTGATAATAATCACAAGCGGCGAGATATTGAATAGCCGCATCCTGACGATAATCACAGGCGGTGAAATATTGAATGACCGCCCCCTGACAATAATTACAGGCGCTGTGAGATTTGAAAGAAGTTCGCTCCTTCCTTGATGATATCGGTGGCGACAAGGTGCCATCGTCACGCTCCTGTCGGCAGGTAAGTGACACATATTGAAGGTTGCATTGAACTCTTCACATTTTATTACAGTTCTCATTTTTCCTTTTTGTAATACAGAGCAACCTCGGTTCTCGAACGTCTCACATGTCGAACAAATCGGTTTTCGAACAGAATATTCGAGATGAAATTCCTCGGTTATCGAACGAAATTTCGGTTCCCGAACAACATTGCCTGCCCGAGTTAACCCTAACGGAATTATTTCTGAGTCAACCGCCATGTTGTATACATTCGTGTGTTGTGCTCTGCTTTTCTTTCAATTTTATTGTACTGTGCCTTTTTTCTTCTTTTTATTAGCAATTAGTCATGGCTCCAAAGAAAGCTGGCGGTGATACTGGTAACGGAAAAAAGAAAAGTTGAGAGAAATTGTTGATATTGTCTCTTCCTACTCAAGTCTCAAATGGCAAAATCAACGATCTATACTATTCTTATAAATAAAGAGATGATTATGTCTTTCCTCCCCTTTTCCGAACAATAACATCTCTTTCCTTCTCCTTCCACTTACGCCATGAACTCTCCTATTTACAGGTATGATAAAATTAAAATGTTCGTCTATATTTTATCTGTTTAGGATTGGGTTTATTTATTTTTTCGTAGATTTAATGATTTTCATTAGTTTTGAGTATAAACTTGTGCACAAAGTACAGTTGTTAAAGTCTAAATAAGCAATCATATTGGGACCAGGAACGGATTAATCCATTTTGCATTGATTCCTATTGGATTCCGTTTACGAACATTTCGGATTACGAACGGGATTCAGGAACGAATTAAATTCGTGAACCGAGGTTCCATTGTATATTTATTAATAATTATTTGTTTAAATTCCATGTCTTGTGTTTCTTAATTTTGCTCGAATTCACATGAGTTCGCCAGTTTTGTTTGCGGGAAAAATGTACCAGATGTATTAAAAATTTACTAAAAGACGTCCACCCTTCACATCAAAAATGTTGATTCCCGTAACAACCTCATAATAATTTTTGTCTTTGGTTATCTCTCCCAAACCCTGTTCGGCCATCCATTTACTGGTTAGGTTATGCGTTGTTTTCCTCTGTCTTTTCTCAATATGTGCCCCAGAAATTTCAACTGACTCTTCCTGATGTTAGGTATAAGTTTCCTTTTTGCTTCCATTTTCTATAAAATTTCGTCGTTGCTTCCACGTTCGGTCCATAGTATTCTCAGCATCCTTCTGTAGAACTGCATTTCTTTTGCTTCAAGTCTCTTCTTAATAATCTGCTTAGCTTTTCGAATACATCTTTGGTCATCCCAATACGTGTTCGAATCTCAGTGTCGCACTTCCTGTCCTCTATTAAAACACTTTCCAGATATTTAAATTTCTGTACGTGTTTCATTTCAGTAACCCCGATTTGTAATTTGTATTTTTGGATCATCCTTTTGCTGATATCTATACATTCTGTCTTCATATAGTTTGCACTTAGTCCTTTCTTCTCGCTTTCCTTTGTTACCTTCTGTAGAACCTTTTGTAGTGTCTTTTCCCGTGTCTGCTATAAACACCGTGTCTTCTGTATTAGAGTTACACAATCTAATTAAAAGCAACAGAAATGGACATAATTATAAAGCAACAAAAAGGAGAAAAGCAACAACTATGATAGTTGGCAATACGAAATTAGTAGCAAAAAGAGAAGAACAAATAATATTGTTTTTGTGACGTACGGTGGCCGTTAATAATTAAGTATAACTCAAGACTTCCATGTTTCGATAAAACAGTTTTTAATTACAACCGCATATAAATACTTAACAAGAACAAAGAAGTAAAAGTCAACGAAAGATAATTAACCATTTCAGTGAATACCTTGTTAGTAGCTCGGATCGGCTTAACGTCCGGTGAATCCTAAATAAAAACTCAAATTATCGATGCACAATAATTCACACTAATTCGACTGGATAGTTCCACTCAATAATCACTGCAGTCAGTAGCCTGACACCGCTATTCATACACCTGGTGGAAACATGCATTCATAAGGCTAGAGGGTCACGCTCGAACCTCGGTGTCGGTAGTTATTCATTTTCTTTCTATATGACACGTGTGGAATGAGTTAACCAGTTATCGCTCTTCACTGTTTCATAATAATCTGTTTAGCTTTTGGAATGCTTCTTTGGTCATCCCAATACACCTTCGAATCTCAGTGTCACACTTTCCGTCCTCTCTTAAAACACTTCCCAGTTATTTATATTTCTGAACTTCTTTGATTTTTGTATCTCCACTTTGTAATTAGCATGTTGAACTAACAAGGATGCATTTTGTCTTCTTGTAGTTAATGTTTAGTCCTTTCTTCTCGCATTCCTTCCCTGCCTTCTGTAGGAGTTCTTGTAAGTTCCTTTCTGTGTCCACTATCAACTACTGACTACGGATACTGGCTCTCGAAAGTGCATTATCGAATATCTATGGCTTCTTGGAAAATTGTATTTTTGTCTTGGTAGCTCATCCTTTCTACTCGCCACTATAATTGCGATCGTCATTAGAGTCGTAACGACAGCAGCGGTGTTTCCTGGGCAAGACAGATTGACGGATCCCAATTCTCTCTAGGCTGGTTCTGAATTTAGAGTTTTTCCTTCCAATAGATCGGTTGCCACCCAAGGCTATAGGATTCTGTCTCTCCTGCTATTTACCTGTAGCTGGTGGTGTGTGGGAGAGAAAAGACGGTTTCATACTTTTCCCAAGGGTATTAGTACGTAACTGAAGGTAATGAACTCGACTGGAATTCGAACTTCTCAATCCGAGCTGCTATTATTACACTATAATAATAATTTTAATAATAGAGTTGAGTCTTAGACAGCCTTTAGATATGACTGACCGTATTTTCCGACTTACAAGACGCTGCATCTTGGAAGACGAACTCTAATATTGGAAAGAAATTTCTAAGAAAAAAAAAGTCATTCTCATGCAACAACACATTCACCATGTGTCCCTTACATTCTGATGTCATGTATTTTTTAAATTAATCACTCGTCCGATTTTGTTTGCATGACAATAAGATACTAGTCAAGAGCAGAAAAGGTCGCGCCTCTACAAGTAAACAGAACATGTTTAAGCTTGTGACTCGGCTCTAGTCCTGAGGTTACATCATATAAAAAGGCTAAATAAGTTACCTAACATTACAATGCAATGACTCAACATAAACAAATCCACGTCCCTCTCAGTCATGCCAATTAGGTAACCGTCCAAGCTTACTTGAGCCTGGGCGTTGTCTTACATTCGTCTTGGAACATACACACGTATTTTTCAGAGTATTTTTTATGAAAAAAAAAGCGCGTCTTATAAGCCGGAAAATACGGTATATAATATAATCTTGGAAATAAATCAGAAAAGTAAGTAAAAATCAAAATATTAGACCGAAGCATAAATAATTTCCGTCTTTTGATTATCAAATTTATTGCTCAAAATCTACAGAACAATTACTTTTTATGCTTTATGTATTCCCCATTCAAAGCAAAGACTTGTCGCTACTTACCCAGCAGCTGTTCGATACCTTTAGAGTAAAATTCTTCATATTTTGATGGATAACATTTCGACGAACTCTTGAATCTGTTTTTATAAGAGACAGTTTTCCCATCAAAGCATTTTACAGCAATCAAAAATGGTAATAACTTGTTGATCCAAGACAAAGTGGATATAACAAGTAGCCTGAAACAGACCAACCGAGTTCCATTTTTTTTTCTGTATTATCCGTTTTCTGGTAAGTTCACCGCGGTCAATTCACCGCGGGATAGTCCACCACCATCAGATCATCGCGTGGAAGGTTCACCTCGGGGAAAGTTCATCGTAAGACAGTCTTCCCCGTATAAATTAATTCGACTTTAAATTAATAATTTAAGAATTAATATGCATGGATTGGTAGTGTTGAGGGTAAAATAGTTTTCTACGAACATAATAATACCGGTGACGCGGGAAAATTCGAAGTTGAAAACAATTGTGAAAGCATTCCTACAACAAAGATCTCTAGATAGACGCCTGAAAAAATCAGTAGTGCACTACTAGGACTCTTTCAGTCTGCCTAGCATAGAAATAAATACAATAGGGAGCTGTTAATAAACAAAGAAAGACAAATAAGAGCAAGTCTTCAACCGCAGGAACAATCAAAACAGCGGCAGCAGCAGCAGTTGCAACTTAATCAGCAGTCAAGATTAGGTTTACAGTCCTCCAATAACCGCGAGGAAAGTTCACTGCCAGGAATAACCTAATGAGTAAAGGCATTGGCTCAATCGCTGGGTCACGCAATGTGTACCTGCACTCAATAGAAACGGGCGAGCAGTAACTAAACAACAACTAAATGAAAAAAAAAAGAGAACTAAACCCAGTTCTTCTCAAACTATATGATATGGCGGACCGGCATTTTTTCTCAATGTGCCACATATCTGTAAGGACACATGGCACAGTGGATAAAGGCGTTGGTTAGATCCAGTGACATAACCCAAAGAGTGTGAGTTCAATACCAGGCTAAGGAAGTGGAGAACATTCAGAGGGAAAATGAACAGGAAATAACTGATAACTGACATCCATTAAAACATGGCACGTGGAACTAAAACAGTCTACCCCAGTGATCGAAATAAAGGGTTCGGTTCGACATTCGAACCACCTGAAGAAGGCCGGAGCGTACAACGGCCGAAACGTTGTGATAACTATGGCGACAAAGATGAGGACAATAGTCCGAATAATGTAAATAATGTACATAATACCTCATCTCAGAAATATAGACAGATACTGAAGGGCCGAAATGTTGTAATAAATCTCACAAAGATGAAGACAATAGTCCGAATAATGTAAATAATGTACATAATACCTCATCTCAGAAATCTAGACAGATACTGAAGGACCGAAATGTTGTAATAAATATGACGACAAAGATGAGGACAATAGTCCGAATAATGTAAATAATGTACATAATACCTCATCTCAGAAATATAGACAGATACTGAAGGGCCGAAATGTTGTAATAAATATGACGACAAAGATGAGGACAATAGTCCGAATAATGTAAATAATGTACATAATACCTCATCTCAGAAATATAGACTAATATTAATTTATACCGGAAACGATAAAAAGTAATACAAAAATGAGCTTCAAATGATTCCTTATTATCGCCTGGAAACTGGGTGCGTATCAGTAACTGATGGTTTGTGTACAGACACCAGTCCAAAGACCACCGCTTTGAGTAGCACCGAACTAGATGATATCCGCAGACATGAGCAGCGGAAAGAGAACAGTCTATCCCAGTATATTAAATAAATAAGTCAATTTGGAGTTACCTGAAGAGAACCGCAGGGTACAATGGCCGAAACGTTGTGATAAAAATAACAAAAATGGGGATAACAGTCCGAATTTAAATAGTGTAAATAAAGAAATAATGCTAGCCGAGCGCAACAAGAACATTGAAAAGACTTTAAAACGCATAACGTCAGTTATTATTTACTTTCACTCTACTTCAAAAATGTTTTACATCGGTTGTTCAAGAAGATTAGAATCTATTAAAAATGGTTGATTTTTTTAAATCTTTTTACGGTGAACGTTCCTCAATGTGAACTTCGAGATTAAATTTACCCTTTGAAATTGATTCGTTCGATATATATATATATATATATGTCTTAAAATAGTTGTCGGACTTTGTCCATTTCATAATGTGTGACGTCATTTGTTTACATTTGGATACGCGTTGAGCAGATATGAATGTACGTGAGAGATTCATGGAAGATTGTAGTTTAAAAGCAGTAAAATCGACTTTGCTAACCGAACGATCCTCTGTGTCTCAATCGGTTAAGGCAAGTCAGGCTAAATGACGTTTCCGTATAGGATACAGGTTCGATTGCTGTCGGAGGACGAATATTTCCTATGAAAAGTTCTCGGACATTCAGGCCGGTAAATGTTATTAATATTGTTTATTATAAACAGACAATTTACTTAAATATTTGTATCTATAAAAAGAATGTATAAACATAAAAATATCTTCATATATATACTATATATGGCCCGGCTTTGCCCGTGATTGATTCAAAAATCGTACGACTCGACTTGACTTAAAATATTTTTGCCCTTCCTTGCCTTTAAAGGAGTGCCCTTTGCCGTGCTGATGTTGCTATATGCCTTACTTCTTGCCTATCTCACACTGCGAATTTTTTCTAAGCTCTATACTAAACATTAAATCTGTTGCGGAAAAAGAACTAAACAAATGAACACAAAACGATCAGCTTTAAAAAAAGGACACGTAACTGGAAAAACCGAATGAAAAAAAGAATGTTAACAACAAATACTTTTTCACACCCAACCCAGTTCTGCGGAATCAGAATCAACATTGAGTTTAAGCAAGCGAATGAGCCAATTGGAGTAAAGTGCCATGCAGATTTAAATTTTTCCTACTTGTGACGAATGCAGCTATCGATTTCCGTTTTTGGCAGCCAGCTATAGGCTCTCACTCTGGCCAGTAGAAAATGGCCGCAAACTACATGAAAACTGCCGTAGAAGCATGAAAAAAAATCAATTATTTCCACTATCGATGGGAGTTGGGAAATGCAAAGTCGGTCTTGGCCTTTCCGCTAACTTAGAGCATGTGCATGTAAAGTTTGGTGCAAATCCGTCGAAAATTGCAGCCGTACATTCGTTACACACACACACACACACATCCTGATATATATATATATATATATATATATATATATATATATATATATATATTATAAATTGTAAAGCAATCAGCCAAAGAATTAATCAGTAAAGTTAATGTAATTAATGGCGAAATCACTTCGCTAACAGATCAATAAAATATTAACTTACTAGCAACTCTCTGAATGACGCGATCCTTTTGTCTAAAATTATGAGATGGATTAGATGTTCTGTTACAAGTACTTTCGAAGAAATTCGCCTTCTTCATTTTTAAGGTATTATATATATATATATATATATATATATATATATATATAAGTTGATTGATTTGTTTGTTTAACGACATATCAACTCCTTATGGGTCATTTAATGCCAAAATTTAATTTGAGCGCTTTGAAGTAATTCCATAATTTTACTATAAATAAATATTTTTGGTAATTTTCTATAAAAATGTACTGTTGGTCATGTTTTTTATATCAAATGTATTGTTGGTGTTTTTACTATAAAATGTATTTTTTATACTTTCATAGTGTTTTGTTTTTGCTTGGGGATTCACTATTTATCCATAGCAAATGCTACCACTCCGGGTCAAGCTGGATCTGGGAACAACAGCAATTAAGAGGTGGTTCTACATTCATCAAAACCTTCAATTTCCCGATCAGAGGACTTGCTGCCGGATGTAGTCTATCTTCATATCCACTAAACGAACCATTAAAGAAAAAACAAAGATGGTGTGACCAACAGACAACTTGCCAGACAACCTATCCCTTAAACAAGAAAAAAATCCCGAAGAAGAAACGAAAGAAAAACCAAAAGAAAAATCCTACCTTCACGGTAAAGAGCTCAACGTACAGATTACCCAGACAAAACAAAAAACACTTCACAACGTCAACATTTAACAAAAGACAGCTCGAGTCGTTACTCGAGTTTGTTGCTATCGTGATCTTCATACGACTAGAACGCAACTGAAAGAAGGGTGGGGCGGATTTAGCATTATATACTCATAACGGAACACATTAGCTATAAATCAGAGTATAAAACCCGCCTTCACGGGGAAGAGAAAATAGGCAAAATAAAAAAAAAACACCTTGAGTGAGCTTAACCAGCCATGGCGACAGTACTATTAGTTGTCAGATGAAAAAAAGCAAGTCAGAGGAAGTCACTAGTCAGCTAACACAACAGGCATTTTATATTATGCCTACATCTACTAATTAATTCTGAATTATTTTTAGCGTTCTGCAATCGCTACTTGATCATAATATTGCAAATTTCTATTCAAAGCAAATCCTACATCTGTCCCTAGTAATTTTACACGTACTATTTTTTTTTAAAGAACCCTCCAAGTAATTTTGGGAGACTCACCTACTTCTCTTTTAATATTCCAGTAATACGCTGACAACACCGTCTCATTTTCATATTTAATATGTTTAAAAATGAGCTTATAGTTTTCAATATTCTATTTTCAATAGACCCTATATATATATTCTCCTCCTCAATATTATTTCTATTTTCTACCCCTGTTTTAGCCTAATAAACTATATTTTCAGCCAAGGAATTGCCTTTCAGAGGACATGCGCTTTTTATTCTACAATTAGACCTAAGTTTATTTTGTTCACTTTAACTACTATTGAGCGTTGGTTAGATCCAGTGACTACATTCTCTGTAGTGGTTATCAATTATCTTTTCCATATTTTCCTTGCAACAATAACTGAACTTAACATTATTTTTATTAAATAGTTAGCACATTTTTCCTAAAGTTGCGAAATGGTTTCTAATTAATTTTGAAAATATTCCTCCTATATTGTTTTTTTTTACGGGTTTAATATATTGCAGATTAAACCATACTGATATTCCTACTTTTTTTTATCCTTTTCTTGTTCTTTACTAAATTTGAGTTCGTTTTCTGTGTCGAATTCCAGTCGATTCCATTACATTCACTCGTGCTAATACCCCTGGGAAAGGTATGAATGCTCTTCTTCTCCCTCCAGCTATGGGTAAAATAGCATAACAGATTGGGTTTTGCTTGAATAGCATCTGGTCTAGGAGAAGGACAACTCTGAATTCAAAACCTGCGGAGGGACGTTTGGGGACTTTGTGGCACGTAGTGCACCAGGTCTCTGTGTTCGGTCCTTCAAAAAGTGTGGTTGGTTCTGCACAAAGCCTTCATCACTATAATCAAATCATATGCGCTGGTGTCGGACTGTCGGTTCCTAGGAACTGAGCTGCTTGACCCTCATACGTCGAATGCGACGGGAGAATCCAATATATATATATATATATATATATATATATATATATATATAATGAGAAGCCACGTATACTTCCTTAATATGTATATATAGAAAAAGTTACAAATTAAAAAATAATAATGTTTTTTATGAAAGTATTTATTTATTTATATATATATTTGATATTTCAGATTGACCTCAATCTTTCTTCAGAAATAACTGTTTGTTAAAAATAAATTAAAATTACTGTTTGTTTATATATATATATATATATATATATATATATATATATATATATATATATATGCTGTGTCGAATCACCCTCATTTCATTCATACAGCTTCTTACCCAGAGCTGTAACCTTGTGGAGCAGACACTCAAGAAGGTGCTTTCCCAATCACTACAATTTTCTTAGCCGCCATAAGTCTACCATTATTTATACTATATATCTTCGTGATATGCAACCCTTGCTTCCTTCCTTCCTAAACGCCCTTACAATATCCCCATTCGGTAGCCCTCTGCCTTACGGGACACTTGGGCCTTATACTATACAACACTGAGAATTGTCACTGGACGCACCAAATAAGTATACACAAACTTAACATATTGGACCAGCATTCGACTCGGAGTTATCTCCACTGACAAGGATAGATATCTGTTAATTTCTAAAAAAAATTGATGGGTTTTTATTTGTTAATCCCAAATATTTTACTACTTAAACGTTATTTTTAGTAGATACCCATATATGGGTAGATGTTCCATTTATTTACTAAACAGTATATTTATTCATTTTGTCAAGATATCTTATTAAAGAAAAAAAAATACGTGTTCTCCGACAAGACTCGAACCCGCGTCCTCTTGGCAGGAGAAACCGTCGTTAGATCCGATCTGTGCTTTAGAAAAATACACGTTTGTATATACTATATCATTCGACCTTTATATCATCTCTAGGATGAATTTTAACGCTTCCAAAATGTAGCTGGTCTCTATCGATCATCTGAGAGCGCACTCTCTGCCTTCAATCAGCATGACTGATGCTAACCTTCAGGAGAGTGACTCATTGCCCCTTCTCAGGCTAACATTTCCCGCTGAGATGCAGTAAATGTTACGGTTTTTTGGGTATATACCACGTATAACTAGTGAGCGAGTCAGAATGACTTATTTCCCTTTATAGTCGACCAATGGAAGGTTGACCAATTAGGTTATGAGCTCAGATCACGATTATATTTTGACGGGAATGAATCGAGATATGAATTATGGGAGACGAAGTTTTTGGGCTACCTCAGAATACAAAAACTCCATGATATCATCCTTTGCAAACTCGACCAGGAGGGGGATGATTTCATGGAAAGAAATGCAACCGTTTTCGCTGAGTTAATTCAATTCCTGGATGACCGAAGTTTTTCTTTAATAATGAGAGAGGCCAAGGACAATGGCCGAAGAGCTCTACAGATTTTGCGGGAACACTATTTGTCAAAAGGTAAGCCTAAAATTATTTCATTATATACGGAACTAACCGCATTGAAAAGACGAGAAAACGAATTTATAACAGATTACATTATTCGAGCGGAGAACGTTACGAATGCTTTAAAAATTGCAGGTGAAACTATCTCGGATGGGCTGCTAATAGCCATGGTCTTGAAGGGTTTGCCACCGTCATTCAAACCATTTACGACAGTTATAACCCAAAAAGAGAAACAACTAACTTTCACTGAGTTTAAAATGGCGTTACGTAGCTATGAAGAAACTGAAAAAATGTGTACCCCGCAAAATCGAGGCAATAACATCATGCAATTAAGAACGTCATTTAAAAAACTTATAAAACCAGTTCCTCAAAGCGATCAGACTAGGAACTATGAGAGTAAGAACAAGGGCTTTAGTGGCAATTATTACAGGAATTATAAAGGAGGATATACTAAGGATATCGTTTGTTTTCGTTGCGGTAAGGTCGGCCATACTCGTGCGAAATGTCAATTTTATACCCGGAATGACTATTGTAAAAATGTACAAGCTTCTTCGAAGGGACGTACATATGTCTTTTCGTTTGGATTGGGTGCTGTGGCCAGTAGTTGTGATTCTTACTTGATCGATACGGGAGCGACAAATCATGTAATTACAGATAAAACAAAATTTATTAGTTTTTACCCCAATTTTCAGCCTGACTCGCATTTTATCGAGTTAGCTGATGGGACCAGAGCTAATAATTTGGTTTTGAAGAGAGGCGATGCCTGTATTTATCTACGCAATACTAAGGGAGATGTTTGTGAATGTTTATTAAGAGGGGTTTTATATATTCCAAAATTTAAGCAAAATATTTTTTCAGTTCAGTCCGCAATTGAAACGGGCGTTAAAATTAATTTTCATCGCGACAATTCAAAGTTAATATATCCAGACGGAACTGAATTTAATATACAGCAAAATGGACGTTTGTATTATTTGAAAAGTATTAAGTCGGCGAGGACAGCCACGCATGACTTAAGAACTTGGCATAAAATATTGGGCCACTGTAATGATTCGGATGTTAAGAGATTACAAGAACACGTCACTGGAATGAAAATTACACTTCCAAAGGGCTTACAATATTGTGACACGTGTATTAAGGGGAAAATGACGAAATATAGAGAGAGGGGTCGGATCCCAAAAGCAACAGATATTTTGTTCAGAGTTTATTGCGATTTAGCGGGTCCAATTACCCCAAAGGGCATTGACACCTACTCATATGTATTAAACTTTGTTGACGAATATTCAGGACTTATTATGATATATTTCCTGAAAAATAAGTCTGACACACTGCGAGCTACAAAAATCTATTTATCAGATATCTCCCCGTATGGAAAGGTAAAAATAATTCGGACCGATAATGGTGGCGAATTTACTTCTGATGCTTACAAAAACCTCCTCATAAATGAAGGCATTAAACATGAGAAAACTTGTTCTTATTCGCCACATCAAAACGGAGTTGCTGAGCGCAGTTGGAGGACACTGTTTGAAATGGCTAGATGTTTGTTAATAGAATCTAACTTGCCCAAAAATCTATGGGTTTATGCATTAAACACGGCGGTATATATAAGAAACCGCTGCTATAATAGTAACAGTAAACAGATTATTTTAAATCGATTGCTAGGTCTAGATATGTTGGTACACTGTGTCATGCTAGACAATTTTTCTCTCCGGAATCTATCTTACATATTTATAAATCTACAATTCGTCCATGCTTTGAATATTGCTGCCACATATGGTCTGGTGATCCAGCTATACAGTTAGAGTTTTTTGACGAAATCCAAAGAAGAATCTGTAATGTTATTGGTCCTAATCTGGCATCCCGGTTCCATTGCCGTAATGTAGTTTCTATGTGTCCGTTCTATAAATATTTTCCTGGTAATTGTTCTGATGAACTTTCCTCTATGGTATCTAGACTCTATGAATTTAAGCGCAGTACTAGATTGGCAGGAAGGTCTCATTTTACAGCTGAACTGGCTAGAAGTAACCGTAAGTTCTATGTTAACATATTCTTTTATTGCACTTCTCGCTTGTGGAACTCCTTTCCGGATTCTTGCTTTCCAGTCAACTTTGATTTTCAAAAATTAAAAGTAATGTCAATCGTTATCTACTGTCTTCTTAATTCCTGTTCTTTTATTGTTCTCTCTCCGTAATAGTATTTTTTAAATACTATCTACCACTCAGTAACCCATTGCATCTTAGTGGCTTTATTGTCTTATTTGACGGGAAGTGATTTTCAAGAAATCTATCTAAATGGTTAGCACGCTAATTAAAGCAGAACCAATACCACTGTTGCGGGTTCGCTCCTCGCTGAGTGCAAAGCTAACATTCGTAGATGTCAATAAATGTTCTCCTGATTTATAAAATTTGTTTTCAGGTAACCGCGATTATGGCTTCTCAAACTATCGATCTCGATCTGGCCGGCTTTATATCATAGCAACGCGCTTCTAAGTGTGAGGTTCGACTAATTAAAGGAAGTCACGGGGGGTCTCCAAAGATTCATTGCTTGGGAGGCGGTTAACGTGATCATGACAAGCTTGACAAATGGCGAAAAAGATGAAAAGCAGAGACGCCGAGCACCGGTTGCACAGGTTTGCGCATGTCACAAAGACGTCAAATCGGCAGCCTGGTCGACTGTCACGTGAGCAATTAAAGCCTAACAAATGAGAAGTTTCAAACAATCATGAAAGCAAAGATCAGGTTAAAGCTTAATTAAGACAATTTTTTAGATGAAAAGACGACACCGGAGGATATAACGCTATGACGCAGTGTTGCTTACACTCTATGTGACTGATATCTCGCTCTCTCTCTCTCTCTCTCTCTATATATATATATATATATATATATATATATATATATATATATATATATATATATATATATTACAAGAGTTATAATTCATGAGTGCACGTACAAATTGACAGTTCTTTTTTTTTTTAAAAGGGTGACTTTCATCTACATTTATACACACAAGAACTCACACATACGTGCGTACACACACACATACCATATATATATATATATATATATATATATATATATATATATATATATATATATATATTTACAGCAAAAAAAAAATTACCTCAGTCTAGAGATAGTCTATTTCAAGCCGTTCTGTGCGCGGCTATCATCAGTCCCTAAGTGACTGTATCTCAGAGCATTGTTTTAAATTTATTTTCAATGTCAGTCCTCTGGTAGACGCATTGTTAATGAGAATGTGATTCTGTTGGCGATTGGGGTTGAAATTTATTTATGGCCAGAACCTTTGTTGTTTGTTGCTTAATATCACTTCCTACTATATCAGTTCCTACTATGTGGCGTTTCTTATACAGGCCCCGAATGTCTTTTTGTTGGGATTCACAGTAAATAGTTTTTGGACTAAAAGTGTCCAATATTATTTATAAGTCAACTAATTTACACTAAATGATATATGTATAAAATGAAAAATCGAAAAAATATGAGCAGTAAATTGCTGATATCTCCTGAAGAGTGGATGGACAGGTCTGTCTACGAAACTCTGGAGACGGAATGCATAAATCAGGTAGATGACGAACTTTTACTTATATTAATCATTTATATATATATATATATTAAGAAATGGACAAAGTCCGACAATTTATTTATTAAAGACATTTTTATGTTTAACGTTCTTTTTTATAGATACAAGTATTTAAGTAAATGCTCTGTTTATAATAAACAGTATTAAATAACATTTACCGACCTGAATGTCCGAGAAATTTTCATAGAAAATATTCGTCCTTTGACAGGATTCGAACCTGCATCCTATACGGAACCGTCATTTACGCTGACGTGCCTTACCGTCTCGGCCTCAAAGGAGCGTTCGGTAGGCAAGGTCGAATTTACTGCTCATAAACTTCAATCTTCTATGAATCTCGTACATTCATAACTGCTCTGGCGTATCAAATGTAAGCAAATGACGTCATATACTTAAATACTTGTATCTATAAAAAAGAACGTTAAACATAAAAATGTCTTTAATAAATAAATTGTCGGACTTTGTCCATTTCTTAATATATGACGTCATAGGAGGAAAAACTATACTTAGCTGACGCGTTTCGTCCTCTGGTGGACGTTATCAAAGCAATGTAGGATTTATTTTGCTGCACGTGTTTATATAAAACGCAAGGATGTCATTGGTTTATAAATTTGATAACATTCATGAAGGTCAATCAAAGCATGCGGAGGAGACAAAGCGTCATAATTCAAAATCTGTCACAAAGTAAATTGAGCGAGTAATATTCAATAATTTATTTTTTTAAATGAATATTGTTTGGATTGCGATTAGATTGTTATGGTGTGAGATGGACGCATGTGTACATATTCAAAGGCTGATGTGATAGATTTAAACTGTTTTCTTTTGATTTTTCAACATATTTGTTGTGTATGTTGGCTTGGGAAATATATATATATATATAGTGGACTCTCCCGCCGTATTCGACGTATGAGGGTCACGCAGCCCAGTTCCCAGGAATTGACAGTCCAGACACTAGCACGTATGATTTTGATTATATTGGTGAAGGCTTTCTGTAGAACCAACCACACTTTTTATGGAGGCACGGTGGTATAGTGTATAGCGGCTCAGATTGAGGAATTCCACTCAAATCCATTACATTCACTGACGTGCTAATACTCTTGGGAATGGCATGAATCCTCTTCTTCTCCCACCCCCAGCTATGGGTAAATAGCAGGGCAGACTCGGATGGCAACTGGTCTAGGAGAAGGACAACTCTAAATTCAAAACCTGTGGAGGGTTGTTTGGGGACCCTGTGGCACGTAGTGCACCAGGTCTCTGTATTCGGCCCTTCAAATACACACACACACACGCACACACACACACACAAATATATATATATATATATATATATATATATATATAAAAAAAATATCAAAGTCGACATTGAGGCCAGCACCCAGTGACGTCAACCGGTTTCATACTTCAACGAGATAAGAAAGATATTCTTTTCAGGGTGTTTTTTTTTCACGTTATATATAACTGAAGAGATTTGATAGTTTCGGACTATAGTTGTTTACCAGGATTAGGGTTGTAGAGGGTGTGTAGGAGGCTTTAAATTACGAACTCCCTATATCCGTCGTAAGGAAAGGTTACAGGCATGTCTGAAAATTCCGAAATTTAAAATATTTTTCATCATGCATCCATTTGAGTTCGAATTCCAGTCGAATCCATTACATTCACTCGCTAATACCTTAGTGAAAGGTATGATTCCTTTTCTTCTCCTTACGGCTGTGGGTAAATGGCAGGATAGACTGGGTTCTATAGCCTTGGATGGAAACTGGTCCAGGAAAAGGAGGGTCGTGGTAAAAGAAAACAGGAAGTGGTGTAAGTCTTGATATGAGTGGTGGTCAGAGGGGAAAGGAAGGGAGAAAGAGAAGGAAAGAGATGAACTATTTGATATACCCAGTTGAAACAGAGAGAGTAGATAGGCCAAATGAACCTTCAGAAATTAATGAAAAAAAAAACAAAAACAAATATCATTTAAAATAACTCAGAATGAAAGAGTATTAAATTAACAAATATATCAGACAAGAATATTAAAGGAAATATAAAAAATATTAATATAAAATGTGTGTGTGGGGTATAATAAATAGGATGAATACATCCAAATCAACATATATCAAACTAAATTTATATTAATTAATACCCATTCATATATATATATATATATATATATATATGTGTGTGTGTGTGTGTGTGTGTGTGTGTGTGTGTGTGTGTGTGTAGAGAGAGGGAGGGAGGGGAGGGAGGAGGGAGTTAGATTTGAGTTTTTACGATCTTTCTTGGTTAAAAATTAATATTTGAAAAGAATGAGATCTTTTCGAATTTTTTTTCTCATCCAAAAATGACATAGCAGTAAATTTAGTATTTATGTTAATTCCTCATTTCTTTGAGGATAAGATTCGCTGACCCTTCTAGCTTTGGCGAGAATCATTCTTCGAGAGAGCTTTGTCTCCGATGTAGTACGTTTTCGTTGGACTAATCATTAGGGAGTGCACTATTCCATTAGTCACTAATGGAATAGTGCACTCCCTGACGCCTGCGGTTCTGCACCTATGAGTTATGTTAAAATAGATTCCTATACTAAATTTTATTGTATAATAATGGGACTATATAGGACCTCTGCACTGGCACTCCCCACGCCCCGTCACCCACCCCCGACAAAATAACGGAAAAGTAAAACAAGTGTTACTCAGAAATAAACAAAATATTCTATTACATCTGAAGAACGTATTTATCCATTCTGAATGGGACTGGCACAAGGTCTTTTTTTAGTGTAGTAATCATTGCATATTTGTTAAATTCTGCTCAAGCTTGAGGTGTAAGCGAAAATTATCATGAAAAAAATGCACTTAAATAATAAATTTAAATAATTTATTATTATTATGGTAGATTACCGTAAATCCTCTGTGTATAAGACGCAGAATTCTTCATCCAAAATCGTGTCCCAAATTTTGCTGTGTCTTAAACTTTAGTTTAGAACCCATCTCATTTTTGCAGAACTCGAAACGGGCAAAATCGGGTCAAATTGGATTTGTTTTGTTATTGGAGAGTTAATATTTACCAAATGGCGGTTTGCAACAAAGGGAGATAAATCTTAACATAAAGTTTTTCCTCTCATTTTCATAAGTTTTGCTCATTTTTCTTTGCTTTAAAATCAGGTGTGTTTTATACATAAATATGAGCTTTTTTTCCTCCATGGAATTCCTCTGCTTTTTTAACTGCACCTTATACATTCCCCGGCAGGATTTGAACCCGCGTCCCCAAAAGGTAACCGTCATTAGAGCTGACGTGCATATTTTTCTAACAAGATTTCTCACATATTCCGGTCGGTAGATGTAAATAAATAAATATAGTGTTTAATAAATAAATCAAAACAGAGTATTTACGCAAATATGAGTATCAATTTAAAAATAAAGTTTAAACAAATAAATTAAAAATATACCGGATTTAATCCATTTATATATATATATATATATATATATATATATATATATATATAAAGGTAAAGGTAGAAATCCGTCGGTATATATTCGAAGTGGATCCTAGTAATATAAAATATTAAAACTGATCCACAAAAAGTGCTCAATGTATTTATTATTACAGAGCAAAAATTAATAAACAATAAAATCCAGAATCACCTCATATGTGTGTGTATATATATATATATATATATATATATATATATATATATATATCTCTATACACGCGGACACACACACACACACACACACACACACACACATATATATATATATATATATATATATATATATATATATATATAAACGCACACAAACAATAATGTAAGTCCAAATTTCCAGGAACCGGTTCTATAAAGGCTGGTAATCTTTAGGAACCTATTCTGCTTATTTTCTTTTCAATCTGAGAATGCCAACGAATCACCTTATTGTGTCAAAATGAATTAAACCATTTTGATAGTTCAATCGAAAACATTTATTTATTAAAACATTTGCAGATTGAAATTCTGTTCTTATCATATTTCTGTTTTCGAAAGTCTGAGGATTTTTGTCTCTAGCTGTGTTATGATTTCTTTGCCACATTCGAATCGAATCGCTGCAGCCCCAAATATCCAATGAAAGACTATCAAATTTATGACTAGATTTGCCACATCTTTAACTTCAAAACGGTTTCTTTTGTTAGAATAAATTATGTTCATCTCAGAAAACCAAGATTTCAGCCTCCGCAGAACTTACACTAATGGCACTAATTGTATTTTTAGCTATTATTTATCGGCTATTAATATATAAGATTATTTTCGGATAATACAACAACCGGTTCGCTAAGCTTTTATAATTTTAAGAATCGGTTCCCGAGAAACGGTGCGAAAATTAAGATGCCACCAATATATATATATATATATATATATATATGAATAAAAATGACAATAGGAAAACTGGTAATTGCTGACGCGTTTCGTCCAATGTGGACTTTATCAAAGCAAAATACGTCAGCAATTACCAGTTTTCCTATTGTCATTTTTATTCATAAATATTGTCTTCTCTACTGGTTAAATCAGAGAAATTTTCATATATATATATATAGTTTTTGTACAGTTTATTGATGAGGAAAAGATGCGTCAATTTTTCTGTTTCCGGTTGAGGTCGCGTTTTTTGTTTTTTTGGGGTTTTTTTTTTCTGTTAACTCACGAAACTTGCTTAAAGTAGATATACTTGCAAGGGTATCTTCTATTTGAAAGTCTAACAAAATTAACAATTTCTCAAGTATAACGATTGCTTCGGTGTTTGAAATTGAAATTTTTTTTATCATTATCTGTTTTTATAAATTCTCAAAATACTTGTCTTAGATTAAATATCGATTTAATTCGGATAATTGAGCCTTGTTCGGACGGTTTAACTTTTGCTCTTCATTTCACGTCCGATTAATCGAAGTCCGAAAAATCGAGGTAAAGATAATCGTAACAGTACAGTACTTCCGAGTATGCTATTTCGTTTCATAGACATAGAAATATGCAGTTTGCCGCCAAATTTAAAATTGGGTTAAGCAGGTTCTTTATTTTTAAGGTTATTAAATCCCGGGCAGTAATTATAGGAAAGTGGTTTGCCAATGGGAGTACCTACGCAATCATTTCAGTATTAGCCGGTAAGAATTACCATGGATTGGACATATCTAGGATTTATTAAACAATGCGACAAAACATTTATTCCCAGTAATGATTACATATATAATGATAAGCATTTATTAAACAAATGCGTCGAAACTGGCATTACATGTAATGATTACCTATGTTCATGACGAGGAATTATTAAACAGATGTCAAAACATTCATTCCTCTAATGATTACACATATAATGACGAGGTTTTATTAGAAAATGCATCAACATTTTTATTCCCTGCAATGATTAATAACTAGCATTTATTAAACAAAAACCTCAAAACTGTCATTCCCTGTAATGATTACATATATAATGCCTACGATTTATGAAAAATTTCGTCATAACTGCCTTTCCATGTAACAATTGCATATATATTCGCTAGGATTTATTAAACAAATGCGTACAAACGTTCATTACCACATCAGTCATGATTAAAAATATAATGGCTAGGATTTATTAAACAGATATGTCAAAATATTAATTTCTTGTAATGATTACATATATAATGACTAAGAATTATTAAGAAAATGCTTAAAAACTGTCATATGTAATAGCTAGCATTTATTAAACAAATGCATCAAAACATTCATTCCATGTAATGATTCCATATATAAGAGCAAGGATTTATTAAAGAAATGCGCCAAAACTGTCATTTCCTTTAATCATTACATATAAATTGGTTAACTAATAAATTTATTAACCACATGCAAAACATTCATACCCTGAATTTATACATATATAATGGCGAGGATTTATGAAATAAATGCTTTAAAAATGTAATTTTCTGTAATCATTACTTATATAATGGCTAGGATTTATTAAATAATTAAGTCAAAACATTCATTCCCTGTAATGAATACATATGTCTTGGCTACTATTTATTAAAGAAATGCGTCAAAACCTTGATTTCCTATAATGATTATGGTTATGACTTGCTAAACAAATGCATCAAAATGTTCATTCCTTCTAATGATTACATATATAATATTTGGGATTTATCACGAAATAAATTAACATTTTAATACTAAATGATTATATATATAATGGATAGAATTTATTAAATAAATACCTCAAAACGTTCAATGATTGAATATAATGAGTAGTACTTAATTAAACAAACATGAAAACATTTTAATTCCATTTAAAGACAGCTGACGAGTATTAAGCGCCACATAAATTTAAAACTTAGCAGTGGAAAATAAATATTAAATTGTCGGCTTCTCCTTCTCATTTTCTCCGCCATCATCCAAATGCTTTAGTCAATTTCCACATGCAGATGATGGCAGAAATGATTTAATGTTTAGCAGCCGAGTTTTGCAATATTCAACTTAGGATTGGTTTTTTAACAAGTTTCGACATTTCGTTTCGTTAATTGAAAATCAGGCACAAGAAATGATCTATGGTCAGGAATTAATGGTAGCATTATTGATTGAAAAACGTATTATATATCACGTGTGTTTATCAATGATTTTTTGTGATAGGAAATCACGGAAAATAACTTTACTATATAAAAATACATGGAAAACAAGAAAATAGGTTTTTATTTGGAATCATTGTGATATTGATAGAATTAGGCTTTTATGTATGTAAAGGAAAATCAGTTTTCAGATATAAATTATTTTTTGAACGAAATTTTTTTATAAACGAACTTGCTTTTTATATCTCCACTTAAAAATAAAAATTAATCGGCAATCTTCGATATTTTCTGCCAATAAATATCTATTAACCGATCCTCATAGATAGAGAAATTACTTCGATGTTTCCGATTATACGAGAAATAACGGATTTAATATACTTGTAAAAATATTCAAAGGAGTCTGAACAAACTTACTTCATCTTAACAATATTTTATAGCAGAGGTAAAGGCAATTTACAAATTTATCTATTTTTCCCCCATCATTGATAACATCAAAAAAGTAGTTTTTGATTGCATCAAAAAGAAAGCCAATGTTTTCAATACTTACGATGAACACAAGAAACATTTTAAGCAGCAGTGATAAACACATCTTCCGATAATTGTTCAATTTTATAACTTCCAACTCCTTTTTTTTTTTACATGCAAAGAAATGCTCGCTTCGGTGAAATATTTCCCCAGCAAATTTTCAAGGCCGTTTACAGGGCGGCGTACCTCGCCTCCTTTTAACTTTAGTCTGATGTCTGAACAAATTTGGTTTGTTTATCTCGTTCATAAAAATGTTAATAATGTTTATAATTTTATGTCGATGTCTCAGACATTGATATTGTACATGGTGTTGATATAATAATATCTGTCGTGATTTTTACTTTGACTTTTATTGCTGTTGGTGAAGTACACCAGACACGCGTTGTCTGGCAAGGAGCGGACGGGAGCTGAAGCCGTGTTGTCAGTGGGCTTTCATCGTCTAACTTTCTAATGATTTTACATGGCGCTGTCGAGAAAGAACCGACACGGACGGAGATGTGTTGGCGGTTTGAAGGGAGAAAAAGAAGGCCGACGAAGTGACAAAGAGAAAATAGAGAAAAGTGGACAGTCGAGAAAAGACGGCAATGAACAGCAATGGGGGGGGATCAAGAATGGATTTAAAGAATGAAGACAAATATGAAAGAAAGGGAGAAATACAGGAAGAAGAATTGGCAAAATGGTGGAATAACTACATAAGGCAATCTGTCGGGAACAATGAAAAAAGAAAGAACAAGAGAAACGTAAAAGAATTTGAAGGCGAATAAATAAAATAAATGGGGAAATAAGAAGTAAAAGAAAAAATGAAAGAAAAAAATAAGGAATGAAAGAAAGAAAGAATAAAAAAAAAAAATGAAAGAGTGAATGAATGAAAGAAAAAAGAATGAAAGAAAGAATGAATGAAAATGAAAAAGAATAAAAGAAGGAATAAAAGTAAGAAAAATATGAAAGAAAGAAAGAATGAAAGAAAGGATGAAAAAGAATGAAACAAAAAAAAATGAAACAAAGAAAGAAAGAGTGAAAGAAAGAATGAAAAAATAAAAAAGAATGAAAGAAAGAATAAAAGAAAAAATGAAAGAAAAATAATGAAAGAAAGAATGAAAAAAAGACAAAAAGAAAAACTAAAAGGTAAGTACGAGAAAATTACTATTGGTAAATGCAGAATAAAAAGATATTGACGTCGAATAAAATGATGGAAGGAAAGGAAAAACAGAAAGAAAAACAAAACAAAAAATGACGAAAAAAAGAAAGGAGACAATAGGTCGTAGAAAGAAAAAAAGAAAGAATGAATGAATGAATGAGTGAATGAATGAAAGAAAAGGAAATGAAAGGAAACCAAGAAAAATATGAGAAAAAAAAACTGAAGGATGTTGAATAAAAAGAAACTGACCCCGAATGCAAAGAAGGAAAAAGAGGAATTTAAAGATGGAAAGAAAAATTATGAAAAAATCTGAGGAATAAAAAAAGAAAAGGACCAGAATGTCGTAGAATGAAAGATTGAGGTGGGTGGGGGGGCTAGACACCCCTTAAGTAGATGAATTATTGTCAAAGTCTGTGAGTGTCTGTGGTGGCGATTTAAATCATTCCTGTGTCAGTTCTCTACTTGCTGAAGACAAATTAGCCGGACGACGCAACCACAAAACACAAGCCACAACCATAAAAAAATAAGAATGGCTGGAAATAGGACTTCATCGCCGGGAGATAAAAATAAGACTAAGGTCACTAGGCTATAAATAGTGGCTGAGATAGCTGTGCATTTCGTAACGATTGATTTTAAATACTAATTTGCAAGGCATTCTAGGTACTCCCTGGAAGACTGGCATTTTCTGTTGTTTGGCCTTGAGCCAAACTAAGCTTAATAGATTTGAAAACTATCAACAGTTAATCTCTCTTTGCAACCAATATTAGCCGGTTAGTCAAACTTGTAATTACTTCCTTTTTTTAAAAAAATATATAGGACCTTTATTGGAATGTTATGGACATTTATTCAAAATATTGATCTTTATTCAAAACATGGATATTTATTCAAAACTTGTAGACCTTCATTGAAAAATGAACATTTCTTCAAAACATACGGACATTTATTGGTTTACGGTCACAACATTTTGAAACACCGGTTCCCGTACGGTATTTCTGGTCTATTGTATTTTCGGTCTATTGTATTTTCGGTCTATTGTATTTTCGGTGTATTGTATTTTCGGTCAATTGTATTATCCTAACAATTATTGAACAGGCGGCAACGGTTATAACTCAAATGACTTTAAAGTCTATTTAGTAGAAAAAATAATTGTGAGTCAGGATGCGGTTATTTGTAACTATGGTATCCGGTTGTTTGTTACCTTTTAACTTATTTCGAATTAATCGATTAATCAGTGGACATTTATTCAAACGCCTTCGTCCTTTATTCAAATCACATCAGCCTTTATGGACTTTTATTTTAAATTTATTGACATTTATTCGGTAAACATGGAGTTTCGTGCCTGCAATAAGACATAGTGTCAAAGGGACGGTTTTTCCAATGACACCGCTTTTTTAAAAAATTTCTCGGCAATGCTTATTCTTTAAAAAAAAAAAAACTATGATTAGGATTGGAATAAAAAATAAAACCTAAACACATCATGAAAGTGAATTTATACATATTTTTGTTCTTGAGAATTTACAACAAAAATATTAAACACTATTAGATTAAACATTAAACATTTATTTATCAATATTAACCGTTTGAGCCCTGCGTTCCTGAACAATTTTAATATTTCCGCCTGAGATCCTGAGTCAAAATTCGCAAATAATTGGTATGTAATGTTTCACGGTAGATATAAAAATGGTTACAAGTGTTTACCCACCGTTCAACCGGTGGCTGGGCATTACGTCATCATGGCAAAAACCAGTACATATTTCAAATGTTATGAACCTTTATTCAAATCGTTATGACCTGTATTCGAAACATTAATCTTTATTCAAAACTTAGCGCCTCTTATTCACATCTTATGGACACTTATTCAAATTTTATGCCACTTTGTTCCACTCTTAATGGCATTTAATAAAAACCTATTGGGTTTTAACTATGTTGTATGTTCTTTTATTCAAAGTTCAATTACTTATATTCAAGTTATAAATTCATAATCTATATTATCAAAATTTATGGAAAATGAATAATAACTTTTCAAAAAGTGTTTTTTTAAGTGGTTTTAATCTACACTACTTATTTCGCAAAATAATTCAACTTTTACAAAAAGTTTTAATTTAATGGGAAAATGTTTATTATAAGGAGACAGTCTCTCTTTGTTGGCACGATGAAATGAAATTGTACGAAAGTTACAAAATGTGACAGACATCTGAAGAAGGATGGCATGCAGAGTGGCCGAAACGTTGCAATTAGGAAACCGTTCTGAGTCAATGTATAATAGCAAACGCATTAAAGTGTGCGCATGCGTTTACTCGCACGTGTAGGTAGAATTAATGATTAGAAGTAGTGTATATATGTATGTGCGTGCGTGTGCGTGCGTGTGCGTGATGACTCCAAGTTTTACATCACGAAAATAGTGCTGCGGATGTGTGATGTGTGTTGGACAGGAATAGAAGGTTTGAATTATCAGAAGGTTTGAATTATCAGAAGGCTTAAAATTGTGTGTGTTCAATAATCTTCCATCCACAACAATTAATACAAGAATGAGAATAAAGATTCATAAACATCTTGTTTCAAAACGTAACAGTTGAATTTATTAATATTTGATATATATGCATGAATACTGAGTGAAAAGGTTAGACAGAGTTGTGTCTCTTAGATTAGGTAATATTTGTACCTAAGTTCATAAAGTGAAAGTAATTATTAAACTGTAGTCTAGGAAGAATAAAGTTTCTTTAGCATGTTTGGAATTGTGTATTGTAAAGTTGGTAAAAGTTCAGAAGAGATTTCAGAGTTCGTACTTGCGTGAATGTTGGTAATGGTCTTTAACGTCTGACTACATTAGTTAAGACGGGAGTTCTTGAAGATTAAATCTTGGTAAATGAGACGCGAGAGAGATGAATGAAAAGAAACACGAGGAAGTTTACACGTGTTCTGTTTTTATAAGATAGTGTATCACGTGGGAGGCTCCGAGCATATTGAGCGGGAAAACCGATTTGTCGCGTGCAGGAGGTTTGATTGGTCGGAACTGACCAATCAAGCAAGCTAGATTGAAGGTGATTAACCAATGAATGCTTGCTATATATTTTGTAAGATGGTGATGGTGAAAATTACAACAGGAATAGTGCATTTCCTAGCAGGGGTTAACTGGCTTGTTGTGGAAGATTCCACAATAGTACATCGGGACTAGCTTCTTCACGCCGAGGCAGTTGAAAATGATTTTACCATAAAAGGGAATTGCAAACGATTTTACTATGAAAATACATTACATATAATATTACAATTAAAATGCATTACAAGTGATTTCAGTATAAAAATGAATTACCGAGGATTTCACTTTGAAAATGCAATTATTTATTTTACCATAAAAATGCAATGGAAATAATTTTACGATAAAAATGTATTGGAAATGATTTTATTATGAAAATGCATTGGAAATAATTTTACTATGAAATTGCATTGGAAATGATTTTACTATAAAAGTGCATTAGAAATGATTTTACTATAAAAATGCATTGGAAATTATTTTATTATGAAAATGCATTGAAAATTATTTTACTATGAAAATGCATTGCAAATGATTTTACTATAAAAATGCATTGGAAATAATTTTACAATGAAAATGCATTGGAAATGATTTTACTATGAAAATGCATTGTAAATAATTTTGCTATGAAAATACAATGGAAATGACTTTGTAATGAAGCGGCATTGTAACTATGAAAATACATGACAAACGATTTTACTATGAAGACTTGATGCAAATGATTTTACTCGGAAAAAGCATTGCAATTGATATTATGAAAAAAGAAACAAACCCACATAAAGTAGTGTTATTGTCCCTCATCTGGCATCTCGGCTTCAGTCATTTTCCCATTGCTGTAAGGTTGCCTCCCTTTGCCTTTTCTCTAAATCATTTCATGGTAATTATTGGGATGAGTTCTTCGCTATGCTGACTAGACTTTTTGAATTTAAGTTCAGGCTGGTGACGAGGTCTCACCAATTTACAGTTGAGTTGGCGAAATTTAATCTTAAGTTCTATGCTGTTTCTTTTCTTGCACTCCTCTTTTGTAAATCTCTCTTCCGCATGCTTTCCAGTCAACTTTAATCTTCAAAATTTAAATGCAATGTCAAACTCTATCTACTTCCCTCCTGATTACTTTTCTTTTGTTCTCGCTCCTTAGCACTTGTTCCTGTTTCTAAGTCTTCCACACCCAGTAACCCCTTGTGTCTCAGTGGCTTTACTGCCTTGCTTGGAATGAACTCGATTAAAAAAGAAAATTAAATTCCATTTGTTTCCATCTTCACTAACAAAGGGTCTACGGTTAAACTATCCAGATGTCAAAGTATGTCTTCTAGGGGTCAAGCTTGATTTGTTCATATCCGAAACTGGACTTAGCCAGTCTGTTCCAGTTCAAGATTCCACGATGCCAGGCTACTCACAAAAGATCACCCTCTAAATAGACAGGACCATGGGCATAGCCTCTATGCCACAGATAGAGACACCCAAAATGAGGACCTTGACTCCCCATTCATGTGCTTTAGGATAGCCCTCGCTTACAGCATGTCCTTCGTCTTCCCCATTTATTGACCAAGATGATGTTATTGCAGTGGTTGACAAAATAGCGTAGAAGATTGATGACATCTCCGTTCATACCTCATATTTGTGGCGGTTTCAACAGTCGCCACAAGGGGCGCTTAGTCCACTCAAACAGAATCGGCAAAGAAGAGAAATACTGTTCATGATTTCTCCATAGCTTACCAGCTGACCCAGATTGCGGACAAAGTTACCTGTGTCCCCGGTACTGCTGGGTACCATGCTAACCTATTAAACCTTTTCTTCTTCTACTTCTCATGCTCTGATCAATGTTCTGCAGAAGTATTGTCTCCCTTGGGCACCTCAGACTATTATATGATCTTTGTCAAGGTTGATATAAAACTAAGGACCTACTCAGATGTGCCGTTTTATAGGACAATCTATCGATATAAGAAAGCTGACCGGGATAACTTCAGATCCTACACTGTAGAAGCATCTCCCGTAGCTCTCTTCAAAAAACGAAGCTTCTAGTACAACCGATCTAATTTCCGGGTGGATTTTCCCCGGCATTGAAAACGTTATCCCTTACAAAACTACAAGCAAAATCCAAACAGCCAACCATGCTCCACACCTAAAAGTGTTTCGGCCATGTCCCACCTTAATCAGTACGACCGTCTTTATTAGAGGGTACGGTGTGGCAGAATCCTAGCCCCATTAAATCCTAGCGCGCAATCACTGCAAGAGAGTCTTATGAAATGAAAAAAAAAAGGAGCTATGCGTAGGTAAACCAAGCCAAAGTAGGAAACAAAATTTTGGATTCTGTCATTTTTGGAAAATCGCAAAGACAGTACTCAATATGGGAAAACAATCATTGCCCTTCTCTTATAAATTACCCTGAGGTTATCTCATCCTTGTCGGATAACGAGAAACTATTTGCTATAAACACTGCCTTCAGCTCTATCTTCACCTGACTTCCCCGCCTCAAGTCACACAAATTTTGTAATATTGGCTTGGGAGTTATCCAGACTTATGAAAATCCTTCACACTACGAAGGCTATTAGTTCGGATAAAATCTGTATAGTTGCTCTCAAGAATCTTAGCTCAGAACTACCTCCAGTATTGACAAAGTTGTTCAGCCACTGCCTTAAGAAGAGATATTTCCGAAGCCCAGGAAGGTGTCTAGCGTGTGCCCAGTATTCAAGAACTCAGGCGAGCCCTTGTCCCGGTCACTATATTATTCCATTAACCCCCTGTCATTAGCAATCTTTTTTTAAGCTATCATCAGCAAGAAAGTTGTTGAACATCTCAACAAAAGCATGTCGCTCTTCATTATCCACTGATAATGTCTTAACTATTATCGCCCACACAGTGAAGCGCTTGCTAATAAAAAAAGACATTTCATGAGTGATTGCCCTAGACAACTTGAAGGCTTTTAAGGTGTGGCACAGAGGATTGCTACACAAACTTGCCAGCTATGGAATCTCTGGGATAGTTCTTTCAATTATCAAGTCCTTACTGTCATGTAAGTCGATGAAGAACGTAGTTAATGTCCAATCCTCTGAGGCCCACGAGATCAATGCTGGCACCCACTTGGCTTTCTTCTCGGCCCTACCTTCTTTCTGCTTTACATTAACGATCTGCCCAAGAACATTTTCTGATCCTTAGTAGATATATATATGTAGTATGGTGTATAGGCGCACCTCCAAATGTCTAAATGACAGTTGCTCTCACAGTTCAATGTCGGAAGGACTGGCTAGTATACTTTAATAGCTACAAGACAAAACTAGTAACATTTCATCAGCACTAAGTAGACATTGAACATGCACCTATTCTTATGAATCGTCATTACTGCAGGCGGATTTTTCGTTTTCTTTTTAGAAAATCTACATTGCACTCAGTGTAAAAGCTGGGGTTTGATGTGATAAGTACTGACACTACAAAATGGATTCATAGCTTTTACCATCTTTTGAGAATTTAATTTTAAAGATCACCTGAAAAAGTATACAGAAATACAGAATTTCCTCGGGTTTTTGCTTACAAACTGACTGGAAAATTTTACTATTTCAAGAATGAATCAAAATAAAGTTAATATCTTTTGTATTAGATACAATGATTGGAAAATATATTCAAACCAGAATTCTAATTATGTATTACCTCAAGCAAAATGCGTAAAAAATTGTAAATGATTGTAAAAGGCTACCCAATGAATAAGATTTGATAGATCATAATTAATAAAAATAAAAAATAGATAAAAGTGTATATAACACCATAATACTACTGGGCACAAATTATAAGACAAAATGTTTTAAATTTGCATTGTTTATTGTAACTCACACTAAAACTACTGCACTGTATAACATATTACATCATAATATAACTAAATTGTTCAAGTATAAAATCCCTTTGAAGTAAATGAAGGTCTTATTTGATGGCACAATGATTTAGTAATAATCTGTTTGTGTCATGCATCTTGTCTATATACAATTTGTAAAGCTTCAGTAAATTACAAATTTCACAAGGCTGTTCTATAAGGCTTTCTCTGATCACCGGAATGAAATTCCAGCGCTTTTTGAAACTAAACTCAATCTTTAAACTTGTTTCCTCAAAAAAACGGTAACGATTTGGGAAACAATATTTGTCATGTCAAACACCAAATTTCAAATTGAGTGCAATACTACGGTTCCAAAATCGACCTACACTAATCGTCATACCCCCAAAGAGGCTCGAATACCTACACGGTCTAAAGCTCACTCTTAACCTCAAATGGAAAGCATATATTCGTGCTATAGCAAAAGATGTTGACATAATGGTCGGTTCCTTGTACCTCTCCAGAAAATACCTAACCTCCTCCGCTGCTATGGTCGATCTTGGAAAGAGTCAGATCAGACCAAGAAAGGCGTATTGCTGCCATATCTGGTCAGGTGCTGCAAAATCCTCATTGCCCAACCTTGAGTTCAAAAGTGTTTACGTGGCCTTGTGGGTGATGAATTATTCTCCATCCAGCAACCCTTATGGCACAGACGAAATGTTCAGACGATGTTAC